>QRDG01002034.1:412397-451209 GCA_012064385.1 Puccinellia tenuiflora | reverse complement strand
CGAAAGGAATATATGTCCGTCCGTCTGTCATGCAAGTATGTACGTACTCACGTGTACAGGTGTACTCCCAGCTAGCCTCCATGTACGTACGTACACCAGGTAGGAGTACAAATTAACTGTCTTGTCAACAGTAGCTAGCAATGAGCTCACCTTGCAAGCAAGCAATCAATGGTCATGGTGCGACAGAAAAGGAAGATCCAGCGTATCAGTGATCTCTCTTGGGTTGCTTGGGTGCTTTATCATTTGTTGAGATGGTTAGGCATGGAGAAGCTTCTCCTTTGAGGTGTATGGTCCTCAGTCGATCAGGAAAAAGTATTGTATGTCCATAGCAAAATTAGGCGTAACTGCACAAGGGAGAAAAAGCGGATATTTTTTCTTAGATCGAGAAAGAGCGAATCAGCTAGTGTTTTTTCGAAGCAGAATGTTCAGATTGGCTCATGCTAGCAAGACACCTAATATAGTATTATAGTAATATGTCAGCTTGTAGAATTAAAGTTCTAACAACCATCACTTCTATTACCAAAGCATTATTTACTATCCATTTTTGCACAACTCTGTGTAATTAGTCCATTAGTCAATTAACTGCATTCCACTACCTATATTCCTGCTTTTTAACAGATGAAACCTTAGGAATGTCAAGTGTCTGGTGATTATATACAGTCATCAAGGATGGTTGTGTCCATGATATCAATGCACGTGTCTGCTTTCTTACATTCTTATTTACACTATTTGAAACTTGTTTGCTTTCTTTGTAGTTCATGTTGTATAAACTAGGTCACAAGTAAGAATGATGTTTTATCAGTATCATCTGCGAAGAAGTGTTTGTGTTTCACATTATGAACCAGACCAGTGTAGTCTTCTGATTCTCGAGCTATTTTAAAAGTGCCAGGCGCGTTAGTAAGATTGGATGAATTGTATTCCTTTTTTGTCTGATTTGCTTGCTGTTTTTTTCACATGTATCACCTCCAGGCAGCAAAATAAGTAACCGAGTAGAGTCTTGATGAATTGAACTAAGCTGGCCCTGCTTATATAGGGATTAGAAATTATCTGATTTCGTACTCCTTTCATGTTCCTATTTGTATTACCCCTGTTATGTACCTTTCTTTATAATTTGCTGGTGCCACAGGTCGGTTATTGGCTGTTGTTGGTACAATACTCTATTTGTGATGGACGCGCACAACATGATAACAGGTAACGATTTCCCCTGATGACTACAACGTTGGATTATACCTTTGGAGCACCCTTGATAGCTGTTAACCACGAATCATAATGTGTGTGGTACCTGACAAACTATAGTAGTAACAACAGGGACCATTAGGTAGATCTATCATATAATTGTTAACCATCCGTCTTGTGTTTGTTTCTTGTATCATAGCCATCGCTTAAGAAATCAAAGTTCATAACATCCATCGTATGCTTGTTTGTGAAAATTAAAAACGTCAAGTGGATATTTTTTAATGTGATCTAAACAAGCTATTTTATTATATCTTGATGTAATTAAGTTCCAAGTAATGCAGTTCCTGATCTGTTAAATTATTTTTTGTTCATGTGCCATGCCATAAACATGCAGATAAATGTCTGCTCCAGATGTCAATGCTACAAAAGACCTGCAATTTCTTAAATCGGAAATCAAAAGGCATATGGATCTCTTTATATAAAGCTGCACAACTTTGGAGTTAATGATACATGTGGAGTATATTACCCTTTGCTGTTCTAAGCCGCCATGTTTTTTCTACAATGATCATGCCCTCATATTAAGGTTAGTTATAAACTTATAATTGTGTCACTTAAGATTGTAGTTACTATGCTTATCCTCATATGCAGCAATACTGAATACTCTATGTGATCTCTCTTCTAGCAGCAAGTTCGACTTGACAAAGTTAATAACATTTGATTCTCATTATAATATACATCGGATAATTTTCTATATACAATTGAGTGCTCCAAACTGATGGTCCCTACTAAATAGTATACTTGACACTTGATACATTAGTAGTAGATGAGAGAATGTATATACACGCTGGGATAGGAAGAGAACATGCATCTGTGTTTAGCATCAAGACATCCTAAATATCTATATTGAGTAATCAGTAGTAGATTAGAGAATGTACATACACACTGGGATAATAAGAGAACATGCATCTGTGTTTAGCATCAAGGCAACCTGAATATCTATGTTGAATAAAAGAGCACTTGCCTTTTGTAAGTTGATTGTTTCCTACACATCTGAGATGCTCTTTTCATGTGTGGATAAGAGCTTAGAGCAACTCCAGCCGTTGGTGCCCCCCAGGGCGATTTGCCGGCGTGCTTGGGGGGGCGCCGACGGAGATTTTTGCTCTGGGGTTGGGATGATTCCCAGCCGCACCCCACGTTGGTGGAGGAAAAAGGAGATTAGGAGTTCCGTGGTAGGCTGCGGTTGGTGGAGGAAAAAGGAGATGAGGAGGAGAGAGAGAGTGGGGCCGGTGGGTGGGGAGAGGAAAAAGGAGGAGAGAGAGGGGGATAGGAGGCTGACAGTGTGGTATTTTTGCATGCAAAGAATCGCCGGCATCCCCAGGGGCTCCCCGGGGGGCTGGGTTTGGCGTGGGTACGCCGGGGGAATCTTTTGTCTAATCCGGCGAAAAACGAGGTCCTGGGGGATGACTGGGAGGATTTTTTGCATCCGGCGTCCAAAAAAGTGAAAAAGGTGTCCTGGGGGGCCGTCCTGGGGGGACGGCTGGAGTTGCTCTTAACGACTAGGAGTAGAATGGAGGATTTGAACTAAGTCACATGCCAGCAAGATCAAAGTGTTCAGATGATCATATTTCGTGTAAGTTAAGACATTCTGTGAAAGATATGAGGCCTTGTATGATTTTAGAGTTTATTTCAGCACTATGCAGATCAATTTTAAGCAATCCTCTCATCATTTTTCACCTGTCAATCTTTCAGGCAAGAACATCAGAGTGAACATCGGAGCTCTGGTACATGTGTTGGAGGCTTTGCTGGGACTGGATAAAATAGTTGTATCATAAATAGTAATTTTGGTAGTATGTCTAGTTTATGTCTAGTTTGCTAGTCTTATATACTGCTAGAGGCTTGGTGGAACCTATATCACTAGATGTTCTACTCTTTTTGTTGGGAAAAGCTAGTTAACAGCGCCGCATCAAAGTGTTCGGCATGCGGCGGCAGTTTGCACGCATTTTCTCCTATATGAGCTATATGAGGGAGCATGCATGCATGCAGGAATCTGGCAGCTCATGATGACGTCATCGCATTAATTACAAAATCTGAAAATTTAAAAGGATTTTTCTCCTAAACCGTTTGTCCGATTATTGATCCATTTATACCGTTAAATTCGTCTTAACGAGGGCTTCAAAACTATATCCATTGTTGATATATTTTGACGAACTTTTTTTTCCCGAACCAGCTACCAGATTATAGTACTATGGCTACCAGATTAGCACCAAAAAACTATCCGGATAATTATGCATGGCTACTATATAACTTTTACATATTTTTAGATAATTGTAACACATCGACATATCCAGGGTGATGAAATTTCCCCGACACATCAGTTACCAGATTAAATCACAATGGCTACCAGATTAGCATCGATCAGTTATCATGATAGTTATATATGGTTATAGGATGATTTTTCTGAAAACAATTTAACATTGTAACAATATATACAGCTAGAAAGTAAGAGTTTAACTGTTTTCAAGATCTAAGAGATGCTGTTATTGCACATATAGTACTATCATGTAGTCTTAAATTGGTGTTTAATGATGCACAGAAACCTGAGAACCAAGTTATTATAATCTGATAGGTTAGTGATAACAATCTGATAGCTACTGACAAAAAAAAAGTTGTCAAAACATGGCAACATGGGATCTAGTTTCGTAGATCTCGACGCGACTTAGCCAACAGTGAAAACGGATTTTTAATCTGGATTATTGGTTTGAGAGATAAAAGTTTTTTAATTTAAACATCAAAAGGAATCTGAGATGACATCATCACCATGTCACCGTATGCATGCCTAATTTGAACCGCCGCATGGAGCCTGTATGGATGCGGCGCCGCTAGTTAGTCTCGTCCCTTTTTGTTTATGTACGTGGCAATAGTTGATACTCTCATGCTATTCAGCATGAACAATTTGTAGAAACATATGTATATGTTGATAATGGTTATTAAATGTAGAATAAAAATATGCATCTTGTCTTTGCCTATTGTTGACTTGTGGGTGCGGCTTTCATTTTCTGGCTTTGATTGCACTTGTGGCTTCATAAGTTATGGGAACTGAGAAAACAGCTGTGTAGCAATTTACTGCCAGCAGAACTCACTTTGGAGGGCTGTTATCTGCCGGGAAAGTTTTGTTTTCGGGGCAATTAACTGCCGGAAACAGTAGAAACTGCCGGCAAAAGTATTACCGGCAGATAGAGTACCTGCCGTTAGAACAACATGTCTGCCGGGAAAAATCAAGATATAAGGGCAGATAAACTGCCGGCAAAAAGATAACTGCCGGCAAAGACATTCCCTGGCAGGGTTATAGAGGGCAGGCCAAACTGCCGGGAAAAACTCTTTGCCGGCAATTAGATTGCCCTCTAAGGTGACTTTTCCCGGCAGCAGAGGTGCCCTTAGATTTGGTCTGTGGTGTAGTGATTTTTCAGTGTTCGGCATCCGTCCGTCTGTCATGCAAGTATGTACGTACTCACTAATTGTATGTACTTCCAGGCTCCAGCTAGCCTCCATGTACGTACGTACACCAGGTAGGAGTACAAATTAAGTGTCTTGTCAACAGTAGCTAGCAATGAGCTCACCTTGCAAGCAAGCAATCAATGGTCATGGTGCGACAGAAAAGGAAGATCCAGCGTATTGCCATCCAACCATCACAGCTGGACAGCGACAATATCATCGTCCTATATTAATCAAGTCTTAACCAGCACACATTCACGACGTACGTACAGCAAAGTATCCCTCTTTGGAAAACCTGAAATTTCCAATTCAGGTCGACAAAGCTAGTCGGCCACGATCGAGGAGGAGAATTTTGATGGAGACGCAAGGCAAGGCGCCACCGAGCTAGAGTCGATCGATGGATGGCTACACACCAACCATACGTACGGCAAAGGATTACTAACACGAAAACAAAGACGCTCCTGCTACGAAGCTGTAGCTAGACTATAAGTAGTACAGTACATCCCAAGCAGGGAAGTCACTGACATGTGGGGACAAGCTAGCCCCGCTCGTCCTAGATATTGTCGCAGTATGTGGGCAATTTGTCAGCGCTCGACCTGAGCTCAGCATGTATTTTTTTTCAAATAATATTCAATCCATCTTGGATGAGTTCTTGTCTCCACCTCACCTGCTGCTCTTCTCTCACGTATTGACAGTAGCGAAGAAAATCATGGTGGCTGTGATCGGAGGATTGTGCTGGTGGAGAGAAGGTTTGGTCTGTGTGTCGGGTGTTGGGGATTTGCAGCAGCGGTCTTGCCAAGAGGGGGCGGCAACACAGTTGGACACCATTCTGGTGGTACTAAATACCGAGCCGTGATGTTCAGAGTGAAAACTCAAGGTCTGGTCTTTATTGGTTGTACCTGACAATGTCCTTGTTGAAGGCATTGTTTTGAAATCATGGTCTTTCGTCAGGGTGAAAGCCCAAGGTCTGTCCTTCATTGTTTGTACCTAGCAATGGGCTTACTGAAGAAATTGTTTTGGAGAACCTATTTGCGATCCGGGTGTTGTATTTTGATGGTGGTTAGAGTGTTGCTGTTACGAGTGTTCATCACTCCGACGGGGTCTTTGTTTTATTTTTCTCTCTTTTTATTTTTTTCTTGCCTGTGTGCATCCTGGATGTTTTTGATATTTGTTGGTGCAGAGGCTAGGCGTGATCGGTATCTTTTTATATTAATATATTCCCTTTATAAAAAAAATTGTCTAAGTGACATGAGGGACACTCGCCTTTGTCACGGCATGCTGTCCATTTTTCAGTGTTCGGCATCCGTCCGTCCGTCTGTCGGTCATGCAAGTATGTACGTACTCACGTGTACAGGTGTACTTCCAGCTAGCCTCCATGTACGTACGTACACCAGGTAGGACCGTAGGAGTACAAATTAACTGTCTTGTCAACAGTAGCTAGCAATGAGCTCACCTTGCAAGCAAAGCAAGCAATCAATGGCCATGGTGCGACAGAAAAGGAAGATCCAGCGTATTGCCATCCAACCATCACAGCTGGACAGCGACAATATAATCGTCCTATATTAATCAAGTCTTAACCAGCACACATTCACGACGTACAGCAAAGTGTCCATCTTTGGAAAACCTAAAATTTCCAATTAAAGCTAGCTTAGGTCTGTCGACAAGCAAGTCGGCCACGATCCAGGAGGAGATTTTGATGGAGACGCAAGGCAAGGCGCCACCGAGCTAGAGTCGATCGATCGATGGCTACACACCACCAACAAAACACGAAAACAACAAACAGGCTCCTGCTACCAAGCTGTAGCTAGAAGTACACCCCAAGCAGGGAATTAATATGGCCGACTCCGTCACTGACGTGTGGGGGCAAGCTAGCCCCGATCCTCCTAGATATTGTCGCGGTCAGCATGTGGGCAATTTGTCAGCGCTCGACCTGATCTCAGCATGTATTATTCAAACAATAATCAATCTTGGATGAGTTCTTGTCATGGGGTCTCTCTCCACCTGAACCACTCGATCACTAGCTCCTCCTCACCTGCTGCTCTTCTTCTTTCACGTATCTCCCGTGCGTGCGACATCACCTTCTTTCTTGCTTCACGCATGCGCCTGCTCACGTGCATCTTGCCACCACACAGCTGCATTCGAAAGCCAACAATCTTTTCTACTATATTAATTCACTCATAAATACAATATATACTCCATAGGAAACTCATAAGTGAGCACTGAATATATTGTCGACAAGAAACTGAATTTTGTCGAGATCCGAAACGCATGACTGAATATATATCGGATGCCACCTTTTTCTTGCCTTTTTCATCGTCTTCTTCTTCTTTCCCACGCCCACAAGCACCATACTCTCTGCTCCCCCTCTATATATAGAGTCACGTCCATTCACACGTTTCTCCCATTCGATCTTCTTCCCGTCTCTCGTCTTCCACGCGCACGCACGCAGCGCAGCGCAAAGGTTCTCCCTCACCTAACCCCAGATCTCTGCACGATTCACATGTTTAATTATATCGCCTCCCTGAATCCTTTATCTGTTATTTCCAGGGTCTCTGAAACTTGCTTCTTCTTCATCTTCTTTGCTGTTCGTCTCGTCAGGGAGAGGATCGGTCAGATGGCAGGCTGCAACGGCAACTCACCCACCTCGCCCACGGAACAACAGGTACTCCGATCCATCCATGCCATCGCCTTGAATCAATCGAATGCCTCCTCTGTTTCTTGAGAATGTTTCAGGCCACATGCCAATCTGTTCTGGAAAACCCACCGATTTCTTGTTCATGGGTTCTTCTTTTTCGTTCACCACTGCCCACTAAGTATCCTGCTGTTAATGTTGTCTTCCTCTCTACTATGTCGATTGTGTCGAGGGTCGGTTTGTTGGTGATGTTTCTCGATTCATGCCTGAACTAGTTGGGATAACAAGAATTCTATATTATAGCAATGATGTCTACTTTTCGTTGGTAGTTCAGAACAAAACGATTTTTTCCACATGGGAAATCGAAGCCATCTTATTCGAATCGCAGCCCATTCAGCCAGTTGGTCAGTATAAAAGCTTTTCACCCACTTATCCCCAACAGCTAAATAACAAAACCAGTCGACTCATGCGTGTCAATAGGCCCAGTAGGAGGAGACTGCTTTTGTTGACCACACATACCAACCATATAATCGCTGCATCAACTTTACTCCATTCTTTGTATCGTTCTGAAGAATCTCTTCTGCTGATTTTTTGTTTCTCAAACGTGGCTTCTGCTGAATTTTTTATGTCCTTGAGATAAGGTGAACACTGCAGACCAACCATTGATCCTTTATTTTGTTAGAAACCAGCCCTCAACCATTCGAGTAGGTTTAGCAGAATAGTTTCTGGAACTCTGTCCATGTCAGGAAGGGATTCGTTACGGGATCACTATCTATCGATGTGGCGCGGTTCAGAATTTAAGATGTTATTAGCAACCTGAAATTGTTAATGGTGTACGCCGATGACTTTTAAGTGGAAATGTTTGGTTTTGCTTTGCTTGATTTTTTCCACACGCTATCTTTCTTTCCTGCTAAATCAGCGTTCTGGAGAGAAAGAGTATATACATTATTACCAAGCTTGGGTTTGCACATACGACATACCGGTTCTCTGAAACCCCTGAACATTTTTGACTTGCAGGCGGTCGTCGAGAAGAAGTTCGGAGGAATTGCGCCTAAGAAGCCTCTGATTTCAAAGGTGAGTACGCAACACCACACACGTTTGTGATTAATCTAGCTAGACTTGCAACACTCGCAACCACCATGGACTTGTTCATCGCATTCGTTCCATAAAAAAATATAAGACTAATATAGGCATCAGCCTCAATTCCTGAAGAAAAATTACATTTGAAACCGGAATCTGATTACTCGGCTTGCATTCTACTACTTCAGGACCATGAGCGCGCCTACTTCGACTCCGCGGACTGGGTCCTCGGCAAGGTACACGCAATGAAAATCTGAATATCATTCACATCCCTAAAAAAGTTAGACATGCTATCTCCAGAGACAGGATCCCTTATCTGAATCTTGTGTTTTCTGTTGCTTCAGCAATCTGCAAGCAACAGCGCACAGGCCGAAGCAATCGAGTCCTTGAAGCCAAAGCTAAAGGTAAGCCACAAAAAAGGACAGTGATTGATTCCTGTTCACCTCAGCTCAACCACATTACACTGCACTGCAAGTTATCTATCATTCAGAGCTGAACTGTGGTGTAAGCAAGCAATCTTATCCGCTCTGCTCTTTGCGTGCAGAGGACGCCCCATCACCAGCTTCCCCCTCGCAAGCCGGCCTGCGCGTCCAGCTGATCGATCGACAAGGTAGCAGCAGTTAACATTCAACTGCAAGTTTCTTTCTGCACCTCCAACTTATGTGTTCTGAACTATGATATTCTTATCTGATCAAGTGATCATCGTGTAGGGATTACCGGAGAAGCCGACGCGGTCTAGACGGGAGGCAGATGGGATCGATCCATTGGCCATTTAGTTGGTTTCCTGTGTTGTGAAACGGTAGAGTCAGGGTTGGAAAGTGCGTTTGGACTCTGGTTCTTGCAGCCTAAGATTGTCAGAATAGGCTAGAAACATACACACATTGTTATGGCTTCAGCTTGAGATGTTGTTTGGTTTCAAATATTATTTTCTGGCAGCAGTTACTTAATGTCTCTGGAAAAATCGAAATTTGCATAAACCCGTCGGCATTTCGAGGTTTGACAAAAGTCATGCATATAGGCGTGCAAGACTGGGGTGAGAATTTGCTTCGGCCCGATAGGACAATTTGCCCCCAAATAGGGTACTGGTCTCTGTATAACTCGAACCTGGGCCTGAGAACTCCGGTGGTTGCAGCCTCTAGTTGGGCTGGGGCACAAATGCCTACAAGGCCCTTGAAAAGGAATTAAGGACTGGGAATCTTAAAACCTCAAGATTTCCTTAAGCACTTGCAGACTTGCTGTCAACATTGGCGGCAAAAACTGCAAAAAGACCGTGCAAACTGATACTACAATATTAAGTACAGAAAAAATAGATAGCATAAATTGATTATAAAAAATCCCGCATGGTGATTACATTGCCAATATGGCCAATTTCAAATCAGCACCTCTTTCCCCTCAGCGAGGAAGTATGGGTCGTGAGAGGGCCACTTCACCGAGAACGCTGCCGCCGCACCGCGTCCACCTAGGGAGAGAGTTAGGGGTAGGAGTTTTCAAAGGGTTACATAGCGTATATAATGGAGTGCAATGGACATTTATGAACCTCCATTTGCGATCACCCATGGACAAAAGATAATTAACCGTTGTCAATACATTGTCCAAGACTTATGATTATATCCGTCGTCCATATAGGTAGCCCAACCATGGTCCATCCAGAAAGGCTTCATTGGCAACACACAAATATTTAGTGACGGTTTGTACTAGTGAAGTTATATGCTGAATTTTTGTATGAATTCTAGTACTATTCCAGCAAGTGTCATCACATGTTAACAATGATTGTTTTTAAGTATTATAATCCAAATATTATGAAATAAATATTTAATTAATTAGTCAAACCATCTGTTTATATAAAATTAACATTCAAGTGTGCCATTAACTTACGGTCAGACTAAGGGCATTTTACAATTTTCCTCACGTCACAACTACTCTACATTCCTCACATTCTCGCCACACAAGCTCTCCCACCATAGAGAAGCTACCGACCACTTTGTCACAGTCCTGGACCAAACAAACACGGCCTTAAAATCTGTAATACCCCAGCATTTAGCAACCAACGAAGGGTAGAAGTATGATTTTGTGCATCTGCATGCATGCATCTGAAAATCCGAATAAATTTTTCGCAAAATAAAACCCTGGAGGGATTGGAGATCATTCAACTTCATGAGTAGAGTTTAGCTCATCTGAGGTGAATGTGATATGTTTTGACATGACCTCCAGGCATTTTAAACGGTTGCGGGAAATCAAATCCAAATTGGAAAACCTTGTCTTTTCTTTGCCTCAACCATAATAGCTAATATAACTGCTTAAGTAATCTTATATTACATCAAACTTGATCTTCTTATTTGATCTTAGCTTCTTATCTTCAAATCTTTTCCAAGACATTCCTGCAAGACAAATCAAATAAGAAAGAAACTTGGGGTGAGAATCAAAAGCTTTGTGTTATATGGAAGGGGTTTGGTAACAAGCTTTGCAACCTTGTTAACAGATTTCTTTGTATGCCTAAAAGCAATTGATTTTCAAATAAAAGAAGCTTGGTCAAAAGGAGAGAGTCTTTTGAATAAAATGTTTGCCTTCACCACAAGGGTGAGGCAACTTAATCTTGGAACTGAGCAAATGGATATTAGGAACTTGCCCTAATATCCAATCTTTGACTAGAGAGATCAACATTCTTCAAAGGAGACAAGAGACTATGGAGCAAGCTTGGATCATGTGAATCATCTCAAGTAAGTAGCAGAGGCAAGGCTAGCATTTGGTCATACAAGAGAAGGGACAAGAGCAACATGGATATCTGCCAAGAAGGAAATCTATCTACTTCTCTAATCCAATCAAGTGTTTAACTAAGTAAGAAAGCTACAAAGGGTTAGTGCTCTAAAGGAATTAAATTCCAAATAAGAAAGTTAGTTAATTGATAAAAACCACAAATATGAATCTTGCAAAACCACTTGATCATCACCATCTTTATAATGCAAAGCCACACCTTATAGAAGCCACAAGTCATTAATAACTTAAGTGCTTAAAGAAAATCTTAATGGATATATTTTCAAACCTTCTCCAACACATTTGTGCAAGTAATAATCTCATGAGAAACAAGATCAATAAATCTATAATACCCTTTCTACATCACTTCTTCACAACAAAATAATAATATACTTTTTGTTGAGGGTTCCTAGAGGAAATTATAATTACAACTTAAATAACTAAAATCTCTCTCTAGTTTTAAATATGATAAAAATGTTTCAAAAATTCTAAATAAAAATATGTGGAGCTTCTCTATAATATTATGAGTCTCCATGAATTTTTCCATGATTTTTGATCTTATTTAAAAGCCCTAAATAAATGTATTAAGTTGCTGTTTTAATGAATTGACTAATTAAGGAAAAGACCAGGGGGTTTTTCAGAAAAATCCTTTTCTTTCTTTTCTTTCTTCTTCCTTCCCCGGCCAGAAGGACGACGACGTCGCTGTCATCGGCCGTGCCACCTCCTGCTTGCCGACGCGCCGGGGAGGATAAGAGCTAGGAGGAGACGTCCGCATCTCGCCCTCGCCCATTCTCTCTTCCTCACTCTCTCTCTTTCTTCCTCTCTCTCAGGAAATGACCCGAAACCCTAACCCTAACCCGTACGGCCGCCGCCGTGCCCCTTAAATCGCCGGCGAACGGTGGATCAATCAGAGTGGCGACCTTGTCCAACCGCTCCGCCTCGATGTCCTCTACGTGTTGGTGTAAGTCGCCGGTGCCGGGAGCCGTTGGAGGTGAAGAACAAGACCGGCGCCCCGAACGCCGCCGCCCGGTGTCGAGCTCGATTCCGTCGCCGACGTAGCTCCATCAACGCCAAACCCTTGTCCCCTACATCCGCGGTGAGCTTCTGCTCCGTTTGCCCCGCGTTGAATCGCCGATTGCATCCTCGGGTTGTGAATCGAGTTCAGCCGCCGGAAGCCGCCGCCGCGCCGTCGTGGTGGAGCTTGCTCCGGTGACCTTATAGGGGCGGCGCCGCCACTTTGAGGTACGTCGCGTCCGTGCGCGTCGAACGCGCACGTCCGCGTGGCCGGGGTCGGCCGGCGCTTGGCTGGAGAGGCTGCTGGCCGTGGTGGCTGACGTCAGATGACGTCAGCACGCCCTTATTTTTTTTCAAAATTAATAAAACTCTGACCAGTGGGACCCCATGTCAGAATTTTAACCTTTTCCTGAAATTCCAGAAATAATTCAAACTTATAAAATTCATAACTTTTAAATCATAAGTCAGAAAAATATAAATAAAATATCAAAATGACCAGAAAAATTAAATCTATTCAATTATGCTAAATTCATACTTGTTTAATAAAATAAAAATAAAAGTTGTTTAGAATTACCAAAATGCCACATAAACATCACTTAAAATTTTGAAATGCAAATAAATTCCTAAAATTAAATAAAATATGTTTTCAACTCCAAATTTTATAAGGATTTCAAATTTGATTTTTATTTAATTTATTAAAAAGTATTTATTGAATGAAAAATACTAAGATCCATAATTGGATATTATTTCTATTATTTTAAATAAATTATTTGAAAATAATTTTCTTATGTAATTAATTCAAAGGTAGTAAGTTGAATTGTTTTGTACTAGCTTCTAAAACAAATAATTTTCTATAAAGAAAATAATTTGAGATATAAGTTCAAAACATAAAATTTGAACTCAAATACCATAATGTAAATGACTGTCCCGTTACTCATCCTAGGTAAAACACACAAAAAGGAGTTCATTTGAAAATCTATCACTTTAGTGTTATTACTTCTTGAAAGTAGTTAAATAAAAGTATGAAATAAATGCAATCCTTAACTGAGCACCTGTAAGTTGTTTATTAATCATGTAAAACATTACTTCGATAATCATAGCGAACACTTAAGTCTGAATGTGATAACAACTCAAAGTATTTCACCATTAACAAAGTAGTCTTTAACACTAAGCGCTTACTTGTGAGTTTGGGTATTTTGGGTTATATACGATTCATCTCATATTTATGCATAATAGCATATTGCAAGTGTTTCCAGTAGTCCTTACCCGGACTACTTTGCTGTTTTCAGATCTCCGGGTTCTGACGCAACCCTAGAACCCCGAAGGGCATGAATTGCCACCTCTGCCACAGGCAAGTTCATCACTTGTTCATACTTCTTGAAATATTTGTTAGAAAACTATTTGCAAAACCTTATTATACTATCACCTTTATACAAAAGAAAGCATAAAACCTATTTCTTCAATAACTTGACTATTTGGCTATCTACCTGAGTGGTGGTAACCTATTATGGTTGGCAAATGGGACCATGGTAAGAAGAATAGGTCCGGAGGTTCCATTTGCACGGGAAAGTATTACCTAGGACTTAATCACAAATGCCGTCATAATGATTGCGCCGTAAAGACGCGTTAACCATAAGGCTTGGAATGGGACGGGAAATGTCATCTGTACTTCTCCCGGATGCATGTCAACGGGCTGCCAGTGCCGTAGGCTGTAGGTCTTGCGGGACTACATGCACATGGGTGGGATCCCTTAATTCCCACGGAGACTGGGGCCTAGGATGGTCTGCAAGGAGAGCCTAGGTGTCTACCGTGAGGGGTAGAGCATCAGGGGTAAACTCGCTATGCATGAATTAGGTGGGCATGCGTTGTGTGGAGAAGCACGGTGAATGACTTGGATCAAAAACTGGGCCCCACACCAAAGAGAGTGTGGACAGGAACTTAAGCCTGGTTGTGCAACAAAGTCTTGATCTCTTATGGGTAAAGTAACGCACCTCTGCAGAGTGTAAAGAATTGTAACATGTTACTCCCTGTTCCGGGAAGGAGCTGCGAACGCTGCAGGAAAGGAACTCCATGAAAGTTCTAGCCCTGTGAAGGATGACGGGCATAGTCTTCAAAAATAAAAGCAACCTCTTGAAGAAATGTTTTGCAAAACCCTTGCATTAGCTTGTGACTCTTTTGAGTCTTAAGCAGTAGATAGTGCATCAAACTTCCCACCGTACATAATGGACTTGCTGGGTAACGCTGGTTACTCACCCTTGCCCTTTTGACCCCTGCTTAGAATTGTGGAGCCATCAAAGGAGTTGACGCTGGATCATCACGACATCGAGATCTTCAACAAGGAGTCATCCGCTAATTCACCAACCGAAGCACAACAACAACTAAGGCCACGAAGGAGCAATGTCAACGATGTCGAGGAGATCACTCTGCCAACGGAGGCGACCACGTCTGTGAAAGTTTAAGTACAATAGGAAATAGAGATACTCCAGATAGGGTAGATTAAGGTGGTGGCAACAGCAGTAGTGGATTAGGAGTTAGAGCTAGAGTTACTCTCCAGCTTAGTGCTACGAATTGGCTCTTTTCTGGATTTCATTTGCACGAGGCTATCCTCTATGTATCAAGGAGGTTCTCGAGATTTTGTATTGAATGTTGTTGTAATCCTATAGTGTTACCTTGGACCTGCTATGTTTCTGTTGTGCCACTCTGAGGGATGTAATATTCACGGATAGGTCCTTCTGTGAGTATTATGTCAACGACTTGCACACTACACCATGCAGTGGTGTGCTGGGTCACCGCAGCTGGTATCAGAGCAAAGCGACCTTAGGTTTGAAACCTTTTAGGAGACTTGTAGGTTGGTAAAGACTATAGGAAGTTATGTTATCTAAACTACATCTATCTATGACCTATGATGGTTATTCACTTGAGAATAATAACGTCATACTTATATAAAGTATTCTTATCTATTCTTCTATAAGTATAATACTTATCTATCTCATTCTTTCTAAACCTGATATACCAGGTGAAAGGTTGTTCTCTATATTAGCTGTCGTGTATCTAAGTCAGTGATATCTATGTGGTATCATTGATGATGGCATCCTATGAAGTAGAACCCTATTGGGAGTTGATGATGGAAGAATAAGAGAAGAGAAGAACAATGGTGAGTTGGATATACTAAGCCATGCAAGTTATGGTAAGTATGCCACGTTAATATGGTTCATGTCCGAAGAGGATGTTGGATGCATAGATACCTTTTCAAGGAGGATATGGAGTAGTGCACTTGCCACAAGTAAAGTATTATGGTATTCATGTATACCAATAGTACCTACACGAGTGAACGTGAGGTTACACTTGAAGATATGAAGAAGTATGGAAGTACGTCAAGGCATGAAGACGAAGTTCAAGTCCAAGAAGATTTAGTTCCTTTTGAACTAAGATTTAGATAGGTATAATTAGATACTAGGTCAGAGTTACCTAATTGCGATTTGTCAATTGGGGTAAATACTCTTATAAGTCACGCTTTGAGGGAAGGGTAAACCTGTCCCTTAAGCCAGTGAGGCAAGAGTTGTTATATGAAATAGGTCTATAAGGTAATATATATACCTAACTTGTAATGTATAGCATCTGAGCCTTGGTACTTGAGATGTTTATACTCAAAGTACTACGTATTTTATTGGCTAATGATGCATGAGTGATATATAATTATATTTGGGTTTTATTGGTTCTTATTGGATTTTTGATTGACTAGATCCGAGCATGAAGTTTGAACTTGATGTGCAAATGCATGTTGCAACATTTTGTTCTTTCTTGATGTTACTGGTCTAGAGGGTACATAGGTTAGTATGAGAGCGTTCCGAGTGACCAGAATTGTTGCAGCAATGGAAGCTCGCGAAGAGAAGGAAGTCAAAAAGAAGACAAGGATCTACCAAAGATGTAGCAAGGAAAGCTAAATTAGGAGACATATCCAAGAAGGAAGGTTGTGAAGTTTTTGCTTATCAGGTCACAACGTCGTTCCATAGTTGACAAACACAATGACGGAGGTCATGGAATGACAGAGACAAAAGGGAAATTTTCAAAGACATTGAAAGAAGAAGCAATAAAATGCAGATACATGTTAACGAGATTGTTCTAACTTGGTGGAAGAGATTGTTGTAGGAGTAAAGAAGAGATATTGATACTACTGGGATCAAGCGTGAGAAGAAGTTATTAACACATATGTGTCCAAGAGTACTATAAGGTTGAAGATAAAGGAGGATGAAGACAGGAAGAACGTGGATATTTCCAGTTTTGCTAGATGAAATAGGGAGTTGATCGTCTATTGTAGACATCATCAATGATGGAAGAAGCAAAACTAATTGCCAAACACGGAAATCATTGTTCCGAAGAATATTAGAATCATAGAAGAAGAGTCTAGTGTGTCGTGGATTGATGTTAAGCCAAGAAAGTTGACCAATTGGGAAGAAAGTATCTGACACTGGCGAAGCCAAAGTATTAAAGTTACAACTTTTATCCAGAGCCACTATTAAGAAGGATGTTATCAACAAGATTGAAGTCTTAGATTCCTCTCCTCAAAAGGTAGATATATCTTGTATTCTTCGAAAAATTATTGAAAACCTAGTAATCGTATCTCTTTATCGGAAGATGACACTGGGGATTCGCAATATTTTGGTTATATACCTATGATCTTCGTGAGACCATTAGGTAGGTACACCAAGATTCGAGCAAAAAGGTGAGTTACGAAGCTCGACTAAATAGAGTTGACAGAATAAAGCTCAATGGATTAGAACTGACGGAAGGAAGTTCGTCTTACCGGACCCCAGAATCGAGGAAGACTCAGGAAACTTCAAGGACAAAAGGGAATTATATATGTCGATTAGTACTTGACGGAGAAGACATGTAGTTAGAAGGGAATATGATGACGAAGACAAGATCGAAGTAGTACCAAATCTCGATGGATGATGTTCTATAAAGCTGGAAAGAACAGTTAACCCAGAGGTCTGAAACGAAAGCCAACAGTTTACCATCAGAAATAAAGTCTTGCTAGTCTCGGGATTGTTGGGAAGTGAACCAACAAACATATCGGAAGGTCGTATAAGGATGTAAATGAAGATCTTCGACAGAGAGCTATAAAGCCATGGAAATGCGAGGAGTCAGAGTTGATGATTCAAGAAACATGAAGGAGTAATAGAATCACTAGAATGTAACAAATATTAGATGAAAGTTGACAGATGTATAGTATGGATCAAGGGAAGATGCAGAAAAGTATGTGGGACAAATGATCACCAATATCTGCGTCCACGTCAGTATGGAATTTGAGTGAATCAATATCAGCAAAACTGCTTTCTACTTATCTCTACGTGAGAGGAGCCGAAACTTCGGGACGAAGTTTTTGTTAAGGGGGGAAGGCTGTAATACCCCAGCATTTAGCAACCAACGAAGGGTAGAAGTATGATTTTGTGCATCTGCATGCATGCATCTGAAAATCCGAATAAATTTTTCGCAAAATAAAACCCTGGAGGGATTGGAGATCATTCAACTTCATGAGTAGAGTTTAGCTCATCTGAGGTGAATGTGATATGTTTTGACATGACCTCCAGGCATTTTAAACGGTTGCGGGAAATCAAATCCAAATTGGAAAACCTTGTCTTTTCTTTGCCTCAACCATAATAGCTAATATAACTGCTTAAGTAATCTTATATTACATCAAACTTGATCTTCTTATTTGATCTTAGCTTCTTATCTTCAAATCTTTTCCAAGACATTCCTGCAAGACAAATCAAATAAGAAAGAAACTTGGGGTGAGAATCAAAAGCTTTGTGTTATATGGAAGGGGTTTGGTAACAAGCTTTGCAACCTTGTTAACAGATTTCTTTGTATGCCTAAAAGCAATTGATTTTCAAATAAAAGAAGCTTGGTCAAAAGGAGAGAGTCTTTTGAATAAAATGTTTGCCTTCACCACAAGGGTGAGGCAACTTAATCTTGGAACTGAGCAAATGGATATTAGGAACTTGCCCTAATATCCAATCTTTGACTAGAGAGATCAACATTCTTCAAAGGAGACAAGAGACTATGGAGCAAGCTTGGATCATGTGAATCATCTCAAGTAAGTAGCAGAGGCAAGGCTAGCATTTGGTCATACAAGAGAAGGGACAAGAGCAACATGGATATCTGCCAAGAAGGAAATCTATCTACTTCTCTAATCCAATCAAGTGTTTAACTAAGTAAGAAAGCTACAAAGGGTTAGTGCTCTAAAGGAATTAAATTCCAAATAAGAAAGTTAGTTAATTGATAAAAACCACAAATATGAATCTTGCAAAACCACTTGATCATCACCATCTTTATAATGCAAAGCCACACCTTATAGAAGCCACAAGTCATTAATAACTTAAGTGCTTAAAGAAAATCTTAATGGATATATTTTCAAACCTTCTCCAACACATTTGTGCAAGTAATAATCTCATGAGAAACAAGATCAATAAATCTATAATACCCTTTCTACATCACTTCTTCACAACAAAATAATAATATACTTTTTGTTGAGGGTTCCTAGAGGAAATTATAATTACAACTTAAATAACTAAAATCTCTCTCTAGTTTTAAATATGATAAAAATGTTTCAAAAATTCTAAATAAAAATATGTGGAGCTTCTCTATAATATTATGAGTCTCCATGAATTTTTCCATGATTTTTGATCTTATTTAAAAGCCCTAAATAAATGTATTAAGTTGCTGTTTTAATGAATTGACTAATTAAGGAAAAGACCAGGGGGTTTTTCAGAAAAATCCTTTTCTTTCTTTTCTTTCTTCTTCCTTCCCCGGCCAGAAGGACGACGACGTCGCTGTCACCGGCCGTGCCACCTCCTGCTTGCCGACGCGCCGGGGAGGATAAGAGCTAGGAGGAGACGTCCGCATCTCGCCCTCGCCCATTCTCTCTTCCTCACTCTCTCTCTTTCTTCCTCTCTCTCAGGAAATGACCCGAAACCCTAACCCTAACCCGTACGGCCGCCGCCGTGCCCCTTAAATCGCCGGCGAACGGTGGATCAATCAGAGTGGCGACCTTGTCCAACCGCTCCGCCTCGATGTCCTCTACGTGTTGGTGTAAGTCGCCGGTGCCGGGAGCCGTTGGAGGTGAAGAACAAGACCGGCGCCCCGAACGCCGCCGCCCGGTGTCGAGCTCGATTCCGTCGCCGACGTAGCTCCATCAACGCCAAACCCTTGTCCCCTACATCCGCGGTGAGCTTCTGCTCCGTTTGCCCCGCGTTGAATCGCCGATTGCATCCTCGGGTTGTGAATCGAGTTCAGCCGCCGGAAGCCGCCGCCGCGCCGTCGTGGTGGAGCTTGCTCCGGTGACCTTATAGGGGCGGCGCCGCCACTTTGAGGTACGTCGCGTCCGTGCGCGTCGAACGCGCACGTCCGCGTGGCCGGGGTCGGCCGGATTCGGCCGGCGCTTGGCCGGAGAGGCTGCTGGCCGTGGTGGCTGACGTCAGATGACGTCAGCACGCCCTTATTTTTTTTTTTCAAAATTAATAAAACTCTGACCAGTGGGACCCCATGTCAGAATTTTAACCTTTTCCTGAAATTCCAGAAATAATTCAAACTTATAAAATTCATAACTTTTAAATCATAAGTCAGAAAAATATAAATAAAATATCAAAATGACCAGAAAAATTAAATCTATTCAATTATGCTAAATTCATACTTGTTTAATAAAATAAAAATAAAAGTTGTTTAGAATTACCAAAATGCCACATAAACATCACTTAAAATTTTGAAATGCAAATAAATTCCTAAAATTAAATAAAAATATGTTTTCAACTCCAAATTTTATAAGGATTTCAAATTTGATTTTTATTTAATTTATTAAAAAGTATTTATTGAATGAAAAATACTAAGATCCATAATTGGATATTATTTCTATTATTTTAAATAAATTATTTGAAAATAATTTTCTTATGTAATTAATTCAAAGGTAGTAAGTTGAATTGTTTTGTACTAGCTTCTAAAACAACTAATTTTCTATAAAGAAAATAATTTGAGATATAAGTTCAAAACATAAAATTTGAACTCAAATACCATAATGTAAATGACTGTCCCGTTACTCATCCTAGGTAAAACACACAAAAAGGAGTTCATTTGAAAATCTATCACTTTAGTGTTATTACTTCTTGAAAGTAGTTAAATAAAAGTATGAAATAAATGCAATCCTTAACTGAGCACCTGTAAGTTGTTTATTAATCATGTAAAACATTACTTCGATAATCATAGCGAACACTTAAGTCTGAATGTGATAACAACTCAAAGTATTTCACCATTAACAAAGTAGTCTTTAACACTAAGCGCTTACTTGTGAGTTTGGGTATTTTGGGTTATATACGATTCATCTCATATTTATGCATAATAGCATATTGCAAGTGTTTCCAGTAGTCCTTACCCGGACTACTTTGCTGTTTTCAGATCTCCGGGTTCTGACGCAACCCTAGAACCCCGAAGGGCATGAATTGCCACCTCTGCCACAGGCAAGTTCATCACTTGTTCATACTTCTTGAAATATTTGTTAGAAAACTATTTGCAAAACCTTATTATACTATCACCTTTATACAAAAGAAAGCATAAAACCTATTTCTTCAATAACTTGACTATTTGGCTATCTACCTGAGTGGTGGTAACCTATTATGGTTGGCAAATGGGACCATGGTAAGAAGAATAGGTCCGGAGGTTCCATTTGCACGGGAAAGTATTACCTAGGACTTAATCACAAATGCCGTCATAATGATTGCGCCGTAAAGACGCGTTAACCATAAGGCTTGGAATGGGACGGGAAATGTCATCTGTACTTCTCCCGGATGCATGTCAACGGGCTGCCAGTGCCGTAGGCTGTAGGTCTTGCGGGACTACATGCACATGGGTGGGATCCCTTAATTCCCACGGAGACTGGGGCCTAGGATGGTCTGCAAGGAGAGCCTAGGTGTCTACCGTGAGGGGTAGAGCATCAGGGGTAAACTCGCTATGCATGAATTGGGTGGGCATGCGTTGTGTGGAGAAGCACGGTGAATGACTTGGATCAAAAACTGGGCCCCACACCAAAGAGAGTGTGGACAGGAACTTAAGCCTGGTTGTGCAACAAAGTCTTGATCTCTTATGGGTAAAGTAACGCACCTCTGCAGAGTGTAAAGAATTGTAACATGTTACTCCCTGTTCCGGGAAGGAGCTGCGAACGCTGCAGGAAAGGAACTCCATGAAAGTTCTAGCCCTGTGAAGGATGACGGGCATAGTCTTCAAAAATAAAAGCAACCTCTTGAAGAAATGTTTTGCAAAACCCTTGCATTAGCTTGTGACTCTTTTGAGTCTTAAGCAGTAGATAGTGCATCAAACTTCCCACCGTACATAATGGACTTGCTGGGTAACGCTGGTTACTCACCCTTGCCCTTTTGACCCCTGCTTAGAATTGTGGAGCCATCAAAGGAGTTGACGCTGGATCATCACGACATCGAGATCTTCAACAAGGAGTCATCCGCTAATTCACCAACCGAAGCACAACAACAACTAAGGCCACGAAGGAGCAATGTCAACGATGTCGAGGAGATCACTCTGCCAACGGAGGCGACCACGTCTGTGAAAGTTTAAGTACAATAGGAAATAGAGATACTCCAGATAGGGTAGATTAAGGTGGTGGCAACAGCAGTAGTGGATTAGGAGTTAGAGCTAGAGTTACTCTCCAGCTTAGTGCTACGAATTGGCTCTTTTCTGGATTTCATTTGCACGAGGCTATCCTCTATGTATCAAGGAGGTTCTCGAGATTTTGTATTGAATGTTGTTGTAATCCTATAGTGTTACCTTGGACCTACTATGTTTCTGTTGTGCCACTCTGAGGGATGTAATATTCACGGATAGGTCCTTCTGTGAGTATTATGTCAACGACTTGCACACTACACCATGCAGTGGTGTGCTGGGTCACCGCAAAATCTTAACCTTATGAATCACTTGCTATCAATATTGGCACTAAATGTAAACAAAATGGGGAAAGTTGTCAAGGAAAACAGTTGCGGCAAAAACCGAAATTTGGATGATGCAAAGTGATTTTTTCGCTAAAGGAATTATATTAGTATCAACACGATACCAATTACACCTGGTTTATGAGAGAATATGATATCAAGAGCTAGCCATAATATCGAGGACACACAACAACAAAAAATACAAAAAGAAAGAAAAATAGCGTTGAACGGATGGGACCCGCATGCTAACCACAAAAAGTAACAACACCGTGAATACATGAAAAAGTTCTCCACAAGAGACGCCTTCTTAAAAGGAACAACGAGTGTGCATTGTCATCGCTGGATCCACCAAATGCAGGATCATGGGTTTTCTCCCTGAATAGAAAATATGAGCAATATTCACGCAAGCCCTTCAATAATGAGCCAGCGCATAAATACCGTCATTGCCAGGTACAACCAATAAAGTTGAAACCTAGTATTTGCACCCGAAACTCGAGACCGGTACTAAAAAGTACGACCAAAGCGTAGTCACCATGTTTTGCCGACACCATGCCGAGCCAACTCAGCTTAGCTTTGAATATGGAGACAACGGTTCACTGATACAAACATGACTGGATAGATAGCAAGTGAATAAAACAAGTGAATAAGATAGGTTGCACGATTTTTCATTCTCCCAAATCCTTATCTTTCGGATAGGGATTTGTTTTTGAAGCAAAAATGACATTGTAATTTGTTTCAATTCATCTTATGATAAGGAAAAATCACATGATAATTACATTGCCAATCTGGCCAGCTTCAAATCAATATCTCTCTTTTCACTTTCTATCTTTTGCTTCTTTTCTCATATGCCGATAAGTAGGAATATGCTTTGTAATTGTCATCGCGGTGCAGCAAACCAGATCCAACTCCTTGGACCAGCATGCATTTGATCACAATATCTCTTCCTTTACAGACTGCAGTGCCTTTGGTGCTGGATGTTGTGGCCAAAGAATGAGCTACTCTTTCGAACTTTCTGAAGCTTATTGTTGCACAGTTTGTTACCATTTGTACGACGTGTAGTGCTACGGTAGATTAGCACTCTGGCCGGTTGGTTAGTTTTGAATGTATTTTGTAAGTTTATGATCATTGGTACGACAATAAGCAAAAACAATTAATACGTCATTCTAGCCGCTTGATCACAGATATTATTGCCAGAACAGTATAGAAGATGTTTAGTTAATCCCAAATATTATTGCCAGAACAGTATGGAAGACGTCGGCAAAGTATGCCATCGATATCATTTGGATATTGGCAGCAACACACCACGACGATAATCCCTGTAAAGCTAGAAAGGTTATATATTCGGATAGGTTTTTGTTGGTAAGATCCAACTACATCCACAGAAGAAAAGTCCACTTAATTTGATGGGGAACCTGGAATAGAACCCTGCAGCTGCAGGGGCCAACAATTAAAGCGTACGTTGAGATCCAACATTACCACATGAAACTTTCCAGTTGGAAGAGTAAGAGGGGAGATAAAGAAATAAGCTGATGCCATGATGATCACAGAGGCGAAGAATCTTATCCACTTTGGCCATACTTCATATGAGAGCGAAGGAGGATGAAGCTAGATGATTATCTGGTGCATTAGTAAACGTACGTGCAGACGATCACACAGACAAGTTTTTTTTTACCGCGATCAAAATGCCCGCTACGCCGACGGCGTTTTGCCATCGGCCTAGCACCCTTTGCCGTCGGCGTAGTACCCGTAGGCATAGGTAAAAATACCGTCGGCATAGCAGATGCCGTCGACATAGGCTACGCCGACGGCATATTTTTTTTCATCATTTTTTTTTTACTTTTACTTATATTTTTTAATTCTATTTTTATTTCTATTCTGAAATTTTCTACTTAGTCACACACTTAAACTCTAATTCCACTCATAATCTCAAGTCAAAGTACTTACCCTTTTCAAACTTCCCATTCGGTCACCCATCCTCCAGCCCAAGCACGCTTAACTTTTGAGTTCCATCCAAATTAGCTTCTAAATGAGAAATTAGAACTTACTAATATTACTATCATATCAATCATATTAACCCCTGTGTCATGATGTTACACTTTTTGTTACTTAAATTTTGAAAATTTATTTGAATAAATAGTAATTATTAAGTAATAATATATTTTTAATAACTAACAATAAAATGAATTTTACTTTATTTTTCCCTTTCTAAATTTAATATAGAATATCTCATATCTTTAAATCCATAAATCGAATTTTGACAAATAAAATGTCTAAATCGATTAGAAAAATGAGAGTAATTCAAATATGACACCCATATCATCTTGTGCATCACATAAACATCGATAAACTTGGTATTTCAATGAATGGGCACGGGACCATTTTTTTTAAAGTAAAAGAAAGTGAAAAAATACTCAAAAAATGGAATCCTTTGGCATGGAGTCCTTTATGTTTACTAGTTGCTATGAAAAATGATAAACTTGATTTTTGACAAAGTTTCTAAAAAATCCATCACAAAGAGGTCTATCATCTACAAACATGTATAAGTTTCGAACCAAATGACCAAGTTATGACCATCCCCGTGGCATAGTTTGTGATAAAGTGCCCATATTCAGCACATAGGTGTGTCTTGGCATGGGAAATATTGGTGCCGAACCGAGTTTCCAAACTATTTTTCCAAATATCATTTTTCATTTTTTAAGTGTCAAAAATAACATTTTTGTGAAGCAAGTGCCAAAAATATGTTGCAAAATGACATTCATTTAATTTTCACAAATGGTACTACATATATGATGGATAATCCCCAAGTATTAGGAATTTTCTTGCTTTCTACCTAATTTCGCCTACTTAAATGACTTTATGTTGCTTTTCGGAAAGTAATAGAAATTTGAACTATAAGTGTGTGATAGTTTGCTCTGAATTTTTTAAAAACATCATTTTAAGGTACAAAACTAGTGATTATATCACAGAACCGTCGATAGTTTTGAAAGATGCCACCCCTTTCGATGAATAGGCACGGGGCCATTTTGACAATTTTTTCAAAAAAGTAAAAGAAAGTGAAGAAATACTCAAAAAATGGAATCCTTTGGCATGGAGTCCTTTTATGTTTACTAGTTGCTATAAAAATGATAAACTTGATTTTTGACAAAGTTTCTAAAAAAATCTTTCACAAAAAGGTCTATCATCTACAAACATGTATAAGTTTCGAACCAAATGATCAAGATAAGACCATCCTCGTGGCACAGTTTGTGATAAAGTGCCCATATTGGTGCCGAACCGAGTTTCCAAACTATTTTTCCAAATATCATTTTTCATTTTTTAAGTGTAAAAAATAATATTTTTTGTGAAGCAAGTACCAAAACTATGTTGCAAAATAACACCCATTTAATTTTCACAAATAGTACTACATATACGATGGATAATCCCCAAGTATTAGAAATTTTCTCGCTTTCTACCTAATTTCGCCTACTTAAATTACTTATGTTGCTTTTCGGAAAGTAATAGAAATTTGAACTACAAGTGTGTGATAGTTTGCTCTGATGATATAGTTGTCATATTTGGATTCATCTCATTTTTTTAATCAATTTAAACATTTTATTTGTTAAATTTCGCTTTACGGATTTAAAGATATGAATTATTTCATATTCAATGAAAAACAGGAAAAAAAAATAGCTATGCCGACGGCAAAAGCCGTTGGCGTAGCCCTGTGAAGCTATGCCGACGGCTTTGTCGTCGGCGTAGCCCCATACGCCGACGGTTAATCTATGCCGACGGTCAGCTCGGCGGGCTGGCCTGACAGGAGGCTACGCCAACGGCGTAGCGGGCAGCCGTCGGCATCTAGGGTCATTCCTGTAGTGGATGAAGCTAGATGATTATCTGGTGCATTAGTAAACGTACGTGCAGACGATCACACAGACAAGTTTTTTTTACCGCGATCGACAGCTAGGCTACGCGTCATTCCTGTAGTGGATGAAGCTAGATGATTATCTGGTGCATTAGTAAACGTACGTGCAGACGATCACACAGACAAGTTTTTTTTACCGCGATCGACAGCTAGGCTGCATGGCCTTGCGTGCAGGCGATCAAATAATACACCCGCTGCTGGTAGAGACCAAAACATGTCTCGTTGGCCCCTGCTGCTGCTGCATGATGCATGCTAACGACCGGTTGATTGATTAGCGATTGATGATTCAAAACAAATCAATGTATCCACGGGAACTGCACTCCAATCGATTTGCAACTCACATAGACCGATCCATGAGCAGATGAGCTGCATGCATGATTGATCCCCACCCAGCCCGCGGCGTGCATGCAGCTGGCCGGTCGGGTTCTCGCACACGATAATGCACGCATGCATGGTCCATCAGATCTATCTAGCTAGCCAGCTAAACTCTGCGGTTGCAATGCAGATCGATCTCCAACCTAAAAAACGACCGAACAAACAACGACAGCAACTGCTCGACAGATATTCTATCGCTCAGTCTAACATGGCAACGGCGGCAGTGCATGGCAGTTGGCAAACGTACGCCTACCTAACCCTAGTTGTCAGTGGAGGAGAGCTAGCTAGAGGAATATCGGTTTTCCTAGTTTTAGCCAGAGAAATATCGGTGCTACTTTGCTATTCCCTCCGTTCTAAAATATAAGATGTTTTAGTGCTTTTTAAAATTACATGTATCTAGACACGTTTTAGTGTGTACATTCATGAATATTAGTTCGTACTTAATTCATACTGAAATAGCTAAAACATATTATAATTTGGAATGGAGGGAGTATTTTCTACTCTTACAATTATTCAATAAATTTTGGTTGTGTGCATCATTTTAATGCAGAGGCCCGGCCATGTCTCCATTTAAAACAAAAAGTTGATTTCAATGGTATTTGATTTGGATCGTGATTCATGCGTTTTTTGATTGTAAGTGAGTTGGAGTTGAGAACAAAATATTCCTAAACATTGAATTTACATCGTGATTTGTGCTAGCCGTGAGTTGTAAGTGGGTTATAGGCTTATAGCTGACCGAGAATTAGCCAAGCAAACCATGGCACAAACCTTGTCTTCTTAATAATTAAGAAGGGCTGCCAAGTTAATTCGAAGAAATGGATAAAAACTAAAATTACAACCATCCACAAACCTACCAAGCTATGCCTACAACAACACAAGCGACATGGCCATGCTAGGACACATCCAGCATGCAGCACACACATTGCAATCGATCCTACGACTTCATCGTGAACGACCAATGATTTACCGGTCATCACAACGGCCGCACTAATCGGCTAACATAGCAATGTCCTATTAGCCCGCCAACACAGAGCGTCACTCTCCACCATTGTCATTGTCACACAAAATATCACACCACAGGATTAGGGGTTTCCTCACACAACTACTCCCTCCGTTCCCTAGATTAAGGCGTAATTCTTTTTTACGATTTTCACCGAAAAGAAGGGCACATGGTGGATGTAGATGGTACCTTCCGAAACTACCCCTCCTAAACCGTGGAGTAGTTAATACCCGGCGCTAGAATTAAGGAGAGACACACAATCACGGCCACGGTGCAAGCCTGCGCAAGGTAATCCAAGAGCCTCGCGTAGGAAAGGGGAGAAATTGTAGGAAGGATAAGCAATTAATTAGGGCATGTACAATGGTTATATTATAGCGTTGCCATGTAGGATAATTGATGATGTGAAGAAGAGATAAATGAAAAATAGAGTCTTGTCTTCTGTTAGCTAAGAGATGATCTCTTAGCACAATTTGTCCCACCACAAATTTAGGGATATCTGGATATTAGAGATAAGACAAAACAAATTATCATTATACACCATACTTTATTGACATATCTAGATTACGTGGCGGATCTAAGATAAGACCGTCTTATTAACCATTGAACATGCTCTTAGGGTCAACTTTGGAAATAAATTTTGTCACATGGTTCTCCTTAATTCTAGCGCCAGAATTTTCACGATGTACTCACAGGAACGGAGGGAGTATGATGTACTCACATGAACAAAGCCGACCAACCTAGCTCAAAGCCAACTGAAATCAATGTGAAGTCTAGGAAAGCCACATGCTGGAACGCCGCCATTGTCTAGTCTAGGAAAGCCCGAAAATGAATAGGACAAGGAAGATCATAACGAGATCGTGGGTGTCATTTTTTTTTTTGGAAAGAAAACTAGAGGTGGGTACAAGGAAGATCACAACGAGAGTTAACCACACCCATGAGCATGAGCGTTGGCGGTTCAAGGAAAACCCCAGAAAACGGCTTTTGACTAGTTCTACGCCGAAACCTTCTCCATGACAATGAGTGCCATTGGTGACCCCCAAATTATTGCTGTCGCCACAAGCTGTAGCATATGCATTGTCACGATGAAGCCCGGCACGCATGGCTTTGGTCACGTGAAGACCGAGCCTGTGTCAGCATGTTGCCTCTGTTTCAATTACTTTGATTTGATGATCATGGGCGACGGTTGCGACGAGTTAAAAGAAACAAAACTGAAAATAGTCACTCATGAAGAGGCGGGAAGCTGGATGGATGGATGAGGCGTGCAGAAACAGTTGCGTACGTCGACTGCGGCCTCCAGCGGTCCAGCTCCAGCCGGCAGGGGCCACCATTAACCGCTGTTGGACCCAGCTGTTGGGCCCGGTGCGCCTGATGGGCTCTGCGGCTGCGGCCCTGGGCGTTGAGTACGCAGGAAGGGCCCCCATGCGCCTGTTCGTGGGCCCGTCGTTTAATTGTTCCTCTTCGCTCGGGCCAGGATGCTAGCGGGACATCGGGCCCGGTCTCTGATCGCTGATGATGCTGCTCCCCCTGGCTCTGCTGGCTGGCTGATTGCATCGTAGTACTTGCTTGCTTGACGATTTTTTACAGTAAAAAAAAGCACCCATTTTTACTGCACTTTGCTGTTCTCCTGGACCTGGAAGGGGATGCTGCCGTGGTGGCATGCAAGCATTACCGGACTGCGCGCCGGCGGGAAGCGTGGGCGAAATGATTGCGAGAGATAGCCGCATGCATGCACGCGGCGGCGAGCGGATAGACAGATTTACTGCAGTGCAGTCAGTCGATCAGATCAGCAGAGTGTCTACGCTGAACTTGTTCGGACGCGCGCGCACGTCGAAATGATTCCCAGCAGCGCGCAGGCAGGGTAGGGGTCCCTGGCCTGACGAGCTAGCTGGCCCCGCCGCCGCCGTATATCCGGCCGGCCGGTTCTACTGCGTAGCTGATCGGCGACCGAATCCTATGCGTGCAAACCGATCGAGCTGATCCAGCTACGAAATCAATGGGATTCACGTTATAGCATACGAGTATCATTCTTCGTGTGTGGACTATCTGCCTGAAGAAGTGAGTGAGTGAATGAGCACGAGAAGATCAGAGGAAGGAATTAATAAGAATCTCTCACGTATTTATATACGCGTCTGTCCGTGCGTGCGTGTGATGGGATTGAAGCCAGCCAGGTTTAGCTTCCCCCATGTCGTATATGATGCGTCGTAGCTCGCCGCCAAGCCAAGCCTGCACGCGCACGCGTACGTGCTCTACTTAACTGCACATTACAGTATTACAGCCACTGTTCAGGAGTCAGGGCGGATGCGCATACGGCATATAGTACCTGCGTACGGTACGCATTCAGTAGTAGTAACTCACTCCGATCTCGATGCGGTACTCTTTCCACCGATGCCCTTCGATCTGCTAGCACGAACATATACGTACTCCTGGTACCTGATGCAGCTTCAGTAGCATCCAAGGATCTATCTAGCTAGCCTGATGATACGTACGAATTCCGTAGCGCGATGATTTTTCCTACGACAGCGATGGTGATATATGATGGAAATGCAACACCTAGAGAAATTGAGTAACCCCCGGCTTGAGCTTCTGTTATGCAGCTAACCGTGATTGAAAATTAGCCTTCAACTTACAACAGGTAACTACTGAGGTTCATTACCGGTTGGCCGGGAGAGACACTCTCCTGCATTTCGTCTTTCGCTGTCGTCAGACCGCCATGGATTGGGCCGGGTTAGCTGGGCAGAAGCTGGCTTGGCCGCTAGCTCACTTCACCACCGGATAACGATCGATCGACCAATGCCCTGCGTCCAAGAACAAGCTGCAGGACCATATAGTGATATAGATATGTGCAGTGCTTACGCATGCAGGCAGGCAGTTCATGTGGCCGGCAGGCCAATAATGAGATCTCGGGGAGAGGCCGGACGCGCGACGAATAATGCTGCGGCGGCCGTGATGGGTGACGCCGTACACGGGCGACGCGTGCGCCGCAGAAACCATAGCGCATGCGCTGGAGCCTGGAGAAGATGGGATCGTCGACGACGACGGACAGCTTGACTGACAGTAGCTAGTCACATGTTTAGCTGGCTAGCTAGCTACTTACCTGATCATCGGAATGTACGATTAGGCCAGAGTACTTTACGTCCACCATCGATGGATCCAAGTACCCAGCTAGTTGGTTTTCATATGATCTCTCTAGCTAGCTAGCTAGCTCCATCGATCGATCGATCGATCTTAGGATATACGGAGTAGGATGTATAGGAGACAAACCAAAAGCCCCTAGCTAGCTAGCTTCACTGCTAGTCGATAGTGATCGATCAGATGTACATTAACTAGCTAGCAGTGTTGGATAATTTCTTCGCTGCCATTATCATCTTCGCTGCCATGAATTGTCAATTTGTCATGCTTGGTGTGTGCAATGCCCTCTCATGCTCATACATGCATTGCATTGCATTGCTTACATGCCCTGTGCTTTAAGATCAAAAGCAACTAGGCAAGTGATTATTACTGGTAAACAGTGCAAGATGCATGCATGCTTAAATGTATAAACAGCATGGACTTGTCACTTCCGGTCAATAAACGGACAACCAGTCAAGCGCTAGATCCAGAGCTTATTCCTCTCCACCTTTTTGGCCATGCTAGCTAGCTCTTGTTCATGCTCGTCGACCACGCTGGCAGGGATGCATATGCAAGTGATCAGGGAGAGCGAGGGATTCAGAACTCTGAAGGGGGTCGTTGTTTGCTAGTCCTTGTTCTCGCCTAGGCAATCATGAGCGACGCGTGTCCTGCTCGCTCCTGCTGCCTGAGCGAGCGTACGTGTTTCGCATGGCCGGCCGGCCGGCCCGCCGGAGCAGCGTACGTACCGCTGCGTGGTACTTGGAACAGTGAAGATGAACCCCAGGCGTGGGTGCTAACTGCCGCCCGGCCGGCGTGACAACTGACAAGTCATTTTCAGGTTTCAGGCTTTTAGCTGGGCTGGCCGGTGACGCGCGCAAATGCAGAACACTGAACATTTGTTTCCCTGGAATCGAGTGCTAAATAGTGCTCCGGCCGGCCGTATGTTTACATGCAGTGCAGGGAGTATATATACATTAATACATGTATCTCAACTTTCCGGCGTTTCTGAACTTTGCTTTGTCGAAATTGTGCTGGCCAAGACGTCTAGGTAAGTACGCTCTGGCAAATTGTAAAACTGAAAGAGAGAGAGAGAGGGATGCAGATCGAGTATAATTCGAGATCGAGCGCAGCAGAATCCAAAGATGGCTTGCCTCGAGTTGCGTGCGCGGATCCGGTCAGGCAATGAATGCTGGAGCTGCAGGCTGCGAGCTCCAATGGCTTTGGAGGATCCGGTGCTCCCGGGCCGCCGCCGTCGTCTCTCTCACAAGCAGGCGCTTGTGCATGCAGCTGTTTCATCTTTCTTTAGCAAAATGAACGCTAGAAAAACTAATCAGAATCGATATTTCTGGTATTGTCACACACTCCGGCGGTAGGACTTAATAGGCTACGCGGCCAAGAGCTTCTTAAAGTTTATCGATAGCTGCCTGCTTAAAGCTAATAAGAGCATCTCCACGGGGTCGTAAAAAGGGCCGTAAATCTCCTTTAAGACGCCGGACAGAAAAACATGCCACACCGGGGGGGTCGCAAAGACTTTGTCCAGCCTAAAATCTGTCCGGCACCGCGAATAGGGTCTCCAACTTTGGGGGTTGCCTTCGCGGTGCCGGACACTGACAGGCTTAGCCCGCCTGTCATCCTAACACCCGTCCCTTCCGAGGGTTTAATGCCGGAGCAGCCTTACGAAGCGGCGCGGCAGCCCACGCGGCGGAGACGTATCGCCGGCATTAAACCGGCGCGTCGCCTCACCACCCACCCATCGCTTCCCGCGCGTGCCACCGTTTCCCGCCTTGCTTTCCCGCCGCTTCTCGCCGCTTTCCGCCTTGCTTTCCCGCCGCTTCTCGTCGGCTATAAAAACCTCGCTCACAACTTGCCATGCTCACACCTCGCCGTAGAGAGCAGAAGCACACCGCCGCCCCACCCACCAACATGACACGCACCCTCCTATGGGCCACCCTCACCAAGTCGGCGCGCCGGCGTTACGCGGCGGAGGGGGGAGCTCCTCCTCCGCCTCCTCCCCCTCCTCCTCCTCCTCCTCCGCCGGCAGACGACGACGAGGCCCTAGACTTCGAGTGGGAGGAGGAGGGTGAGGAGGAACCTTTGGAGGAGTCGGTGTCGGTGCCGGTGCCAGAGCAGGAGAAGGAGGAGGAGGAGTAGGAGGAGGAGAAGGAGCAGGAGCCGCATGTCTGGCCGGACCAGCACGCGGCATACTACTCCTTCATCACGGCGCGCGAGGAGGAGGGGCGCCGTGAGTTCCGGGACTTCGTCATGGCCGCGAACGATGCGGCGGAGGAGCGCGCGAAGGAGCTGTCGCTCCAGACGCTCGTCACCGACGAGTACGCCCGCTCCTTCGCCGAAGCCCAGGACGCGACGCACGAGGAGCTGAACACAGCGAGGGCGCTCGCTCACAGCCGCCTGGTGGATGAGGCCTTCCGCCGGGCGGCCGAAGCACGGGGGCTGGAGATGATGAGTCGGGAGGCCGCAGCGCACGACGCGCGGGAGGACCGGGCGTTCGTGGCGAGGGAGTTGCACGCGGAGCAGGCGGCTGAGGCGGAGAGGGAGCTGCAGGCGGAGCAGGCCTGATGGACGGCGGAGAGCTTGGAACGCGCGATGAGGCGCTTGCGTGCCCATGCTGGCGGCCTCATGCCTGGCTCCCCCTCTTTCGAGGAGGGGGCGAACGACGACGAGGCTGGCCCTAGCGTCTGATGACGGGATTGATGAGAGTGTTCTTCTCCCTCAACAACGTCAACAAGTACTCTTGATACCCTAAAAGGAAGATAATATATTAGGGATAGGTTGAGCCTCCAAGTGCAGAGTATGTAGAAGTGCTAGTTTTTCCCCCAAGAAGGTGACTCGAGGGTTTAATATCGAACTCTCGGTGAATCAATAGTGTGGGTTTTATCTTCTTGTCCTTCTCTAGATTTCCTGCAAACAAAATAGATTGCTTTGTGCCCTCAACCTCACCAAGTGGTTGTCAAGCACAAGGTGTGAGAATGATATTAAGATGACAATGAATGCAAAACAGTAAATAAATATGCAATGGTGGTGAATAAGTATGCAAGGATGATAGTAATGATGATGGATGGTATTTTTGGGGTTTTTATATGTGAATGCAAGAAGTAAAAGTGTTTTTTTATTTTCTGATTTTAAAATGGCTGAATGTAAAAGATGCTTAAAAGTGGTTGGAAAAGTGTTTCTTATGATTAAAAATGGACCGGGGTTCATGGTTTCACACATGCACTCTCTCTTTAATATAGTGTGGCAAATGAGTAGACATAGATTTAACATATGAGATTGCAAACAAGGTTAATGACATGTTACTAATTATATGGGCATCACGTCCTAGCATAGAGACCTTTTGATTATTAGTCTCACTTATACTCCACCAAGATGTGAACTAAATCATGCACCTTAGTAATTAAGATAACATCAGAGTATATCTTTAAGATTAATGACATGAAGTGAAAATAAACACATGATGGATCTAGTCTTAGGTAGAGCCATGTCACTCCTCCTACCCTACAACATGGTATTTTGGTTTATCCCTAGTGAGGTAACAAAGTAAGGTAAACACCCAATGGATCATGATATTAAGTTGTCAGCTTATCACTTCACCACCCCCGTTACTCCAACTAATGCACACGTTCCCCCACACACGCTCTCATAAACATGCTTGATCATAACAAGGATACAAGAACGGGGTACATAATATATATCTACTTTCATAACTGAAATATAACATTGCAATCTCAACATATATTAACTCATAAAAAGATCCACCACAATGGTAATACAACGGTGACCGTAATCATGTTCAGCAGCTCATACGGTGCTAATTAGTGAAGCTCAAGAGAGAGAGAGATACATATGCTACTGCCACAAACCCATAGTCCAGAGGTGGACTACTCCCTCTTCATCATGGAGACGGTGGAGATGTCGATGGAGAAGAAGGAGACCTCTCCGGCAGGGCTCCGCCGGAGTCCCCCCCTCCAATCTGGAGCCTCCTGGTCTCTGTTTCTTGTTTCTCTCGTGTGGCGGCTCTCCCTTCGGAGAATGTCGGGGGGCTCTTTATATAGTCGTTTTTAGGTCACGAGGAAGCTTCTGGGCGAAGGATCGACGCAAATGGGGCCACGAGGGCCAATTGTGATAGGCCCACGCGGCTACAGTACCTGGCCATGTGGGACCCACCCTTTTGGTCCTCCGGCCTCCGTTCGTTGACCTCTTTCGCTCCTAAATCTTCTCCTTCCAAAATAATGACCCCCGTAAATTTATAGCTCATTATGACGTCGTTAAGGTCCTGAAACAAATAAGGAAAGAAATAGGGGTTTTCTGCCTGCGCGGTATTAATTCCATAAAAAGGGGAAATCATTATTAATTACCAAAAATAATTAAATAACAGTAATATACCCCTTATATGATGCAAATATGATTGGAATATGACTATTATAGTGCAAAGTTCATGTATGCATTTTAGATGCATCAGCGTCCACCTCCGATGTAGACTAATAGTAGTTTTAGTTTAAATTTTAGCTGTAACGCCTCTTTTGCAAATAAAATCGTCGGAATGGAATGAAATCGGCCTCGTTTTGCAAATGGTGATCAATTGGGGTCCAGCCGTTTAAGGGGTGCCGGTGTGGGAGGGGAAAAAAGCGCCGGACAAGTGTCCGGCACCCTCCAATTGGGTCTCCAATGGAGATGTGCCGGACACAATTTAGGCACCCCGGTGGAGATGCTCTAAGGTTGCATTCAAGGCTGGCCCAAAGGCAGGGCAAATGGGGCAAAACTGGTCCGGGTCCGAATAAGTATTGTATTCGGACAAAAGGAGAACCCTTAATATAAGTATGCTAATACCATTGTATTGTAGGGTACCGATAACAGGAGTATATGCTCCCATGTTTCAAAATAATTTTTTCTTCAGCTGTTATGTTCAAAAGATTATTTGATATCTATATGGGGTTTTAAAATGTATTTAAAGAAATTTCTGAAATTTAAAAAAAATTGAAGAAAAAGTTTCGCGTATACATCTTGACATTCTACGTGGTCACGCAGTCGTTTCACGAAAAATCGATAATTTTTGTTTCGTGTGTAAAAAATAAAAAATTTGGGACTAAAAAAGGCTTTTCACGAGACATTTTTATGTATTTTTTTACATTCCACAAAAAATGTCTTTTTTTACGAAACTTGTCATGTGAACATACAATGTTGATACGTACACGCCAAATTTGTGTTCGGATTTTTTTGACATATCAAGATGTTTGTACCGATAACAGGAGCATATGCTCCCATGTTCCAATATGAATTTCCCTTTAGCTATTATGTTCAAAAGATCATTTGATTGAAGGGGTCGAAGCATAGAAAACAAAAATTTTCCTACGCAACAAGCGGAATAAACCCCAAGGATCTAGATCTACTAGATGGAGGTAGCGAAGATGAGATCCAATCTCTTACCCTTGAAGGTCAACAAACGCGTTTTGTCGGTGCAGGGGTTGGCTAGTCGATCCCCGCAACTAGACTCATCTAGTCGCGAGGAGATGTATTTCCTCGAAGTCCAATCCGACGAAGTGCCACAAGGGGTAGCACCTCCGCGGTATCCACACGTACGGCTCGATGTAGATCCCCGCCTTCTTGATCCCGCAAGCAAGGTGGAGATGGCTAGATGGATCTCGGCACCACGACGGTTGTGGTGGCGTGGATGATGTAGTCTCCACGAGCAGGGCTTCGCCAAGCCAAGCAAGAGGAGAGGGAGAGATGGTGCAGCAGCCCTACGGCTAGGGGTGGTGCAGCAAGGGAGGAGGTGTGTCTCGCGGCAGCCCTCCGGGAGGGGTGGCGCAAGTGGTGGAGGTGGAGGGAGAAGAGGGGGGCGGCTAGGGCAGCAAGGGAGAGGCACAAGGGTGCCGCACCCCTCCCCTTGCCCCTCCTTATATAGGAGGCCAGGGGGGTGCGCCCCATCCCTTCCTAGGGCCGGCGGCTGGGGTGGCTTGGCCCCCAAGCCAGCCGCCCTAGGGTTAGGGTTTTGGTGGCCGGCCCCTTCCCTCTTGGGCCTCACGCATGGGCCCCTTTGGGGCTGGGTGGTGCGGCTGGCCCTAGGCCAGCCCATCACCCTTTTATCCCATGTGGGCCCCATACTCCTATGGGCCCCACTTCTAGACTCCTCTAGAACCTTCTAGAATATTCCGGAACCCTTCCAGAAAATCCCGGAACTTTTCCGATACCTCCGGAAACCACTTTCCTTATATGAATCTTATTCTCCGGACCACTCCGGAACTCCTCGTGACGTCTGGGATCCTATCCGAGACTTCGAATCACTATTCGTTCATTCCATCAAAATATCTCATCGCTAACCCTAGCTACATAGGAGCGTTAAGTGTGTGACCCTACGGGTTCGAGAACATGCAGACATGATCATATCAATAATCAATAGCGGGACCGGGATGCCCATATTGACTCCTACATATTCAACGAAGTTCTTTATCGATTGAACCACGATGCCGGAGATTCTTAATCTCGTATACGATTCCCTTTGTCTCACCGATATTTAATTTGCCCGAGATTTGATCGTCGATATCTCCATATCTAGTTCTATCTCGTTACCCTGGCAAATTCTCTTTACTCGTCCATAATATAGGATCTCCGTGATTAACACTTAATCACATGGTTGCAACCTTTCTAATGCTATATTACCGAGAGGGCCCAGAGATATCTTTTCCGTCACAAGGAAGGACAAATCCCAGTCTTGATTCATGTCACCCAACAAATACCATCGGAGATACCTGAAAGCCACCTTTATAATCACCCAGTTACGAAGTGACGTTTGATGTCCACAAAGTATTCCTCCGGTAAACGGGAGTGACATAATCTCATGGTCTAAGGAAACTATACTTGGCATACTAAAAGTGTTGGCAATGAAACTGTTGTGACACGATCAATTGCAACTCTTTATTATTTGGGTCTTGTCCATCACATCATTACTCCTAATGATATGACTCCGTTATCAAGTGACTATAACAAGTCCATGGTTAGGAAACTCTAACCATCTCTTGACTAACGAACTAGTCCGGTAGAGGCTTACTAGGGACACCTGTTTGTTTATATTCCACACATGTATTATGTTTCCGGTTAATACAATTATAGCATGGATAATAAACTATTATCATAAACATGAATATGCTAATAAACCATTTTATTATTGCCTCTAGGGCATATTCCCAACAGTCTCCCACTTGCACTAGAGTCAATAATCTAGTTTACATTTTCTTCTCGATCCAACACTCATGGTGTCTAACACTCATGGAGTCTCAGTGCTGATCATGTTTGCTCGTGGAAGAGGTTATGTCCGTGTTCTGTACTATACAGTTCTTTATGTTCTTTGCAAAACGTCAATGTCACCTAATTTGACATTACTTTATCATCTCATGATAAACCTATTATCATCACATGATAATTCACATCATCACATGATGAATATAATACATTTGGTTAGAGAGTGAGATTTTCGTTTCCCTTTTATGCCTACATGACGTATGATCAGTCAAGAGGACTTTCTCATAGCATGTGCACCCGGAACTCACTCAGTCTTGAAACAAAATTTCTCAAACCTTAATATTATATCTTTTAATCCTTGAATTAATCATATACTCCTATATGTTGTAGACTCACAAATCGACAGTGCTATCATGTCACTTCGATATTTTCGATCATGCTTTCGCTGCGCTTCTGCTATCATGAGATCCCCAATCTAGTTTGGTTTTATGACTTCAACCAAGTCTACCAATCTCTAGATTCTATTATCTCAACTCCATAGAAAAATGACTCCTCATTTAACATGTTCTTCTAACCAAGAACTTGGGTCACATATCGTCAAATACAAACACATGGTTCTTATATGTTTAGTCCTATGAACAATTCATAGCGAATTCTAACATATCCTCCAACCATCATTTTGTACTGAGTTATCAACTCGATGTTTCACCTATTTCTCACAAGCAGATGAACCTTTCTTTTCTGTTTTATTTTGAACTCCTTCAAATCTTACTTAGGTTAAACATCCTGACATAATGCTTATCAAATATATCTATCCTCCATAGATACATCCATCTCCATGGATATTTGATGTTCAAAACTAACTTCATAAGTTATACGTTGTTCCTGACTCATTTACAACATTTATGAAATCTCCATTTCACTCAAACAAGATGTTGTAAACTCCCACTCAAATATACACCATACACATATTAAATTGTGAAACCACTTTGGCTCCCACTCAGAAATATGTTATCATTATATTTGACCATGTTTTTAACTAG
>QRDG01002034.1:317869-411363 GCA_012064385.1 Puccinellia tenuiflora | reverse complement strand
GCGTTTGATGGTGTAGATCTCCACGAGCATGGCTTCGCTAAGCCAAGCAAGAGGAGGGGAAGGAGGACATGGTGCAGCAGCCCTACGGCTAGGGGTGGTACAACAACTATGGTGGAGGAGATGGCGGTAGCCCTACGGGAGAGGTGGCGCCAAGGAGAGGTGGAGTGCGGCAGCCCTCCGGGGAGAGAGGTGGCGCACGACGGCTAAGGGAGAGAGGGGGGCGGCGGCTTGGAGAAGCACAAGGGGTGCGGCAGCCCTCCCCAGCCCCTCCTTATATAGGCGGCCAGGGGGGGTGCGCCCCAAGCCTCCCCTAGGGCCGGCGGTTGGGGTGCCTTGGCCCCCAAGCTAGCCCCCTAGGGTTTGGCCGGCCCCCTCTTGGGCTTTGCCCTAAGCCGCATGGGCCTAGGTGCCCAGGTGGTGCGGCTGGCCCTTTAGGCCAGTCCACCACCCCTTTATCCCATGTGGGCCCCAAACACTTTTGGGCCCCACTACTAGACTCCTCTAGAACCTTCTAGAATATTCCGGGTACTCTACCGAAAAATTCCCGAACCTTTCGATACCTCCGGAAACCACTTTCCTTATATGAATCTGATTCTCCGGACTCTTCCGGAACTCCTCGTGACGTCTGGGATCCCATCCGAGACTCCGAATCACCATTCGTTCATTCCATCAAAACATCTTATTGCTAACCCTAGCTACATCGGAGCGTTAAGTGTGTGACCCTACGGGTTCGAGAACATGCAGACATGATCATATCAATAATCAATAGCGGGACCGGGATGCCCATATTGACTCCTACATATTCAACGAAGTTCCTTATCGATTGAACCACGATGCCGGAGATTCTTAATCTCATATACGATTCCCTTTGTCTCACGATATTTAATTTGCCCGAGATTTGATCGTCGATATCTCCATATCTAGTTCTATCTCGTTACCTGGCAAATTCTCTTTACTCGTCCATAATATAGGATCTCCGTGATTAACACTTAATCACATGGTTGCAACCTTTCTGATGCTATATTACCGAGAGGGCCCAAAGATATCTTTTCCGTCACAGGAAGGACAAATCCCACTCTTGATTCATGTCACCCAACAAATACCATCGGAGATACCTGAAATCCACCTTTATAATCACCCAGTTACGAAGTGACGTTTGATGTCCACAAAGGATTCCTCCGGTAAACGGGAGTGACATAATCTCATGGTAAGGAAACTATACTTGGCATACTTAAAAGTGTTGGCAATGAAACTGTGTGACACGATCAATTGCAACTCTTTATTATCGGGTCTTGTCCATCACATCATTACTCCTAATGATATGACTCCGTTATCAAGTGACTATAACAAGTCCATGGTTAGGAAACTCTAACCATCTCTTGACTAACGAACTAGTCCGGTAGAGGCTCACTAGGGACAACTGGTTGTTTATATTCCACACATGTATTATGTTTCCGGTTAATACAATTATAGCATGGAGAATAAACTATTATCATAAACAACATATAACTTGTGAAGTTAGTTTGAACATCATGAATAGATAATCCTTTTGAAGAATAAATATGTGAAACAACGCTTTCACAAAATCAAGCAATAATTACTTTGTGATTTAAACTTAACATAGGATGACTCTTAGTCACTTTCGTATTTAAGGCTTCTATTTCTTCTTTGTAGTTTCGTAGGTATGTCTTGTTTCTCAAACATGACAAGTAAATCATGAATATTATTTTGTAACCTACTTTATATTCTTGAATCCTATTTTTCTTTAGACAAGCTAAACCGAAATTCAATGATCACCATCATTAATTCCTTTATGTGTCAAGTTTTAACCAACATAGCACTTTACATATGTGCCACTTGATACATAAACAAGCAAGGTTTCAGCCTTTTCATTTATTCCGTCAATTCTTTTATCAATGAAACCTTTTCACGACAAACCACTAAAATACTTAGCACAACCAACAAATTGGTTTGCCCCTTTTAGTCTCATATTGTGGAATCACATTCATAGTCATACTTATGAATATACTACAACATTATTCGCAATAGTCTCTAATTATCTCATAATTAATGAAACCACCTTTTCTCATAACTCATATGAAAAACGTTTATGCGAATCATTAAATAGATCCTTATTTCTAAACAGAGTGTTATCAAATAAATCTAAATGCTATTATTAAACCCCGAAATAATACCCTTCTTTGAGACCACACAATATCGAATAGTGTGTGATTACGATATCTTAGGATATATCAAACACCTTTGAAATATTCTAAACATTGTAATTTGTGATAACACTTCTCACAAGTCCACATACTAACATATAACTCAAATATTTTGTCTCTTTTGATCAATCATAAAGACTCAATTTTCTTGTTAACTCAATATCCTTAACTCCAGAATCTTATTTGATCTCATCAAATATCATAACTCGAATAAATACACCTATTTAATCATTTATGATGGAGCGCACAAAATAATGACATTTAACATTTGCTGAAAATACAACCAACACTTGTGTTTATCTTCGGCAACTCATGACACTCTTCCAAAGGGTGGCATTTTAGTCATACTCCTTATAATAAGGCGCATTGATAAACATCAAAATGTTTATTCAATATTTAGCACGACCAAAACAATTGTCATTAATAAGATTTGGATATTTTAGTATGTCTCTTATTTTATAAATGTTCAACCAATTTATCATCTAGATTATAATAAGAATAATACACTTATAATCGAAACTTGTGATTTCCAAAAAGGATCACTCATGAAAATAGAACAACCATTGTCTTTAACATGAATAACCGTCTCACATAAGCAAGACACACTAATCAAAATCACACTTAGTTCAATTACAAAACTTATTCAAATCCTCTAATCAAAACGATAAATGTAGAGACAGATCATTGCCGGCATCAACTCCTTGATTGCCACCATTCCGCAACGTCTTCCCATATCCTTTATGCAAATCTCAAGCAGCAGGTTCTGTTTTCATAAAACAGAATGAGTATCAAATACTTATTGAAACCGCCACAATTGCAATTTAGACTTAAACACTTATAACTTGTATATCAATATATATACTTTCTGCATTGTCAACTTCTCTTGCTATGGGTTCCACTTTGACATGACGCAGCCGAGACACAAACTCATAGAAAGTGATCAAATTCCTTCCCATGACATAGTCTCCGACATAATTCTTGAAGTTGGGGAGAAGCTAGCGTATCACCCCATCTATCGCGAAACCGTCATTCATCTCGTGGTTCCAAACAAGCACTAGACGATGATGTATCTCATGCATTATCCTCAGGTGTTGTTCCAAGCAAGTGTTCTCTTCCATCTTGAGTGAAAGAAAACCATTCAGACATTCGAACCTTACAATTCTAACTTGTGCTGAAAATCTATTTTTCAGCTCACCAACAATCTCCATTGCAGTCAAGTTCTTGAATTGTCTACTTAGGTCAGAATTCATGAAGGTGCACATCATCCACTTGACTTTCAAGTAGGTGGTTCAAAACCACTCCATGTACTCTTCATAGCTTGCAGAAATATTTGGGTTTATCTCCTATTGGTTCTTCTAACACGTAGAGCTCATCATTGGTGTGTAGGACTTCTTTCAGGACGCAGGTACTACTCAACAAATTTGACCCATCGAGGCGCAGTTTTTCAGCAATGAACAGACTACCGTAGTCGACCATGATCTACAAGGATTTTTGCAAAGACATCTTGGGACTTTTGTTTATGATAATTTTTAGTTCATCTTAATCAAAATTACTACATGAACTCCCACTAAACTCAACATCTCTCTGGTTGTTTAGTGACACACGATCCAAATCCACTACACCACAACCGATCATCACGTGAGATGATGTAGCTTCAAAGGTGAACATCACCATGTTGATCATATCGTCCATATGATTCGTGTTTAACCTTTCGGTTCTTGTGTTCCGAGGCCATGTCTGTACATGCTAGGCTCGTCAAGGAAACCGTAGTATTTTCGCATGTGTAAACTGGCTTACACCCGTTGTATGTGAACGTTGAATCTATCACACCCGATCATCACGTGGTGTGTCAAAACGACGAACTTTCGCAACGGTGCATACTAGGGAAGAACACTTCTTGATATTAACGTGAGAGATCACCTTATCATGCTACCGTCGCGATCACATCTAAGCATAACAATAAGGTGCATAAAAGGATTAACATCACATGCAATTCATAATTGTGATATGATATGGCCTTTCTTCTTGTGCCTTTGATCTCCATCTCCAAAGCACCGGCATGATCTCCATCATTGTGGCGCCATCACCATGGTTGTCCACCAACTATTGCAACTACAAATAATGCTACTCTTAGCACTAAAGTAAAGCAATTACATGGTGATTCAATGACACGCAGGTCACATAAAATAATAGACAACCATATGGCTCCTGCCGGTTGCCGTACTCATCGACATGCAAGTCGTGAAAGATTACAAAAATTATCATTGCATACATTATCACAAATCACACATTGGCCATACCACATCACATGACCCCCTGCAAAAACAAGTTAGACGTCCTATACTTTGTTTATGCAATTTTTACGTGGCTTGGGTCAACGAGATAGAACCGTTCTAATCTAGGCAAAACCACAATGGTGATATACTAGTTGCTTATTTACTCATCCTTTTGAAAGGCCTTCCATTGAAAATTGCATCTTCACTAAAGCAAGAGAAACAGACACCCGCCAGCCACTTATGCAATACAAGTTGCATGTCTGTCGTGGAACCGGTCTCTCGTGCGTGGACGAGTAAGGTTGGTCCGGACCGCTTCAATCTCACAATACCGCAAAGATGCAAAGTGCATGCTAGAAGGTAGCAACATAAAATATCAAAGCCCACAACTCCTTGTGTTCTAATCGCACCAACATCTACGAATAGATCTAGGCTCTGATACCACTGAAGGGGTCGCAGCATAGAAAACAAAAAAATTCCTACGCGGCAAGCGGAATAAACCCCAAGGATCTAGATCTACTAGATGGAGGTAGCGAAGATAAGATCCAATCTCTTACCCTTGAAGATCAACAAACGCGTTTTGTCGGTGCAGGGGTTGGCTAGTCGATCCCCGCAACTAGACTCATCTAGTCGCGAGGAGATGTATTATCCATGCGATCCAATCCGATGGAGCACCGCACGAGCAGCGCCTCCACGGTATCCACACGTACAGCTCGATGTAGACGTCCTCTCCTTGATCCCGCAAGCGAGGAGGACGTGGCTAGATAGATCTCGGCACCACGACGGTTGTGGTGGCGTTTGATGGTGTAGATCTCCACGAGCATGGCTTCGCCAAGCCAAGCAAGAGGAGGGGAAGGAGGACATGGTGCAGCAGCCCTACGGCTAGGGGTGGTGCAGAAACTATGGTGGAGGAGATGGCGGTAGCCCTACGGGAGAGGTGGCGCCAAGGAGAGGTGGAGTGTGGCAGCCCTCCGGGGAGAGAGGTGGCGCACGGCGGCTAAGGGAGAGAGGGGGCGGCGGCTTGGGAGAAGCACAAGGGGTGCGACAGCCCTCCCCAGCCCCTCCTTATATAGGCGGCCAGGGGGGTGCGCCCCAAGCCTCCCCTAGGGCCGGCGGCTGGGGTGCCTTGGCCCCCAAGCTAGCCCCCTAGGGTTTGGCCGGCCCCCTCTTGGGCTTTGCCCTAGCCCGCATGGGCCTAGGTGCCCAGGTGGTGTGGCTGGCCCTTTAGGCCAGTCCACCACCCCTTTATCCCATGTGGGCCCCAAACACTTTTGGGCCCCACTTCTAGACTCCTCTAGAACCTTCTAGAATATTCCGATACTCTACCGGAAAATTCCCGAACCTTTTTGATACCTCCGGAAACCACTTTCCTTATATGAATCTGATTCTCCGGACTCTTCGGGAACTCCTCGTGACGTCTGGGATCCCATCCGAGACTCCGAATCACCATTCGTTCATTCCATCAAAACATCTTATTGCTAACCCTAGCTACATCGGAGCATTAAGTGTGTGACCCTACGGGTTCGAGAACATGCAGACATGATCATATCAATAATCAATAGCAGGACCGGGATGCCCATATTGACTCCTACATATTCAACGAAGTTCCTTATCGATTGAACCATGATGCCGGAGATTCTTAATCTCATATACGATTCCCTTTGTCTCACGATATTTAATTTGCCCGAGATTTGATCGTCAATATCTCCATATCTAGTTCTATCTCGTTACCTGGCAAATTCTCTTTACTCATCCATAATATAGGATCTCCGTGATTAACACTTAATCACATGGTTGCAACCTTTCTGATACTATATTATCGAGAGGGCCCAGAGATATCTTTTCCGTCACAAGGAAGGACAAATCCCACTCTTGATTCATGTCACCCAACAAATACCATCGGAGATACCTGAAAGCCACCTTTATAATCACCCAGTTACGAAGTGACGTTTGATGTCCACAAAGCATTCCTCCGGTAAACGGGAGTGACATAATCTCATGGTCTAAGGAAACTATACTTGGCATACTTAAAAGTGTTGGCAATGAAACTGTGTGACACGATCAATTGCAACTCTTTATTATCGGGTCTTGTCCATCACATCATTACTCCTAATGATATGACTCCGTTATCAAGTGACTATAACAAGTCCATGGTTAGGAAACTCTAACCATCTCTTGACTAACGAACTAGTCCGGTAGAGGCTCACTAGGGACAACTGGTTGTTTATATTCCACACATGTATTATGTTTCCGGTTAATACAATTATAGCATGGAGAATAAACTATTATCATAAACATGAATATGCTAATAAACCATTTTATTATTGCCTCTAGGGCATATTCCCAACAGCCACTACGGCTGTATGTGCAATTGATTTAACCCTTTTCTGGGAATCTTGTGCATCGTACCCCTTATGCTAATTTTATGTCACATCTGAAAAATGTTTTGGATCAAACATTTGTCGGAAAGCAGAAAGTGTAGAAAAAACATTTGTCTCACGTACACTTTTTTTTAGATCTCAAAGCACCCACAAGCTTGTGTAGCCACATGTGCATGTACAAATGTATTTCTAGAAGCTTTTATGCTTAAGATAGACCTTGCTAAAGCATTCGACAGGGCTGAATGAAATTTTATTACTAATTTCTCTACAAAAATAAGGCTTGAACAATCACTTTATGAATCTTATTGAAGCTTGCATAACTAATCCTGTGTTCTGTGTGATCATAAATGGCGATCACCATGGTAGATTTAAGAGTCGGAGAGGTAAGGATGTGGCCACTTTCTCCGTACTTTGTTTGATACAATTATAATCAGCTTGCTACAGAACTACATGAAGTGTTACCCTGAAGGAATTATTCTTGTTCCTAATTCTCCTCCAATGTACTCCCTAATGTTTGATGATGATCTTATTGTTCGTGGGAAATGAAATCAAAGAGAGACCAGGATCATTTGGAGTAGTATCAATCGCTTCTACCGAGACTCTGGTCGAATACCAAACTGATCTAAGTCTTCTATTCTATTTAGTAAAAATGTCCTTGATTCTCAATAGATGTTATCAATGAAATATTTTGAGTAGAGGATATGAATATATGACTGAAGAGTAAATAATTACTAGTTTTCCAAGTAGATCAAACGATTAAAATAATTAATGGAAGAGCTTTGTCAAGAAAAAGCATTGCTCAAGGAAAAGAAGATACAAGGGAATACATGAGCACAAACACTTTTATTTGCATGTCAAATCAATGCAAGATGCAAGGGAGCGCAAATGGATTGAAGAAGAATCGAAACGTGGTCGAACTTCTACATGGATGCGGCTTGGAAAAACAACTCGTCATCTTGAAATGCAGGAACACAAACTCAAGACAAAACAGGTTAAGGAATATTCATGCACTAGAAGGGAGAAGATCAACAAGCCATCTTCATCGAAGCTACCTCGTTGGCAAGTTCATCCTTGGAAGTACAGGTTCAGGCTATGATGATGGCAGCACAACTAGGAGCAACACTGGGAGTTCAAAAGAGCCTTGGCCTCCTAGTCGTCATCTTGCACCCCACAACGGGGGCCAAACTTCATGCGTTTTGAGACGCCGTCAAATAAGCCGTGTCGCCGCCGGAACCTGGAGGGGATGGATGTGACGCGCCGCCGTCGGGCGACCATGGCGCCGGCGGCCTGGCGGCCGGGGGATACTGGGTCTCGGTTTTCCTGTCTCCATGGGCTGTACGCGGAGCCGTCCGGTCTTGACGGCCTTGATGGTGAGCACGTCGCCGTGAAGATGGCGCTCGTGGCTATGGATGATGAGGGGCCGTCTCGGCCCGTGTCGCCGGTGTTCCGTCGCCCGCTGGAATCGGAAGCCGAGCTCAAGCAAAGATTCTGGGAGGATGCCGGATTCCCTACACCCGCAAGCCGTTTTTGGGAAAAGGATCCATCGCCGTTGTCTTCGTCCGCAGGTGAGCTGGCTAACGTGTCCTCTGTCCGCAGGGATCCGCCGGTGGTGGAGAAGCGGTCGCGGCGCTGCTTCCGGGGATGCGCTTCGTCGCCGTCCGGGTTGCGGCTGTCCCGTTCGCCGCCGAGGTTGGGTCCGTGGCGGGGGCCGCTTCCGCCGCGCCGCGTTTCGCCGAGTCCCGTCTTGGGCTTCTTCCTCGACAAGGCCTTTCGGGAGAGGGCGGACTCGGCGGCGGAGGGCGCTGCTCCATCGGCGCCGGCCGATCCGGTTTCGTCGGCGGGCTTGGAGAGCGCGGTTTCCGCGATTCAAATCCCGTTGACGCCGTCAGGTGGGCCCGTGCTGCCGGTTGATCTCGGCCATCCACCCTGGGCGCATCTCAAGCGACGGTTCGCTTCCTTCTGGAATCGATCCTGCCCTAGCGCGTCGCCTGTGTTCGTCTCCGCCCGACCTCGACTTCGTCCTCCGCCCCGCCTCTGCCCCGCATCGCCGCCTCCTTCGTCGTCTGCGGCTCCGTCGTCTCCCTCGCCTGCATCCCAGGCCCCTGCTGCTGCCGTGCCTTGGAGGCCTCTCTCCTACGCCGCAGCGGTCGTGATGAGTTCTGGAGCGCAGCGGCCGCCGTCGGGTGGCGGTCCTCTCGTGGGCAGCGGGCGTCCTCCTCTCCTTCAGCAGCACGCCGGTGGTCCTCCGCAGGTTGCCGGGCCTGGGTTGGGGCACGGCTTGGCTGCTGCGCCATCCCTCTCGTCTGCGCCGGGTGGCGCCCCGTTGCCGGTGCCTTCGGTCGGGAGTTACCCGTTTCGGCCGCTGCAGCCACCCTCTCACCAGTACGGGCCGCCGGCGTTCATGCCGCCTCAGCTGATGCCGTACGGGCAGTTCGTGCCGCCTCAGATGCCGGCTCCTGTGTTCCCTCCCTTTCAGCAGCAACCTGTTCCTCCTCCGGTTGCTGCGGTTGGGCAGGGGACCTCTCGTGCAAAGAAGAAGAAGAAGAAGAGTGGGCCGTCGGGGGCGGCGGTTCAGGTTCAGCAGCAGTTTTTGCCTCAGCAGGGATATCCGTCGCAGCAGGTAGCGTCTCTTGTGCAGCCTCAGATCGTGTCCTCGGGACCGCAGCAGGGTGTGGTGTTGTATGGTCAGCAGCATGGGGCTCAGCAGCAGCAGGTCCAGCAGCAGCAGGTCCAGCCTGTGGTTCCAGTTGTTCCCGCGGCGCCTGCAGTCACTGCTGATGCCGTTGCAGGTACTGTTGTTCCCCAGGGTAAGGCCAAGTCGAAGAAGGCAACGGTTTGTTGGAAGTGTGCGGTTAATACCCACGCGACCAAAGATTGTACGGCGCAGCACTTTTGCTTGGTTTGCAATAACACAGAGCATCCTACTATGCGGTGTCCGACTCTTCGTCTGCCGAGGCCTTCTGCATTCACTTCTGGTTTTGGTACGGATGATACTCTGTTTCTGCAGCTGCCGGATAGTGTGTTTAAGGAGCATCTTGCCCCGACTAGTTGTCCCACTGCTTTGGTTTCGATTGTTGGTGAGCCGGTCACCACGACAGCCATTCAGAGTCTGATGTCGCGGATGTGCCCTACGAGCTCTCTGTGGACTTGGGAGGCCATCCCTCATGGCGCTGATGCCTTTCTGATTGGTTTCCCTTCTGTTGAGGATCTTCAGAGGGTGGATGGGTTTCAGATGAGTGTCCCTTCTTTCTCCGCTCAGGCCACTGTTTCTGTTTGGGTGACTCAGGATATTCAGCCTAAGAGGATGTTAGAGCACGTCTGGGTTCATGTCCAAGGGGTTCCTTATACTGTCAGACACTTTCTGGGGCTTTGGGCAGTTGGCTCTCTCATTGGCACGACTCTAGATGTGGACTTGGTCACTTTGAGGAGCCATAATGTGGTCCGGATCTTGGTTGCTATGACTGATTCCTCGGTTCTGGACAGGCGGCAGGATGCGCAGGGTCCGTATATTGGTGCTTCTTGTGTTATTAAGCTCGGGGAGTATGATTTCTTCTTCCGGCGGGAGTCGGCTGCTTTTGTTCCTGACCCGAGCTTTGTTCCTTTTTTCTGGAGGCGTAAGGGAGATGATTCTGGGTCCGATGGTCCTGGTAATGCCATGGGTTTGGGCTCTTTGGATCCAGCATCTGCTCCCGGTGGGACTGGCCAGCAGAGTTCCCACATGGAGATTGATGCTAGTACGTCGTCTAGGGCTCCTGTTGTCGGGAGGTCTATGGTGTCGGTAGTGAGGCACATGGTGGCGATCACTCCGTACAACCCTAGTCCGATGACGCCTCGTGGTATGGAGATCGTTTCTAGGGTGCGGCACTCCTCGCCCCATCTTCTGCGTCTGACTTTTGGGCCGGTGTCTCCCTCTGCTCCGGGGTCCCCCGCAGTGTTGTCGGTGGCTGCTGGACTGGCTTCGGAGTTGGCTGTGGTCGCTGCTGAGGGGCTCTCGGTGGCCTCACCTGAGGGTGGTGGTCCGGCTGGCCCGGTGCGCTCCGTCGAGCTGGAGACCGGGGCTGCCGACTTGGGCGGTGCAGTCTCGGTCTCTACTGCGGTGGAGGTTGGAGTGATGGAGGGGGTCTCTACCCCGACTGTGACCCCTCCGTCACATGTCCGGCCCCCGCGGATGGAGTCTGAGCTGGTATCTTCTTCACCCCTACCAGCTCAGGGCGTAGCTGGGACAGGGTCGGCTCCTACTTCGCCGCTGCCGACCTATGCCCTCGCTACGCCGGCGTCGCCTTCACCCGTTGGGGGTTCCGTCTCGCCCCGTACGCCGCCTCTCTCGGTGTCGGCTCTGACTCCGATCCGTCGTAGCGAGCGGTTTGGAGTGGCGACGGATGGGGCCTCCGCCACGGATGAGGACTCGCTGGCAAAGGCTATGCGTCGCAAGGCGGCTCACAACTTGGACTCCTTAGGTACGGATTTAAAGTCAAAGTATTTCCTTTCTTTTTCACCTTCTTCAATTCAGTCAAAGCTTCATAGTGTAGGTTTTAAACTTGGTAGTGATAAGTCTCAGGTAGAGGTGTCAACTAATGTCTTGAGGCATATGAAATTTGACCGTCTAACGGTTATTCCAAAAGCTTCGACAGTGTTGACAGCCACCTATGAGGATGAGGAAGAGGCGAATGCCACATTAGATGGTCAGCTTCTTTCCCATCTTATTGGTGATGTGTCGGAGGTGGGTTTGGATGAGGACGGGCTAAGTTCATTGTATGAGCTCACAGCAACCGGCCGGAAGTCCAAATCTGCCTCTAACAAGGCGTCCCGGAAACGGGCTAAGTTCTCCAAATCCCCAATAGTTTCCAAATGAATGGCATGTTTGCAAATAGCAGAGGTCTTGGTGACTTGGCTAAACACTTGCACTTCGCTGGATGTATTCGGGATCACAATTTGGATTTCTTAGCTATTTCTGAGACGGGTAGACGGGAGTTCTCGCAAGGTCTTTTGGACCGCCTTTCAGGTGGCATGGATTTTGCTTGGTACTCTCGGCCCCCACGGGGTCGCTCGGGCGGCATTTTACTAGGCGTCAGGACTGATACCATGGAGGTGTTGGCCGTTTCGGATGGTGATTTTCATATAAAAATGCACATCCGAAATAAGGCAGACAACTTCATTTGGAGTCTTGTTGCCGTGTATGGGCCTGCCCAGGTGGAGCATAAGTCTGATTTTCTTCGAGAGATGGTAAACTTGGCAAAAGACAATCCGCATCCGCTTATCATCGGTGGGGATTTTAACTTGCTTCGTTTTCCATTCGAGAAAAGTAGGGGACGTTTTGACAACCGTTGGCCTCTCTTGTTCAATGCGGTCATTGACAGCTTGGATTTAAGAGAGATTTCAATGGTTGGGAGACAGTTCACTTGGGCTAATTCTCTTCCTGAACCCACATACGAAAAACTGGACCGTGTGCTGATGGACACCGATTGGGAATCCAAGTTCCCATTGGTATCGGTACGGGCTCTAGAGCGTATTGAGGATCTGTCAGATCATGCCCCTATTCTTTTGACCACCGGTATGGCTAAACCTCCTGGCAAACCGCGGTTCAAGTTTGAACTTGGCTGGCTGTTGCGGGAGGGATTTCATGAGATGGTCAAAAATATTTGGGACAGACCAGTTGTGGGTGCCTCTCCAATCCAGATATGGAATAACAAGATACGGGCTCTGCGCACTTATCTTGTTGGGTGGGCACGTCATACTACGGGTTTGCTTAAAAAAGAAAAGATACGTCTATCCTCGATTATCGATGCTTTGGAGGCATTGGCAGAGGTGCGGCTATTGTCCCCACAGGAAATTGAGCTGAAAAGCCAATCCAATGCGGAAATAGCCAAACTTTTGCGCGAGGAGGAGTTGAAATGGTATCAACGTTCCAAATCACAATTCATCCTTCAAGGGGACTCGAATACTCGCTATTTCCATAGTATTGCCAATGGCAGACACAGGAAAAAGTGCATTCATTCCCTAGTACAGGAAGAAGGAACGATTGAGGGCCAGGAGCAACTTAAGTCGTATATTACTAATTATTACAAGGGGTTGTTCGGAGCTCCAGAGGAAGGGAACTTCACTCTGGACGAGTCTAGAACAGCTGATATTCCCCAGGTTTCAGTTCAGGAGAATATCCTGCTCACTAACTCCTATTCGGAGGAAGAAGTGCGTATGGCAGTTTTCCAAATGGAACATAACAAAGCACCTGGACCGGATGGTTTCCCAGCGGAGTTCTATCAGAATTTCTGGGATGTAATCAAGTCTGATTTGCTTAATATGTTTGCTTCCCTCCACGCTGGTCAACTGGAATTATTTCGCCTCAACTTTGGTGAGATTATTTTGTTACCTAAGATTAAGGATGCAGAGAGGATCCAACAGTACAGACCTATCTGCCTCCTTAATGTCAGTTTCAAAATATTCACTAAAGCTGCTACGATTCGGCTGAACAGTGTGGCGGATCATGTAGTTCGGCCTTCTCAGACGGCTTTTATGCAAGGCCGCAATATCCTTGATGGGGTGGCAATCTTGCATGAAACGGTCCACGAACTACACCGGAAGAATCTGAATGGGGTAATTTTAAAAATTGATTTTGAAAAGGCTTATGATAAAGTTAATTGGTCTTTCCTTCAGCAGACACTCAGAATGAAAGGTTTTTCTTCTGAGTGGTGTGCGCTTATTGATTCCTTTGTTTTGGGTGGAAGTGTGGCCATTAAAGTCAACGATGACACTGGTAGATACTTTCAAACAAAAAAAGGTCTCAGACAAGGAGACCCACTATCGCCAATACTATTTAATATAGTGGCTGATATGTTGGCCATCTTGATCGAGCGCGCTAAGTCTGAGGGTCAAATTGAAGGTGTGATTCCCCATTTGGTTGATGGTGGATTATCGATACTTCAATATGCCGACGATACAATCCTTTTTATGGAACATGACATCGAAAAAGCTCGAAACCTAAAGTTAATTCTCTCGGCGTTTGAGCAAGTATCGGGTCTAAAAATAAATTTCCATAAAAGTGAATTGTTTTGTTTTGGCGAGGCCCAGGATGAAGCCTCCGTGTATGCCGAGCTTTTTGGGTGTGCACAAGGTCAATTTCCTATCAACTATTTGGGGATCCCGATTCATTATCGGAGGCTCACAAATGCTGAATGGAAGTTGGTGGAGGAAAGACTTCAGTTACGATTAAATAGTTGGAAAGGTAAACTCCTATCCCTCGGAGGAAGACTGGTTCTCATTAATTCAGTACTGACAAACATGGTGCTGTATATGATTTCCTTCTTCCATCTACCCAAAGGGGTCTTGAAAAGATTGGATTATTTCCGTTCAAGATTCTTTTGGCAAGGGGATAGTGAAAGAAGAAGTATCGACTGACTAAATGGAGTGTGGTTTGCCGGCCAAAAGACCAAGGAGGGCTTGGTATTCATGATCTTGAAGTCAAGAATAGAGCCTTGCTTGGTAAATGGTTATTCAAACTTCTTTCTGAAGAAGGAATTTGGCAGACACTCATAAGGAGGAAGTATGTGGGGGACAAAGCTGTATCCCAGGTTGTTTGGAAACCTGGTGATTCACACTTCTGGGCTGGTCTCATGGCCACAAAGAAGTATTTCTTCCCACATGCTTCTTTCTCCATTAAGAATGGATCGGAAATTCGGTTCTGGGAAGATAGGTGGCTTGGCCAAACTTCTCTTCGTGAACAGTATCCGGCTCTATATGATGTTGTGCGTTACAAAGGTGATACACTGGCTAAGGTGTTGGGTACTTCCCCACCAAATGTATCGTTCAGAAGAACGCTATTAGGGCCTCGTGAAGCATCTTGGAATGCTTTGCTTCTCCGTTTGAACTCTATCGGCTCTTGGAAGGCCCTGATGAAATTCGATGGATCCCAACTAAGAATGGTATTTACTCGGTTGATTCCATGTATAGAGTACTTATCCAGTCTATTGTCCCTGTCGATTCAAATAAGAAAATTTGGAAGATGAAGATACCGCTCAAAACGAAAGTGTTTGCGTGGTATCTTCGTCGTGGAGTAATTCTTACAAAAGACAACCTTGCCAAACGCAATTGGCATGGGAGTAAAAAGTGTGTTTTCTGTACTCACGATGAGTCTATTAAACACCTTTTTTTCCAGTGCGAGTTTGCTAGGTCTATATGGTCAGCTGTCCAAATAGGTTCTACCTTATATCCACCGCGTAGCGTTGTAAATATTTTCGGCAACTGGCTAAACGGGGTGGATCCTAGGTTTAAACTACTTAGAGCATGTCTAACAGGACCCTCAAAAACCCAACCTTCAAAACCAGTTTGAGGGTTGAGAAATTGTCGTTTTGAGGGCCGAAAATCTCTGGCGCAGATCAGTGCCCTCAAACCAACCCTCAAAACAGAATATTCTGTTTTGAGGGTTGGTTTGAGGGCACTGATCTGCGCCCCGGCCTTCAAACCCTCAAAACTGGACAACATGTATTTCAACCAACTTTCATACAACAAACATAACAATAATCAACAACAAATAATTGTTCTAGTTATGATTACAACATCAAATAATTGTTTCAAGCTCACAACAATCATTCTACTTAGTACAACAATGTTTGAATCAAATAGTACATAGAAAAGTAAAACAAATATCCATTACAACAATGTTTGTATCACAAATAGGACATGGAATGAAATATGACATGGAATGAATCAAATAGGCCATCATTGGCGACGGCCAAGCAGCTGCCAGTGGTGCTCGACCAGATCATTGCGGAGCTGGGTATGAGTGTTGGCATTTTCAATATCCCGATGTGTTTGAAGAAAAGCTTGAATGCGATCCGGGTTCCTCTCCGGTTGCACTCGGGTACCAACATTGTCATAGAAACATGGCAAGTTTAACCCCTCTCATCCTCGAGTATCATGTTGTGGAGAATTACACAACACTTCATGATGTTCACAAGGGTTTTCTTGTCCCAAAAACGAGCTGGACCCCGAACAATGGCAAATCTTGCTTGCAAAACACCGAAAGCGCTCTCAATATCTTTGCAGGCTGATTCTTTTGCCCTCGTGAAACGAGCTGGTATGCACTAAATCCCATGGCACCGGCAGCATTTCTACGGCGCGTGAAATAATGCGAGTTGGCCTCGCAATCTTTCACAATTCTCTGAAACAAAGTACGGCGCATGCGGTACCTTCTACGGAAGAGGCGAGGTGGGTATGTCGGTACCTCGGCAAAGTAGTCTTGCATGAGTTGCTCGTGGCCGAGTGCACGGTTCCTCTCGATGCAAAGGCGCCCTATCTGCGACCCCCTCCTCTGGTCCAGCAACTTCTTGCGATCCTCAAGATCTTTCACGGCGAGAATGACGACCATCATCTCCGTGTCATCGTCTTCTATCATCTCCTCAATGTCCGAATCGTCCGAAGACGACCAATCGGAAAAATCCGACAACTCCATCTATTGTCAACAAATTAAACAACAATCAAACAACAATTAAACAACATTAAAGAAACAAAAAAAAGAAGGAAAAAACAACTTACCGAGGCCGACGGCGGGGCGGAGGCGAGGTCGGGCGGAGGCGGCGGACGGCGACGCGGCGGGGAGGGACTCGGGGACGGGCTCGGGAGGCGGGCTCGGGACGGCGGGGCAGCAGCGGGAGGCGGGGCGGACGGGGGCGGACGGCGAGCTCCGGAGGCGGCGCGGTGGGGAGGCGGGGACGGGCGGGGCGGAGGCGAGCTCGGGGCGGCGTGCAGCGGGGCAGAGGGGCGGAGGAGGAGGTCGGCGACGCGGCGGGGAGGCGGGCCGGCGGGCCGGCGGCGGTGGCGGCCGAATCGGGCGGCCGGCGCCGGCGGATCGAGGGGCGGAGGAGGAGGAAGGAGGAGGCGGGAGGAAATTTCCTCCCCGTGCGTGCGTTGACCGTCTGAGGGCTTCGGCCTGGGAAATTGCCTGCAACCCTCACTGCTGCAGGTTGGCATCGGACTTGAGGGTTCGGCCTGCAAAAAAAAATTGAGGGTTTACAGTTTTGAGGGCTCTGATCTGCGCCCGTTTTTCTACTCATCCCTCAAACTGGCAGTTATTTTGAGGGTTTGACCAGTTTGAGGGCTCTGTTAGACATGCTCTTATTAGGGTGGGAGCGATTGCCGTGAAAATGACAAGGTTTTTAATGATAAAAATTCTTCTGTTCTGCAGGTTATCTACCGATGTACAGCTACACTCCGATTATGGTCGGTCCTGCAGCGTGTGCAGCACCGGGAGCTGTTCTTGGAGGTTTCGTCGCGTTTGGAGCCGGCGGCCAGAGAGTTATTCTCCCGCCATGGATGGTCGCATAACCTTCGGATCGGCACTTCATCACCTTAGGCGGCTTTACAATTTCTCATGATGATATGTAACCCGCCTTTTATTTTTTCTGCGGCTTTGGTTATTTGGGACGGTTTTGGGCTGTGTGCATCTTAGTTATGCAGAGTCCGGATGTAATGCTTAATACTTTTTAAGTAATAAAATCCCTTTATAAAAAAAACTGTTTTTAACAGATAAGCATATTTTGGTTGATGCAACAAAGAGGAGTGACCCAATTCCATATCCGTGTAGCTAGACTATTGAGACCAAGCTTTATGGAGTTTATACACCACACTCGGAACTACAACCCAAAGGCAAGCCAAAATTAGGTTTTGATTGCACTATTGCAGGACCAACCTTTTAATAATTGCGTTGGTCTCAGGCATGACGATGCAAGTTGTCGTGTTAGGGATATTTTAGTGCTCGAAATGTGCGGCCTTGCGCATTACTAGCCGTAAACTTCTTATGTGTTCATCGATATAAAATCTGAAGTTGCCAGAAAAAAGAGGAAAGTTGATAGTGAAAAAGCTCCAAAGTTTGAAGGCTTATTCTAGGTTTGTTAGCCCAATGGGCCTCACAGGCCCAAAGAGAAAAGGCCTCATCGTCATCGCTCATGTTGGCACTTGCTTGTCTTGAAGACCTCACCTACAAACATAACTTGACCTGAAAACTAAACCGCAAGTTAATCATAATTCAGAACTCCACACTTGCTTGTCTTGAAGACCTCACCTAAAAACTATAGCATGTCGCGAAAATAAATACGTATCTAACTACGAGTCACGTACTCACGTTCCCTCGCTTAAAAAAAAAATCACAAAAGAAAAAAAAAAACTACGAGTCCCGTTCAGGACATCAGAATTCAGATCTCCACACGAAACTGTCCAGTTCCTACGGGAACGAAGAGAAAATCCCGTGCTTCAAACGGGATGATTTGCAGATTGTGAGGTCCATATGTTCGCATTTCCTGATCCGTACCGGCTCCCCGGCAAAGGTCCCTGCCTGTAAAGTTGTAGCAGTACACTAACATATGGAACGGATATGGTGTTTCTTTTAATATCAGGCTTCTTTTCGCAAATAAAAATAAAAATGGAACAGATACGTTGCTTTCGTATGGCTCACCACGAGAAGAGAACCCAACAAAATTACGGTGTCTTGTTCATGTGTACGGCTCCTGGAAAATGACCTTTGGCCTAACTGCAGCACACAAATGTGCCACTTCTCTTCTCTTCTCCATTGTGATTTGTGACAAAATTCTGCGTCACCTAGAGGCTAGAGCAAAGCCAAGCATCGCGTAGACGCTTCCTCGTGGAGCCACTGCATGTCCCAGTGACACGCGGAGACACGTGACCGGACCCGCCGCCGCCGCTGGCCGGTGACTCATCGGCGAGACCGGAGGCAGCGAGCTGCGTGTGCTGACACCTGTACACGTGCCCATGACCATGAGTCGACGAATTCACCGGTGTTTTGCATCGGCAAGCTTGACTTATTGCAAAAGAATGGTGAGGATGACGTGTTATTCCATCGGCTGGTTTAAGCTACAATGACGTGGTAGTAGCCCGCTGGAAAGAAAGAAAAAAGGTGATGTTAATGTGCTGGTGAAAGCAACAACATGATGCCCATTAGTCTCATTCACGCCGCCCCAATGATTATTGCCAAGATGCTTGCTATCCGTTTGGCCCCTCTAATGAACGACCTTGTCTCCAACGTCCAAAGCGCCTTCATAAAAAAAAGAGTATCCACAACAATTTTATGTATGTGCGCAACCTTGCGCAGCGTCTCCACAAAAACAAAATTCCGTCTTTAGTCTTTAAGCTAGACATACGCAAAGCATTCGACTCCGTGCGTTGGGGGTTCATTCTTGAACTTCTAAAGAGACACGGCTTCCCGCCAAGATTCCGTGAATGGATTTCCGCATTATTTCGTTCCTCCTCGTCTAGGATCCTTCTCAACGGTGTTGCCGGGTTCCCAATTAAGCATGGGAGGGGGTTGCGGCAAGGAGACTGAAGAATGAGATGTCGCCTATTCTCCGTGAGCTCCTCCCATGGGGAATACCCGATGAGGGATTTGCTCATCCACTATGAGGTCTTCTTGAGGGCGTTGACAAAACCCGTATAATGAGGTCTTCTTGAGGGCGTTGACCAAACCCGTACAATGTGCCCGAAGCTTCACAACTTGAATATCTTCGCGGCACCCACCAACCGTATAGGGTACACAATACACCCAAGAGGCACAAGCTCTTGGGAGCCCTATGCACCCAAGAGTAACAAGCTTCTCGAACTTCAATCACACGTATCACCGTGGGGAACTCAAACCTATGCATCAAATGCAAAAGACAAGACCACACAAGGTGGTCAAGTCCTTCTCTCCGAAATCCAACAAAAGCAACTAATGCTACGGAGGGATTTGAGAGGAAGAACAAAGGAGAAACATAAAGCAACTCCAAGATCTAGATCTAGAGGGTTCCCCTCAATTAGAGGAGATATTGTTTGGTGGAAACGTATATCTAGATCTCCTCTCTCTTTTCCCTCTGAAAGGAGGCAAGAATCATGGAGGGATGGAGAGGAAGCAAGCTCTCAAAGAGGTCAACAATGGAGGAGAGAGAGAGTGCCAAGAGTTGGGTACCTATTGGGGAAAAAGGCCCCTTAAATAGGTGCCCTGAAAATCTGGCCGTTGGGCACAGATTTGTGCAGGGCCGGTACTACCGCCCTACACGAATCAGCCCACCAAGGACTCTCTGAGAAACCCGTGGGGCCGGTACTACCGGGAAATGGACCGGTAGTACCGATTGACCCGGTACTACCGGAACCACTTCCGAGCAACTTCCGGTTAAAAACATCGAGAGTCCAGTACCAAAAAACGGAGTTCGGAAGTAGGCCGGTACAAGACCCGGTACTACCGACCATGGATCGGTCGGTACTACCGGAAAATGGCCCGGTAGTACCGGACAAGCCGGTACTTCCGGTGCAACTTCCGGCCCACTTTCGGATTTAAACATGAGGTATCCAGTACCGAAAACTTATCCCGGAACTAAGCCCGGTACTACCGTCCATATTCCTTTGGGCCGGCACTAAGGAGGTCTCCGGCGGAAAGTGCAAGATTAATTGGGAGACAGTTTGTAGACCAAACAAGTCGTGTGGCCTTGACATCCTCCACCTCGAGAAATTTGTGCGTGCCCTCCAGTTACAGTGGCCTTGGTATGAGTGGAAGGATCCCTCCAAGCTTTGGGTGGGCACGTGCACCCCTTGCGACGACATTGACATGAGCCTTTTCTATGCGTCCACCTCCATCTCTATAGGAAACGGGAAAATTGCGTCTTTTTGGGACTCACCATGGCTCAATGGACGGAGTCCGAAGGACATTGCTCCGTTAATCTACGAAGCATCCACTAGAAAAAATTGGGAAGTCAAGTAAGCTCTTCACACTTGGATAGCGAAAATCAAAATGGATACCAACTTGACCATACCGCACCTTCATGAGTTCATCCGGTTGTGGTCCGAGCTCAACATGGTCCACCTTAGAGACGAGGTGAAGGATGACATATCTTGGAACCTCACGGTGCACGGCGAGTACTCCTCCACTTCGGCCTACATGGCTCAATTTTTTTGGGGCCACTAACTCCTACATGAGCAAAGTGGTTTTTGGAAAGCTTTGGCGCCGCCTAAGATCAAATTCTTCGCTTGGTTGGCTATCCAAATAGGGTTTGGATGGCGGACCGTCTTGAGAAGAGAGGGATGACAAATTGCGGTCTTTGCCCCCTTTGCAAGCAAACTCAAGAGATGGCGGCTCACCTCTTCTTCCAATGTCGCTACTCCAAGAGAATTTGGGAGATGGTCAAGAGTTGGCTCGGGTTTCACTACCTCTCCTTGTCCGATTGGATCCCCGGACGTGGAATTGACGAGTGGTGGATTAGCATGTCCGACAAACACACTCCCAATCGCAAGACCATGGCGTCCATCACTATGCTTGTGAATTGGACAATTTGGAATGAACGAAATGCGAGGGTTTTTAGACATAAATCCACACCCCCGCCATCATTTTCGACTCCATCAAAACTGAGGCAATACTTTGGGCCACCGCGGGAGCAAAATCTTTGAGCTTATTTTTTTGAGAGAGTAATCACCATGCCGCTGTTTGTAACCCTTAATTTCTGTAAAACTATCTCTCTTTATTAATGAAAAGAGGCAAGTCTTTTGCCTCCGGTTTCAAAAAAAAAAAAAAAATTAGTGTGGGTCATGCTCTCGATGTAAACAAGTCCGGCAGTGGCGCTTCTCCTCTTACTCAGCGATCTTAAGGCACCTAGATTCTGGTGTTAATGATACATATACTACTGTAAAGTACAATCACGCTTCAGATAAATATTGTGACGAAACGTACTTCGACATTTTGAAGATTTCTGAATAGACTGCACATGTACGTCGCGATGTGAAATCTCTGCTAAAAAATTGTGCTTATTCGTGGTCTGTACAAAAAATACAAATAAAAGTTGTCCTGCGCATACCCATTATTTGTTTCATCTCTCGTTTTAGTTACGACGACATGGATATTGATTTTTGTCTAGTTTTCGCACTTAAAAGGAACAATGCCACGCCGACCGCATCTAGATCGAAACCATCAAAAAAAAATAAAACATCTCTCTCCCGGCGCAAAGAAGAGCAGCAATCGCACGGCACCGTTTGGAATGAAGCAAGTAGAAAACTTTACACCAGGCGAGGCAATTATAGTAGCCAAGAAGAATGTGTCGCCTTCCTGACGAGCGCTGCCGACGTGCAGTGCAGCTAGCTCGGGCCCATTCGTTCCTCTGATTCTTGTGAGGTCCACCGAGTCCACAAAGATGATAGTCCACAGAGTCCCACCCCCCACACTCACGCCCACTCCTCGCCCCCCTCGCCCCGGGCGAAATCTGACACCACAGCGCCCCGCTCGCGCCGTGGGCGAGACCCGAGAGAGCTTCCGAATTCGGCAAGGAGCCACCCACCCCGCCCGTCTCGCCGGATTCCGCGCGACGTCCTCCCGCGCCCGATCGGAGATCTAATCTCGGCAGCCGAGGTCGGGTAAGTGAGCGAAGCTCTGCCATCCTGCTGCTCTTCTGTGTGGAGTTCGTCGAGGAGAGGTCGGGTGCCTCTTCTCTCGACTCCGATTTGTTTTTTTTTTTGGTGCGTGTTGCTGGCGTGCTGACTGATTGACGAGTGTTGTTGCTGCTGTCGGTGGATTGTGGTGCGCAGCGGTGGTAATAAGATTCGGCGGCGGCCATGTCGGGCGCCGTGCTCGTGGCCATAGCGGCCTCCATCGGCAACCTGCTGCAGGGCTGGGATAACGCCACCATAGCAGGTAAATTCATGTTTGTTTAGGAAAAGAGTTGGTCTTTAATTTGACGCAGGCAGCAGGTTGGATGCCGTGTCTTTATGTTGTCACTAGGGCCCGTGTTAGGTGTAGCAATTATTGGGAATCTTGTCGGCTCAGATCATGAAGGGTTTGGTGGTGGAGCTGCCTGCATGTACAGTACAAAAAGAAGATTCTTTCTCTGATCTTCTGTTAAAACTTAAAACTGATCAAGCAGCTGAAATGAAATTCTCCCAACAATTTCAAGTTTTGTGAATAGACCACATACCTGATCGGTGCATCTGAATTTTCATGACAACGTCTATGCCAACATGTTTCAGAATTCTAAATTGACACCGATACTTTTGGCTTCATGCTGACCATGTTGACTCGCTGGTGTGATGATCGCTCCAGGTGCTGTCCTGTACATAAAGAAGGAATTCGACCTGGAGAGCCAGCCTCTGATCGAGGGCCTCATCGTGGCCACGTCGCTCATCGGGGCGACAGTTATCACGACATTCTCCGGCGCGGTGGCCGATTCTATCGGTAGGCGGCCCCTGCTGATCGCGTCGGCCGTCCTGTACTTCCTCAGTGGCCTGGTCATGCTCTGGGCGCCCAACGTGTATGTGTTGCTTCTGGCGAGGCTCATCGATGGGTTCGGTATCGGTTTGTCCGTCACCCTTGTGCCCTTGTACATCTCGGAGACTGCCCCAACTGACATCAGAGGGCTGCTCAACACGCTGCCGCAGTTCAGTGGGTCGGGAGGGATGTTCCTTTCTTACTGCATGGTGTTTGCGATGTCCCTCATGCCCCAGCCTGATTGGAGGATCATGCTTGGGGTTCTGTCGATCCCGTCACTTGTGTACTTTGCACTGACTGTCTTCTACTTGCCTGAATCACCAAGATGGCTTGTCAGCAAAGGAAGAATGACCGATGCCAAGCGAGTGTTGCAAAAACTGCGGGGAAGGGAAGATGTCTCAGGTTTGTCTGTCTTTTCTATAAATATACTACTAGTGTATTAATTTAACTGTAATAGCCATAAAATATCCATCATGATTTTTATCATTTTGGATTAACTTTGCAGGAGAAATGGCCCTTCTTGTTGAAGGATTGGGTGTTGGAAAAGATACACATTTTGAGGAATACATAATTGGCCCTGATGACGAGATTGCTGATGAAGGGCTGGCTCCAGATCCAGAGAAGATGAAACTGTACGGAACGGAAGAAGGCCTATCTTGGATCGCCCGTCCTGTTAGGGGCGGCGGCCAAAGTGCACTTGGAAGCGCGTTGGGTCTCATGTCTCGTCATGGGAGTATGGTTAGTCAGGGTAAAAAATCTCTTGTGGATCCTCTTGTCACTCTTTTCGGAAGTGTCCATGAGAAAATGCCTGAGGTAATGGGGAGCATGCGGAGCACGTTGTTTCCTAACTTTGGCAGCATGTTTAACGTGGCGGACCAGCAGCAAGCGAAAGCTGACTGGGATGCCGAGATTCATGGGGATGATGAAGAGTATGCATCAGATCATGGTGGTGATGACATTGAGGATAGCCTCCACAGCCCACTTATGTCTCGTCAAGCGACAAGCGTCGAGGGAAAAGAGATCGCTGCACCTCTCGGCAGCATAATGGGTGCTGTTGGAAGAAGTAGTAGTATGCAGGGAGGGGAGTCAATAAGCAGCATGGGCATTGGTGGCGGATGGCAGTTGGCTTGGAAGTGGACTGAGAGAGAAGGTGCAGATGGGCAAAAAGAAGGAGGTTTCCAACGTATTTACTTGCATGAAGAGGGCGTGCAAGGCGATCAAAGGGGCTCTATATTGTCTATGCCTGGAGGTGATTTTCCTCCTGGTGGTGAGTATATCCAGGCAGCCGCTCTAGTGAGCCAACCAGCTCTTTACTCCAAGGACCTAGTAGAGCAGCAGCTTGCTGGTCCTGCCATGGTACATCCATCTGAGGCAGCTACTAAGGGTCCAAAGTGGGCAGACCTATTTGAACCTGGAGTGAAGCATGCACTTTTTGTTGGCATAGGATTACAGATCCTGCAACAGGTAAACTAGTTTGTTGCTTTTGTGTCACATAAATTCCAACATATCTATTGCTAAGTGCATTTGACACCAGTCACTTGACACCTAATTTAGCACATGAAAAATACCAAAGGTGTCTTATGGATATAATATCAATTACTCTTTACCCTAAAAAACAAATCAGTTACTCTTGGTTCTTTCTCTTCAAACTAAAACTTTAAAATTCAAGCACCCTTGTTGTCCACGACTTCTTGTCGAAGCTCTTAGTCTTGGCCTTATGTTGCTGCCTATGGTAGTAAGCAGCTCTTTCGTGTTATGTTGCTATAGTTTCCAAAAGACGGAAATAATTATGGTATCATAATGCTAATCTGGATAACATAATTCTGCTTACAAACTGCAGTAGTTATGAATATGCCTTCAATCCTTCGCACAAGTATAGTAAAATTGGATAGTATACAACATAAATTATATAGAAAGATGCTGCAGCAGAAACACACTAAAACATTTTATTGAATAAGATAGGAGCTGCTGGTAGTGGGCTGTGGTACACTGACATCTGGACGTATGGTCACAAAAGTTGATTGATGGGTATGTTAGAAACATGGAAACAGTAGGCTGACTTTTTCCATATATGTTTGCTGACTATGGTTCTAGCCTTCCTAGAATAAACGATCAGTACACCGTTTCGAATGTGACATCATTCAGTTTCCTTACCTGTCCCTCTGCTACCTTTTCTCTACAATGTTTCAGTTTTTTTTTTTAATGCATACCAGATGTTAATGTGCTGATTATCGCCTTTGTTGTTTTGTTCAGTTTGCAGGTATCAATGGAGTTCTGTACTACACCCCTCAGATACTTGAGCAAGCAGGTGTCGGGGTTCTTTTATCAAACATTGGACTAAGCTCTTTATCTGCATCTATTCTTATTAGTGCCTTGACAACCTTGCTGATGCTTCCTAGCATTGGTATTGCCATGAGGCTCATGGATATGTCAGGAAGAAGGTTAGGCTTCAGATTTCGCTTACCATTGATAGAATGTGATATTGTTGACTGTAAATAAAGATTAATCATTCTTCTGATTTTTTTCTTACCCAGGTTTCTTCTCCTTTCGACAATCCCTGTCTTGATAGTAGCACTGGCTATCTTGGTTTTGGTCAATATTCTGGATGTTGGGACCATGGTGCATGCTGCACTCTCGACTATCAGCGTTATAGTCTATTTCTGCTTCTTCGTCATGGGGTTTGGGCCTATCCCGAATATTCTCTGCGCAGAGATTTTCCCCACCTCCGTCCGTGGCATCTGCATAGCCATCTGCGCCCTAACCTTCTGGATCGGTGACATAATCGTGACATACACACTTCCCGTGATGCTTAACGCAATCGGACTTGCTGGAGTTTTCGGAATATATGCTGTCGTTTGCATACTAGCTCTTGTGTTTGTCTACATGAAGGTGCCTGAGACAAAGGGCATGCCCCTGGAGGTCATTACCGAGTTCTTCTCTGTGGGAGCACAGCAGGGTAAGGAAGCCACAGATTAGTTGCTCTGATCTGGTCGCTGGTGGTAATTTTGTGGTTTCCAAACTGCATTGCCGCTGACCTGTGATGCTCTCTCTGGTAAAGAAATTTCAAGGAGAGCAGAGAGGGCCTAAAGAAATCATGTGAAAACTACATCGTGAGGCTGTAATCCTGGCATAGACGACTTTTGGAACTAGGATACCTATTTAGGTCACCTGTTGTTTTCGTTTTGTCACTATTTGTGTTATTTGGAATTTCTTGCCTCTGTAACTAGTGCTCTTAATCACAACTTTTTTTTTTGCGAATTCTCTTAATCACAACTTATGTTACTTTTTTGTCCTGCTCAATCTAATTTCTCGTAGCTGTTGTTTGTACTGAATTGCCAATCACCTTTGCACTTTCGCACTGTCATTGGTATTACTGTAGAATGGTTTACTTGTGTTTCTCGGTGTATGAGACGGGTAATTCCTTTCTGCTAAAGCAGATACACCAGGCCTTGTCTGGAGAGCTGCACATTTTATAATGAGGTGAAAAGTGCAGGTCATTTTCTTGCACTTAACATTCTTTACATCCTTGCCACCTGCAAAACTAATAAGCACTTGCTTGGGCCTCCAGATCTTCAAGGAAAAGAATAGGTCAGGCTGGTCAGTTGTCATCTCTTTTTGTTTTGTTTTGCTAATGGCCAGTTGTCATCTCAAAAGGCTGCACATAGACATAGTACTGTATAATAGCGTGTCTCCAATGGAGGAGGAGATCGGAAGAAGGCACATCGTGGGTAGAGGAAATCCTACTGGCTGCCTGTCTGAGTGGAACGGTGGCTAAAAACTGCTGTTCCGAGGTCTTCTTCCATGGTGGTTTTGGTGACCCAAAGCAGGGGATAAAGGCGAACTGCTCCAGTGGTAAGGGCAACTTTTTTTTTTCGAGAATCCGGGGGGGCCCACCGTTTATTATATTCCACTCGAAATTAGCCTGTCAGGCCATGTTCTTACAGCAGATTGGAGACATTACAGGGGGATACAAGAGAAGAGAAAACAAATAAAATACAGAAAAAAAAGAACAAGAAACAAGAGGGGACACCAAGGGAGGGGGGAGGTTACCATACGGAGGTAACCTAAACCCCCCGTGAGGCCAACGCCCGAGCCCGCCGCTAGAGGAGGATCTCCGGTGAGAACCTCGGCACCGAATGCAAGCAGCCCAATGGAACAGGTATCAGAATACAGGTATCAGAATACGTGGACACCACAGCAAGAGCACACCAAGGGACATCACCGGCATGAGCGAAGGGCGTCGGATAGCCGAGTCCGAGCGATGACACCGGTGTGCCGCCAGCGTAACCAAAGGGCGGTGCGCTGCCGAGACCAAGCACAGTCGAAGGGCGTCGAATAGCCGAGACTGGGTGACAACACCGGTGTGCCGCCACCGTGGTCGAAGGGCAACGCATGCCGAGGCCACCCCATGACGTCCAGGAGGCTCTGCTTGGGCCACCAGGACCACTCCCCTGTCCCGCTAGGATACGAGACAAAGGTCTAGCGGGAAGACGAAGGCAATGCCGCCCGATGCAGAACAAGCTCCAAAACGATGCCTCAATGGAGGAAGAACGACGCGAAGAGCGTCGTCATCGCCAAATCCGAAGAAGTTCGGGTCTGAGATTTCTCTCGGAGCGCCAGCGAGGGAGGAGCACAAAGCCAAAAAGGACGCCTCCAGGGAGGAGCACGACACCGGCAGCGCCGCCGTCCAAAGGCTTTCGCCCGGCATGCACCTACAACGCGACATCGGAACAGGCCGGCCACACCACCTCCATAGCACCATAGACAGAGGATGGACACGGGCCACCGGGATCTGACGACGGCAAGCAGTAGAGGGCCCATAGAGGACGAAAGGGCAGCCGGGGATGGCAAGAGCCGCAGCAGCCGCGAGGGAACTCTTCCGCCCCGACCAGCTCGCGCGCAGACGCGGACGACGGGCAGGATGCCAACCCAAGCGGGAGCCGCCGCCGCAGACAGGGCAAGGGAGCGCCAGGACCCAGGGTCCGGACCAACTCCAGGAGCACGGCAGCGCACCATCGGCGAGAGGGCAGGCCGAACAGGCGCCAGTCGTGGGGAGCTCAGGTCCCCTCGACGAGCTCGACCAGGCGGCGCAGAGGAGAAACAGAGGCGCGCGTGAGAGGGGAACGAGCCGAGGATACGCCCCGCCGCCGTCGTCCGCCGTGGGACGGCCTCCTCCGGCGGCGGCGAGGGGATGGGCGAGGTGGGAGGAGTTTTTTGGCGGTGGCGGCGCGAGCGCCTCGGAGTCGCCTGGGAGGCGACCCGGAGGCGGCTAGGGTTTTTTCCGTGCTCTTACAATTCAGGATCTTCTGGTAAGGCAACTTCAACAACGTCCTCCAAATTGTGTTCGTACTGTGTATGTTTTTCTCCATTTAGAGATTCGTATTATATCTGTTTTTCTCCGTTTAGAGATTCGTATTATATCTGTTTTTCTCCGTTTAGAGAAACATAAACTTAAACTTAATTCAAACATAGTCCAAATATTAAATGACATAGTTAAAACTTAACTAAAACGACATACTAAAACTAAACCTAAACCTGGTAGGGATCGACGTTGATAACCGGTGGAGTTGATGCTGGTTGTGGTGGTGGCGACTTCTCGTCCTCGGAGTTTCTGCCCAAAATGTAATTTTTTGCTCGACTTGTCATGAAAAATAGGGTTTGAACGGGGAATAGGCTTGCGAAGTGTGGATGAAATAAATGTGGGATTTGTCAGGATTTGGGAAAGCATCAAGTTATGTCTCGGCACATGAGTTTCATACTTGCTATGTTAGTGATATGTTGCTTGTGATTGCGAGAAATGCTAGGTTTTTTTTACCACGCCTCAACGATGCCGCCTCGTTGTGGATTTGTGACCAAGATAAAGGTGGAAACCCGTAACTGGATTGCCGTGGTCGCCAACATTTGAGTTGTATTTGTCCACGATAGGAAACTTTTACAATACCAGGGAGGATTCTTTTTCATATCTTGATAACTCTTGTAAACTTCACCTTGATTGACAAGATGAGTCAAATCTCTTACCTCTGTTAAAAAAAGTATGCTTAATTCTAGTGACCCGATTCAGACTTTAGAGACTTCGCATCTCTTCAGCTCTAGTTGGCTGATTGTTGTTGTGGAGTATAATATGTTTCTCGCTCTAACATTCTAATATAAATCACTTACTGGTGACACTTTTTTTTCCATGAATATGTGAACATTCTTTCAAGAAGTTAACAATGTATTTGTTGAGAGAAACGAGGCAGATGGAGCAGGTTGACCTACGATTACTTTTGGGCCGGAAATGCTCCCTTTCCAATGAACGGAGGACAAAAAACCTCGCGGTCACACGCTCCTTCGGACGATCATTCCCCGTGACCTAACGCTGAAACGGACAACCCGTCAGCTCCACTTCACACGTATGGTGCTCGGCAATCCGATTCAAAGGATCAGAGCTCGCAGCATGATCCCGTCGCGCCATTGCTATCCTCATTCAAAAATTACTACCACCGCTGGCACGGCATAGCGACCTCACCTCAGTGACCTGAAAAGAAGTTCCATACTAGTACTGAACTGGATCAGCAGGCTTATATCAGATTCACATGTAAAATGTTCTCGTGTTGGGATGGAGTTTTTGGCTCCCGGTTTTTAAAATGTATTTTGGAATGTAAAAAAAATTAGAACAAAAAATGTCACACATACGTCTTGATGTTCTATGTGCTCACAAAGTCGTTACACGAAAAACCGACATTCTTTGCGTCGTGTGTAAAAAATACAAATTTCGGAGCCAAAAAAGGCTTTTCAGGAGACTTCTTTTTTATATATGTCACAAAAATATCGTTTTTTCATGAAACTTGACGTGTCCTCGTAGAATGTCGAGATATACACGCAGGAGCATACGCTCCCATGTGCCCGAAATGAATTTCCAAATGTTCTCTGCCTCTTTCTGAGCAACTGCCAACTAAGTGTGAGTAGCACTTTTTTTCTTTCCCAATACCATAATCTTTACACCTTTTTTTTACAACAAGAGCTGTATCTGATGTCAAGTCCCCCACGTCCATAGAGACTGGAGTGGTACTACAAGTGCAGGAGCCAAAAAAGAAGGTGCAGGAAAGAACCACATTTCACAGCTCCAATTATTCCCCCTTTCCAACGCTTTCGAAGAAAACCTCACTGTCAGCAGTACTGACACGTAGGCCACCGGCAGAAAGGAGCAGCTCAACCACCCGCACCGAGCTGGACCCACCCGCCAGGCCGGGGGGACATGACAACTTCTCTACCACTTTTCTACTACGGCAAGAATCCCCCACGGCCGGCGCCGCCGCGTCGGCTCCCGCCGGCGGACGACGAGGACGACGCCACGACGGCCGCCTCGAGGATGATGTCCTCGCACTTGCGGCAGCGCTTGGGCGGGGCCGGGTCGTCGAGGACGATGGGGCGGCGGCAGGAGGGGCAGGAGGAGTTGGAGCGGAGCCAGGTGTCGACGCAGGCGACGTGGAAGCCGTGGCCGCACTGCGGCATCACGCGCACCTCCTCCCGCTCGCCAAACTCCGACAGGCAGATGGCGCACTCGGCCAGGATCCCCTCCTTCCCCTCCTCCTCGGCCTCCCCCGCCACGGCGCCCCTCGCCGCCGCCGCCAAGGCCACCGCGTCCGCGTACGCCAGCTTCGGCAGCGCCTTGAGCGCCTTCTTCTTCAGCCCCTTGCTGGCGGTCGTCGTCACGCTGGCCCCCGACGCGCCTGTGGTAGTAGCTGCTGCTGCGGCGTGGTTGTGCGTGTGCCCGCCGCCGCCGAAGAAGGAGTGGGCCGGGCTGGTGGACGCTGACGAGGGGTGGGCGTGGTTGGCGTGGGCGTTGGCGGCGTTGCGGCGGGAGCGCGCGCAGCGTGCGACGGCGGCGAGGCCGATGACGCAGATGAGCGCGCAGAGCAGGGCCGCGAGGATGACGACGACGTCGGAGCTGACGCCGGCGGGGGGATCGGCCGGCGGGATGCCCGGGATGCGGCCGTCGCTGCCGCTCTGGAGGAGGCGCCGCGACGAGCACGGCGGGTGCCGGAGCATCGCCGAGGTGGTTGGAGGGGGCCTTTTCTGCAGAATTAAAGGAGTGGGCGAGAAGGGCGAAAGGGAGGTGGTAGTATTGGCAGGTCGGGATTGTTAATGGCGGGCGGATGGGTGGTGCTGGTAACTGGTAAGCGTAGTAGCGAAGCTCAGCTCAGCTCAGCTCTCGTGGCATTTTTCCCGCGGGTTAGGCGGCTGTCCTCATAGGCCCATGTGTATACGTCAAAATAAACAGTTTTCTTAGATTTTATCAAACGTGAAATGTCTGCTTCCCTTCTTTTTGTGCAGTATGTGGGCTACTGTTCTACAAATTTTCCCTTCACTTTAAGCAAAATGTACACACACCAAATAGTGTAATCGCCGGCTTCATTCCTGTCCTGTTTCCACTCACGAGCAAGTCAACGATGAGCCGAACTAACCAGATCGATCAAGTGAAAAATGATCTTCAATCATGAGCAGCAGATGCCAATAGTTAGTCTCTCGAACAGCGCGCGGCGTCGCCACGCTCCCACATGGGCAGGGTCCGGACCCTTCCTACTCGACTTGAGAAGCAAGCGTCCTCAACCACTAGCAGCTCCAACCAATACCAAATAAGTCCACCGTTACTTATCTGGACCCGAGACGAGATTCGTGGCGATCACCACGAGACGAGGCCCGGGAACAAAGCGAAGCAAAGGAAACCTTTGCCACGCTTCGGGTCGTTTTCTCCCGCCGGTCGGCAGAAGACGCCCGCGGCCGCTGAGACGGCGATCGATCTCTTTCTTTGCCCATCGACGCGCGCGACGCGCGTGGCGCCTCCCGGTGGGCGGTCAGGAGACCCGGCGCGGCGGCCTGAAGTGGAGACATGTGTGCCTGTGCCGTGTGATGGACTGACGGTGCACGGTGGTGATGTCGCCGTCGGCGTTGGTGCTGGTAGATATGGAGAGTTGTGGTGGAGTCGTGGTGTAGCTCGAGGAGCTCAGCACCGCGACTGCCGTGTCACATAGTATGGTCGCCTACGACTCTTGTCGCTGATTTCAACAGGGATTAAAAAACAGTAACTGGAGCAGACAACGACGCCACTTATTTCAGCGCACAAAGAAGGAATCGTTTCCACAGTTATTCTGCTCATCTTTTCCACGCTACCAAAAATCAGACAAGGTTGCTTGGGATCCATCAAATCAGTGTGTTTGCACGACAACTGGAACAAGCAATCTGCTCCGGTACGTACCCATATGCTGGTTCACGATCAATCACTAGAACCAAGTATGTCTGTATGGAGCAGGTGGACAGCAGACAGGTTGCCTCGTCAAACACCCTCACCAGTAATCGCCGCAGGAGCAGGCTCCATCTCTGAAATGGTGGAAGCGTTTCGCGTCCCGCACCACGATCTCCCTATCCGCGATCTTCGAGATGTACTTGATGGCGTCGTGGCAGTCGCCGCATACCCTGAGGTTCTTCATGACGACCAGCCGCGTCCCCGGGCTCGTGTTCAGCAGCCCAAAGGCGATGGCCAGCCTCTCGCTGTGCCGGCTGAGGAGCTGCTCCTTGACGCCTTCCTCGAGGTCGTGGTACACGAACTCCGTCTTCGGGACGTAGCCCATCCTCCTCATCTCGGAGTCGAGCTTCGAGACCGTCCGCAGGATCTCCCTGTGCTGGGGATGGCTCTGGTCTTCCATGACAAACGTGTGCAGGGCTCCGCATAGCTCTATCGAGCTGGAGCCAGGCACCTTCTTGCTGCCATGGTCCTTCATTAGCTTGCGCACCTCCCTCACCTTGTCCCAGTTCTTGGCGGCAGCGTAGAGATTTGAGACCAAGGCAAGGACGCCAACATCGTCAGGTCGCAATTCGAGGATCTTCTCGGCCGTGCTCTCCCCAAGATCCAGCTTCTTGTTATTCAGACAGCCTGAAAGCAGGGCGACCAGAATCGCGATGGTTGGCTTAGTGCACATTGATGTCAGCAGGTCATTGGCCTCTTCGACAAGACCAGACCGGGCTAACAGATCCACTATACAGACCAGGTGTTTCTCGGCAGGTTCGATCCCATGCTCATCAACCATGCGGTCGAACCAGAACTTCCCTTCCTCTACGAGACCCGAGTGGCTTAGAGCCGACAAAAGAGAAGCAAATGTGGCATGATCAGGTCTTACTTGGTTTTTCTTCATTTCTTGGAACAATGATAGGGCATCACGGCCTCGTCCGTGAGCACCACAGCATGCAATCATCACATTCCACAAAATCAAGTCTCTCGAGCCAACCCTGCTGAAAAGCATTTGGGCACTTGCTAGGGAGCCACATTTTGAGTACATATCAATGACTGCTGTAACCACCATACAATCGAGCTCGAGCCTCCTCAAGATGAAACCATGTATTGACTTCCCTAGCTTCATGAATCCAAGATCAGAGCAAGCTAGCAGAGCACTAACAACTGCACCTGAATTGGGCTGAAGACCAGAGACCTGCATCTCTCTGAACAAACCAAGTGCCTCATTCGAATGCCCGTTCTGCGCAAACTGCGAGATCAGTGCATTCCACGACACACTGTTCCTGGACGTGGTAAGTTCAAACAGCCGGCGCGCCTGATCAAATAGTCCATTCTTTGCATACATTTCCACAAGGCTTGTTGAGATGACAACTTCCATCCGCATGCCATGTCGTATCAAATAGCCATGAACCGAGGCCCCCATACGGACATCCCCAGTTGCCGCGCAAGCCTTTGTAACCCCAACCATGACAACCTCATCTCCCTTCAGACCGTCATCCCTCATCCTCCTGTACATTTCAATCGCTTCTACCGGTTGCCCAGCGTTCACGAACCCGGTGACCATGGTGCTCCAGGTGAAGCGGTCCCTCCTCGGCATTTGGTCGAACAGCTTGACGGCATCGCCCATGGCGCCCCATTTCACGTAGAGATTGAGCAGCGACGAGCAGACGAAGATGTCGTTTCGGTATCCGGCCTTGGATGCGCGGTCCCAGATAACCTTCCCGGTGGCGAGGTCACCCAGGCGCACGCAGGCGGAGAGAGCGAGCGTGAAGGTGGTGCTGTCGGGGCGCACGGCGGGCGGGAGAGCGCGGAAGACGCGTAGAGCCGCGTCCGGGGATCCCGCGCGGGAATGCGCGGCGACGAGGGCGTTCCAGGCGGTGATGGAGGAGGGGGAGGGGGGTGCGCCGACGAGCGTGGACTCGGCGGCGGCGAGGTCGCCGGCGCGGGCATACGATGTGGCGAGGACGGAGGAGAGGAGGTGTTGGGAGGTGGCGGAGGACGAGACGAGGAGGAGGGCGTGGACGCGGGTGAGGGTCCGGAGCGGAGGGCAGGATGTGAGGAGGCGGCGGAGGCGGATCGGGTCCTCGAGGACGGCCGGCAGGTGCATAGGCATAACACATTAGCATCCTGAACGGAAGAGTGGAACTAGTGCTGGACTGCTGGCCATATGGGCCGTCCCTCAGCCGGCCCGTGGATAGTGGTGGCCACTGGTCGACGGTTAAAACGGATTTTTAATCAAATTAACCGCTTAGAAAATAAAACATTTTAAATTTAATAGCCACAAGGAATCTATATCTGTATGCTTGCATGGAAAGAATCCGCGCATGCAGCTAGATTTTTTGCGGCGCCACTAGTTAGTTGGATCCTTTATTTATTGTCAAAGCCTTGATCATTTCTGTTAGAGGATATGAGGACTGTACTAGCTCTTTTCATCAGTTCGGACTTTTGAGATAGTTAATTAGTGCATGAAAAATGACAATTTCAACTTTATCGTGAGTCATGTTTGATTTTTTTTTTTTAAATGAGACGTTCGATTCATCGAACCTTCTAGTTCTAGAGGCTAGAGCTCTCGTTGGAGATTCACACCTTCCGCCACCGACATCGCTGTCCTTATTCATCTCATCAGCTTCGTTCTACTGTTTCGCAAGGATCCTTCCTGTTTGCAAAGAACATGGATCCGAAGAAACAGTTGGACGCCGAACTGCAGACTACAGACCATCCTGCACAAAAAAAGGCGGGCAGATCTTTTTGAAGAAAATAAAATATGCAAGCATCATGAGAGTATGCATATATATTATTATGTTCAAATCTACAGATACCCAGCTGAATCACCACCATGTCACCTCACTCAGAGCGCGACATCAATCACACGGTTGAGATACTAACAACTCTCTGGCACTATGTGGTCAGTATCAGTATGCATGACCAAATGTTCAGGCCTTCAGGGTTGCAGCCGCAGGCACAAAGGTACCCTACAAATAGGTAGCCCGTCGGTTCGAGCCTCGTCTATGTACACAGCAAACACCACGTTCTTGTTAGTCAAAAGAGTCAAGACGTCAGACGTGTTAGTAACTTGCTCTCTTCACATGAAAATACGTGCTTCACGGTACTGTCCTTCTAAGCCCTTCTTCTTGTCGACGTGAGATTCTTTCAGTAACCTCAGAGCTTCGCTGCACATTCCAGATAATACCATCAGCAAAAGCACATGAATGCCTTTCCAGCACTAGTTCTTGTGCAAATGGGCCAAACAGGTAAATGAGACAAACATCAGTCTATATAGGAAACAAAATTTCATGTAAAGATATTATCATATTCATACGCTAAACTGAACGAAGACAAAATATTATACTCATATTTGTTTGGTAATAATACAAGTCCATTTATTATTAGATTGCTTTTGTACAGTTTTAACGCACTGCATAACTGTATATGCATTCGGAAAGTGCATTTGGAGTCCGAGCTCCACATAGCTCTTTATTTTGCAAAGTGCATTCTGATTTTTGCACAGCCCAAAGTACAACATATTTCTATTTGAGATTTTACATGTTGGTAGAAGACAGCATAATCTACATCCAGGATTTTTTTTCAGATTTGTTTGAAACTCCAAAATATGATTTTCAGAATAAAGAGCTATTTGTAGCTCGGCCTCCATATCACCACTCTCTATATGCATTACCATACTATTTGAAGCACTATATATATCACAACAGACTGGACTTTACATAAATAATGCAGCTACAGCAGATCAAGTGGGCTACCTTAACGCCTTCTCGATTCCAACAAATCCTGGCTTCAATTTGAGACCATCAAGAAATGCGTCACATGCCTTTTCATACTCCTAAGAATGAAGATATATAGTTGAGTGGATCGTCAAAAAGTTTTAGCCGCAAGATTTAAACACGTGCCAGTTAAAATGGTGATTTTATATCACCTTTAGTTGCAGATATGAGTAGCCCTGCAGCCAGAATGAATTTGCACTCTCAGGTCGCATTGTCCTGCAAAGATGGGCATCATTTAAAGCACCCTCTCCATTTCCCAGTAGAAGCCGGCAAAACCCCCTATTGCCAATCAAGGTTGGATCAACATTTTTAGGATCAACAATCATAGCCTACAACCAACAAAGCAAACGAACGATTATTCTGATAAATCTGCATATAATTCTCAGGTTTGTAGGACAAAGGCTCAGTAAGTAAATGAATGACAAATACGTCGTACCGAGCAAAGAAAGAGAACAGCTTATATCATGAATGGTGAAGTAAATCACATATGGAGGTGTCTCTTTGAAAAGTGGAAATAGTTTTAAGTCAAAACTGCTCCCACAAGCAGCTAATTAATCAAGGCTGTTGATGTAACTGTTAAAGCTTAAAAAAAAGGCTGTTGATGCATTAGTCAGTAAGTGAGAGGAATTTCTCTGTTCCCAACTGTGCGTCTTCTTGATCAACGCGTGGTATGTATACATACACACGTCTTGCATGGGTCTACCATCTACGCTTAACAAGGTAAAGCTAAATCCTTGAAACCAAACATACAAGCAAAGATTTGGAGATACACCCAAAACATATAAGTGGTGATGTGGCATACTAAACATATATTAAGATTTTGCACAGCAGAGGCATAAGAAAATGAAAAAAATAAGATACGAATCTAAGCATGCACTGATCCCATTTCCCCATAATTATCACCATTCCACGACGAACTTGGACTTCCCCTTATAACAGGGTGTACAAATTGAAATCCTAATGTAATCATGACAAACTAACAGGATAGACCTTTTTGATATTTCCTCATTCTAAAAATGATCTACCACATGGTACACTATTTTTCATTTATGTTCTAATATTTGTTCCTAACCTAGATTAACAAACAAAGCCCAAGAGCACCCAATTCCCAGACTAAAACCACTGTGATGAAAGCGGTGATAATGATCCATCATGGTCTCAATGAAAGCGTGTCTTAATTGGGAAATATGCTCACACGGTTTCCGGACATGGTGATTGTGGTAGGAGCTAGGGTTCTACCGTGTCGAGGGCGTAGGTTGTAGGGGAAGGAGGGAGTTGGGCGTGCGCAAGAGCGGAGAGGCCGGCGGCTGGGCGCCGTCGCGAGGATGAAGGAGGCGGCAGTGCAGGAGACGGCGGCTAGGGTTTAGAGGTCCGGCTCCTCTGGGAGCCGGCAATAATATGATAATTATTGCTGCTTAATTCTCATAGTCTGATTACAACTCTTTTATATAATGAAAATACGATAACTGTTGGGCTAAGCCCCTAATTATGCGTGTCTAATGGGCCTACACCTGGAGTAGGCCAAACCGGTCATAACATCTCTCCCCGCCTGCGCAAACAGCTCGTCCTCGAGCTGGAAGTCGGGGTAATGCTGCTGGAACTCTTCACGCTGCTCCCAGGTCGCCTCCTCAGCTGGAAGGCCTTCCCACTGGATCAACAGGTACCACTCTCCGCGGCGAAGCTGCGCCCGCAAAGCCTTCACCGGGCTGGGCAGAAGACGCCCATCTGCGGCCGGCGGCAAAGTTGGAGTGGTCGCAGGAGGGTCGCCACGGTACGGCTTCAGCAGCCCCACGTGAAATACGTCGTGAATGCGGACCCCCGCCGGCAGCTGAAGGCGGTAGGCCAAGGACCCCACACGCTCCAAGACGACAAAGGGACCAGCATAGCGCGGCCCCAACTTGCGCTTGGCACGTGGGTCCAGGGACTGCGTGGAGCGGTGAAGTAGGCGAAGCCACACCCAATCACCCACCGCGAACTCCAACTCGCGATGGTGTCCGTCATAGTAGTGTTTGGCCAGCTGCTGGGCCTGCAGGAGACGCTGCCGCACCTCGGCAAGCATCTCATCGCGGTTGCAGAGAAGTTCGCCAGCCGCCTCAGTCCGCGCCATCGCCGGATCCACTGGTAGGATAGGCGGCGGCGGACGCCCGTAGACCACCTCGAATGGCGTGGCGCGCAGGGCGGAGTGGTAGGAGGTGTTGTAGCAGTACTCCGCCCATGCAAGCCAATCCACCCACGCGCGCGGTCGATCACCTGTAACACACCGCAAATACATGGCAATCACCTTGTTAACCACCTCCGACTGGCCATCCGTCTGCGGGTGGAAGGCCGTACTGAAACGAAGCTTCACCCCCGCCATCCGGAAGAGGTCACGCCAGACACCGGATCACGATCACTGACGATCGAAGCCGGGAATCCATGGAGACGGACGATGCCCTCAAAGAAGGCGCGGGCGACGGACGCGGCGGTGTAGGGGTGGCCGAGCGCGATGAAGTGCGCGTACTTGGAGAAGCGGTCAACCACCGTGAGGATGACGGACTTGCCGCCCACTTTGGGGAGGCCCTCGATAAAGTCCATGGAGATGTCCGCCCACACATGCGACGGCACCTCGAGCGGCTGCAGCATCCCAGCCGGACGGAGGGTCTCCGTCTTGTTGCGTTGACACGTCTCGCACGTGCGCACCCAATCCCGGACCAGTGCACGATCGCCGGGGATGTAGAAGTCGACGCGGAGGCGATGGAGGGTCTTTTGGACCCCCTCGTGACCCGCCGAGTGCGCCACCAAGAGCGCCTGGTGCCGTAAGTCGTCGTGATCCGGCACAAAGATCCGTCGGCCATGCAAAAGCAAGCCGTCCGACAAGCGCCACGGCTCGTCCAAGTCCCCAGCCTCCAGGCGCTGCCGCGGGAGCTGGGCGTCGGGCGCCTCCGCCGTGGCCCGACGGATGTCGTCGAAGAACACGAACGATGGCCCCGAGCAGATGCAGAGCATCGTGCACGTGGCCCCCTCCTCAGTGGTCTCCTGGTCGGCGTCGCGGCGGGAAAGGGCATCAGCCACCGTGTTCAGCCGACCCGGACGGTACTCGACCGTGAAGTCGAAACCGAACAGCTTGCTGAGCCACTGATGCTGAGGCACTGTCGACAGCCGCTGGTCCAACAAGAACTTCAGGCTGTAGTGGTCCGTGCGAATCCGAAACGAGCGCCCCCAGAGATACGGTCGCCAGTGGCGTACCGCCTGGACCAGCCCAATGAGCTCCTGCTCATAAGCAGCGAGCTTGAGGTGGCGCGCGGCGAAGGGCCTGCTGAAGTAGGCGAGTGGTCCGTCGCCCTGGTGAAGGACGGCGCCGAAACCTGTCCCCGACGCGTCACAGTTGACGATGAAGGGCCAGGTGAAGTCCGGCATCTGCAGCACGGGTCCCGTCGTGAGCGCCCCTTTCAGGGCCGCGAACGCCGCCGTGGCCTCATCATCCCAAGCGAAGGCGTCGCGGCGAAGGAGGCGTGTGAGCGGCGCGGCGATGAGGCCATAATCCCGGATGAACTTCCGGTAGTACCCCGCGAGACCAAGGAATCCGCGCAGGGCGCGCGGCGAGTGGGGCAGCGGCCAGGCGGCGACGGCAGCCACCTTATCCGCATCCATCGCGACCCCCTCGGCGGAGATAACGTGACCGAGGTAGGCGACCGAAGACGTCCCGAACGAGCACTTCGAGCGCTTAAGATGAAGCCGGTGCGCGCGAAGCTCGTTGAAGACGATGGCGATGTGCTGTAGGTGCTCGGCCCACGTCGTGTTGTAGATGAGGATGTCGTCGAAGAAGACGAGCACGAACCGCCGCAAGTAGGGCCGGAGGACATCGTTCATCAGGGCCTGGAAGGTTGCCGGCGCATTGGTGAGGCCGAAGGGCATCACCACAAACTCGAAGTGGCCGTGATGAGTGCGGAATGCCGTCTTGGCGATGTCGTCCGGGTGCATGCGCACCTGGTGATAGCCCGACCGAAGGTCGAGCTTCGTGAAGAAGCGCGCACCATGGAGCTCATCGAAAAGCTCATCGACCACCGGAATGGGGAACTTGTCCTTCAGCGTCAGAGTGTTGAGGGCGCGGTAGTCGATACAGAAACGCCAAGTGCCGTCCGACTTGCGGACCAGGAGCACCGGCGCCGAGAAGGGCGACGTGGAGATGCGGATGATGCCCGCGGCCAGCATGATCTCGACCTGGCGTTCCAGCTCGTCCTTCTGCAGCTGGGGGTAACGGTAGGGGCGGACAGCCACCGGCGGCGTGTCAGGCTGCAGGTGGATGCGGTGGTCGTACGCCCGGACCGGGGGCAGCCCCTGCGGCTCGGCGAACAAGTCGCTGTGCTGCTCCAGGAGGCGGGTGAGCAGGGGATGTTTGGCGTCGCTGTCCGTCGTGGCCAGCTGGAGGTGGGGCGCCGGAGCGGAGCCGCCAACGCCCTGCCACTGGACTTTGCGTCCCTGGCGCCAAAACGACATCGTCAGGGTGTCGAAATCCCAAAGTATGGGCCCAAGGGTCCGCAGAAAGTCGACACCGAGGATGAAGTCGAAACAGCCCAGGTCGATGCCGGCGCAAGTGATGGTGAAGTGCTCATCACCGATGGTGAGCGGTACGTGCTGCGCCAGTCCATGGCACTGCAGTCGGTCGCCGTTGGCCACCGTGACCCGGAGGTTGTCGCCACCCGATGGTTGGAGGGCGAGGCGGCGCATAGTGGACGCGGGCAGGAAGTTGTGTGTAGAGCCCGAGTCCAGTAAGGCCACCAGCTGCTCGCCGCGGATCGTCACCGGCAAGAGCATAGTGCGCTCGTGGCGAATACCCGCGAGGGCGTGCAGCGACACCACGAAGGCGGCAGCCGGAGCCGGCGGCGCGTCGTGCTCAGACGGCGCCGGAGGCGGCGGGTCGCCGCACTCCGCAGCCGGGTCGGTGGTCTCGCCGTCAAGCACCGTCTCCAGGTAGAAGAGGCGCGGGCACGCATGGCCTGGCGTATAGGGCTCGTCACAGTTGAAGCAGAGTCCGAGCCGTCGACGCTCGAGCTGCTCGGCCGGGGTCAGGCGGCGGAAGGTCCGCGTCGGCGCGGGGGTCGCTGGGGCTGCCGGGGCGGGGCGACCCGGGGCCGGAGCGGGCGGTGTAGGGCGAGTGGGGGGCGTCCCCCGCGACTCTGCTGGGGCGGCTGCATGGCCTGGACCCGTCGCTCGTAAGCGCGGGCGTAGTGGATCGCCGTCTGGAGGTCGGTGGGGGCCTGGAGCTCAACGTCCACCTGTATGGTGTCCGGGAGACCGCCCACGAAGAGATCGGCGCGCTGCTGCCCCGTCACCCCGGGGGCGTGGCACGCAAGGGCCTGGAAGCGGTCGGCGTAGTCCTGGACGGTGGTGGTGAAGGGGAGGCGGCCCAGTTCCGCCAAACGGCTCCCGCGCACCGGCGGCCCGAAACGCAGGAGGCAGAGCTCGCGAAAGCGCTCCCATGAAGGCATGCCGCCCTCGTCTTGCTCGAGGGAGTAGTACCAAGTCTGGACGTTGCCCCGGAGGTGGCATGACGCGAGCCACGTGCGATCCGTCGCAAGCGTACGCTGCCCGCGGAAAAACTGCTCGCACTGGTTGAGCCAGTTGAGCGGGTCCTCCGTGCCGTCGTAGGTGGCGAAGTCGATCTTGGCGAACCGCGGAGGAGTAAGTCCAACCGCAGCGGGGTGTGCGAGGCGGCCGTCGGAGGGTCCGGTGAGGGTCGCGGAGGGGGCGTCTGGGATGGTCGGGAGTGGTGGTCCCCCGGCGGCCGTGTAGACTGGGGCGGGGGACGACGTCGACAACCACACCGGGAGCGGGGACGGTGACGGTGGCCAGGAAACCTGGTGGATGGGCACCCCACGCTGGGTCGGTGCAGGTGGCGCGGTGCAGGCCGCGGGTGGTTGCCACGGCTGCCCGTGCGTAGGCGGGGCCGACGGGTGCCACGGCTGCCACGGCCACGGTGGCGGCGCCGAGGGGCCCGGCGGCAGCGGGGACGGCGGTGGTCCTTGGGACCCGAGCATACAGAGCTGGAGCCCCTGGACGGCGAGGGTGAGGTCGTTGAGAATGCCCGTCATCTGCGCCGGGGTGTAGACGGCGGCGGCCGGGGCCGGCGCGGTTGGGCCCGGGGAGGAGGACGCGGCGATCCCGGAGGAGGGCGTCGGCTGCGTGGTGGCGGCGGCGGAAGCGGGCGGCGGAGCGAGCGGCGCGGTGGTGGCGGGGATGGTGGTGGTCGGCGGTGATGAAGACATGATCGAACAAGAGCTATCTGATACCAAGGTGGTAGGAGCTAGGGTTCTACCGTGTCGAGGGCGTAGGTTGTAGGGGAAGGAGGGAGTTGGGCGTGCGCAAGAGCGGAGAGGCCGGCGGCTGGGCGCCGTCGCGAGGATGAAGGAGGCGGCGGTGCAGGAGACGGCGGCTAGGGTTTAGAGGTCCGGCTCCTCTGGGAGCCGGCAATAATATGATAATTATTGCTGCTTAATTCCCATAGTCTGATTACAACTCTTTTACATAATGAAAATACGATAACTGTTGGGCTAAGCCCCTAATTATGCCTGTCTAATGGGCCTACGCCTGGAGTAGGCCAAACCGGTCATAACAGATTGTCATATTAGCAGTTTAGCACAGAAACGTGACCAGTGCAGGCTTGTGCCAGGAGGACCCAAATGCTCATTGATATCACCGTGGTACTATAAGGACCACTGGCCCATTGTTAAGATGACACTGCTCGGTGATGTCAATATGAAAGTCTGACAAGGCGGGCAATCACTCCAGTGATGACACATTCAAAAACAACTCAATTGTGCAGGCCCGCAGGCTTATCTGTGCTGGCATTAACAAGGGCACCATGAAGCCATAACTCACAAGAGTGAATGCTCTAAAGAGTACAAGTGCCTATACACTCCTGGCCATGGTTTTGAGTATCCTGAGCCTTGTGGTACATATTTGTCCCTTAGGCTACATAGTACGATTAGCCGTTCACAATTCCACTCCTCCTCTCCTTTTATTGAGAATTACAAAATTAAAAAGAGTACACAAATTAAGTTCAGAGGCGCGAATAGTGCAATAGCATACCATGTTATAGAATTCTATTGCCGAATCGTAATCCTCTTTATGCAAAGCTTTGTCTCCTTCTTGTTTCAACTTAGCTACTGACATTTTGGACAAAGGGTGATCCTGAAAATTAAAATAGAATTTAAACGACCTCAAGATTGCGAACATTTATGTGCAAAGAACTTAAACAGGGATAGAAATATTTTTCACATTTAAAACATGTTTAATTTCATTTATTTAGTAGGAATGCATGTTACACCCCAAACCCCCAAGCTCAGTTGCACGATTAGATTTTTCATACTCTGTTACGCCCCACAGGATCTCATTGTATCCATCTTTGCTTTCCTATTTTTCCTTCATGAAACTTTTATGATGCATCATACTTTTGAATGAAACACCAAAAACAGGGAATGCAATCTAGAATAGAATATTTATAGTTCAAAAGTGTCAAAACAAGAATTTCACGAAAAAAGCAAGATCAACAGTCTTTACAATGTGAAAGATAAATATTAAGTTTCTTGCCCAAACAGTTTCATTCAAAATTTTACTTAGGACTACAGCACATAGGTAAATGTGTTGCAATGATGTTCCTGCTCATACCTCCAACTTTTGCTCTGACTTTATATGACTAAGTATTCCATCAACGCTCCAATCATGTATAGCTGGAATACGAGAAGAAGTAACTTCAAACAGGATCTCGAGATCTTTGCGTGTACCAAAGTATGCTGCAAGGACTATTGGCAATTGACCATACTGGTAAGAAAAAACCAAGTTGAATCTCACCAATCTATTTGTAGGATAAATAAACTAACAGAAATCAGGCAATGTGTATAGACAAGAATTTGACCAATAGTACTCCATTCATGCCAAAAATTAGGTTATAAGATGACTTTGTCCTTATCTATAAGGCAGTGCACATGTCTCAAAATAATCCAGCAAGTCCTTTTTGTCATTAACTATTGGCTGTGTGCATCCTAGATGCAGAGGCCAAGAGATTAACTCATCTAATATTAAAAAACAGGCAGCAAGTTCCTAAATAACTTTTAATCACTATCAATTTTACTAGTATTTTTTACTACTACTGCTATATAACCTTTTTATGTCTTTGGGTTCATGTGGTTTTTGTTGGGTTTCATCTCTATCCTACACCAACTTCTTGTTGTCATGGTTTTTAAGGCGCTAAGGCGTCCTAAAGCGAAGCGGGGGCGCTTTGACGCCTAGGCGACGCCTAGGCGGACGCTTTAGGCGCCTAGGCGCCCAAAGCGGCCATTTTTCTGAGGCGGAGGAGGGGCGCTTCGACGCCTAGGCGTCGCCTAGGCGACGCTTTAGGGACGCCTTAAAAACCATGCTTGTTGTGCCTAGGTATTATACTATTTGGCAGACTGCAAACTAACAAGTCTTCACATATCACAAATTTAAATTACAAAGAAAGAAAATGCATTTAAAATTGGGAGGATAAATCAGCAAAATTGGCAGGATAAATCAGCAAAATTGGCAGGATAAATCAGCAAAGATATGTTGTTGTTTCAAAAGATAGATCTTCAAGAAAATGAAAAAGGTTAGTAGGTCAGAGTGTCAGATTGCCAGCCTTAGGTTACCCATTCGGGCCGGGTGCCCATGGGTGGACCTACCTGTGGGTCGGATTGCTGGCCTTAGGTTACACCTGACAAAAAAAATTCAGAAGGCCTGGAACTGTAGTATTATAAGTTTCCATCACTGAGTTTATATTAGTGCACCTAACATGAGTTAACTACTAGCTAGATATGACTGACTATGGGACTCAAATTACCAAATTTGAAGTATGGACAATTCTTGGTCATTTAATGTTACACCCACATGTGTAGACAAAAACCATGGTGCGATGAAAATATGCACCGGTAGAACACAAAACTTACTTCATTTGGAACATCGGGATCTGCACCAGCATCCAATAGGGGCTTGAGGACGTCAGTTAGGCCAGTTGTTGCAGCAGCAATGGGGTCGTAGTATGGATACCCTTCACATCCGCACCAGCCTAGCATACAACAGAATTGTAGATGGTTCCTCTGAGTAATATGTGTCACAAATTATCTGTCCACGTCTTCGTTAAACTGGGATACATTTTCAGCTTAAAGCATAAGATGGAGCGGTACCTCTAGCAGTAGGTTCACACATTTCACTGAGCGACTATAGATAGCCATCATGAGAGGTGAATTGAAAGTGTCTAGAATCTTGTTACACTAAGAAGAGATGCAAGTAATTAGCTCACCAGATTAATGGCAATTATCAGATACATAAATAACAAATAATACATATATTCACAAAAAGATGGAACCATGCCACTGTGATAATGAACCATATTAAATGAAAGAAAGAGGGCAGTTGGTGCAGCATTGCAAAAAAGTGATGAGGAAAATGCACATCATAAACAATTCAACATGACAATATATTGGTAGTGGAGCATTCAGTGCATCACTAGTCAGTTCTTCACTATTAGTCTTTGAATCCATGTGATAACCAGCAACTTTTTCAGTTTTTTTAGATAGAAAGATAAGAACTAAGACTTATGCCCTGCTTCAATTGCCAGCATTCCGTATTTTGGATCATAACATCTAAAAAGACAGGCCCACGAAGAAATACATGGTGACTTTAACAGTTGTGCTACACCGTACACCAGAACAAGTTTAGAATCCGGGTAATGTGGGCTTTCTTTAAAAATTGAAGTGTAGAAAAGTTCCATCCACTAGGGTGCTCTCGTTTGCAACCAAATTCCTGTGCGTCTACCCATCACATACAGGTTCAACCTCTACTACTCAATGTATCCCCCAACCCCACCATTCGCACAGCACGTATCGCCTTTGCTCCCCTTTTTGTATTGATGCTCGCACATGTTGCCCTCCTTGTTCTCTAGTTCCCTTGATGCTCATCGACAGCTCCACGTATCTTTGTACAGATATAATAATCTCCAATATTTCATCCTTTTAGCATGACTGTAGCAACACCCACAAGCAAGGAAGATTCTAGAAGTAGATCTTATCTCCAATATGATATGACACCAAGTGCTGATCACTCTTGTAAACCATCATTATCAAGTTTGTGGAACTTATTCCTCTATTTTCTGATATAGTTAGTGGCAGTAAGTATCGCTATTTGGGTGGGATTTTTTTTAGTTGATATGTGTAAAATACTACAATATGTCAAACTTTTAAAAGTTTGACCTTGAAAAAACCCAGAATGCGAAGTAAATAAAAACAGAGGGAGTAGGGATTTAGCACATGCAAACTTTGATCTTGAAAATTTGACATATTAACAGATAATAAAGGTGGAGACACAAAACTTAAATGGAAATGACTTTGAAAAAACCAACAACTTTAGTGGACGTCTATCTATTGAATGTGATATACGATAATCATTCTCAACCTTAGAAGGTGAAACTATGTGTACAGAAAACACAAGAAGCATATAATTCATAGAAAGAGCCCACGACTCTCTGCTTACTGCAGAACAGCTTGTACAGTGAAACTAGTTTTTCAGCATCACTTACAAATCTGACGGGACATGATTGTATCATTGTACAATCAATTAATAAGTAAACAGAAAATGTTAATCTAATTTCAAATATTCACAACTCTGTGTACTTCTCCAGATCCCAGAGACAAAATATTAATCAAACTAATTAATCTTACTCTCAAGATTCAACTAAAAGTAAAAATGGAGAAAGCAGATGGCTAAAGATTATCAAATACAAGTGTTAGAAAACTATAAAGAAACATATAATGGATCTTACATCTGCATGGTGATCCAACAAAGTCTTCATGGCGCCGTCCTGCTTGTGTTTAGCAGCAACATGCAATGGTGTTCCATGATCAGTAGAAAATGGATCAACATAAGCGCCTCTAGAGAGCAAGAGTTCTACTACTTCACAGTGCCCTGAATCAGACGTTTCGAATGTCAATATAATTAACAGCATGAAATCCTTTTTATTAACAACTCTAATATGTTCCACGTCAGTTCTTTCGACTTGTATCAATCGAGTTGCGACACAAATCAATTCCACAAAGCCATAGATCGGTACGCGCATGGTTGTGCATCACGCACAAAATGGGCCGTGCAGAGATGAACAATTTGTGACCTTGTTCTATGCCAAAGAAAATATATTATTCATATTTTCTACACTTTTGGCACAAGTACGGAAATATATCTCCCACAACTGCAATCCCTTTTGCAATCCCTTTTGTCTCTCTTCATCCACCTAATGGAGACCCCACGGTATGTAAAAAAAATCACAACATTCATCACTTGAGTACGTGTGCAGTGCATAGGAGTAACCGAGCGAGAGAGAGAGAGAGAGAGAGAGAAAGAGAGAGTTAGCACCTATTTTGGTGGCCTCATGGAGAGGAGTAAACCCTGTTTTGTCGACATTGTTTGGATTGGCACCATGATCAAGAAGATACCTGACAATATCCACCTGCCTACTTTTAGAATTAATTGCCCAAACCAGAGGTGTTCTACCTGTCAAGAACCCGAGAAAAAAAAAAGGAAGCTTATGCATTTACACCGGAAGAAACAAATGAAGTCTTCAATACATATATTCAGATTTTCTATATCACGGTAGAATGTTAATTTGAGTGAGCAAACACACCACATATGTCAAAGGCATCCACATCCACCCGGACGTCCTCGACCAGGAACTCGCACACTTCCAGCTTATTGCCAGCGGCGGCGAGGTGCAGCGCCCCAACGCCGTTATCTTTAACGGCTTCCACTGCCTCCGCGAGGCGGCCGCGACCACCCTCTAGCTGCCTCGCCATCCCTGCGCGTACATACGGGTCGATTGGCCCCCAAGGCCCCAAATCAAATATAAAAAAAAATCAGGGCCGGCGCACACCACGGCCAGAAGGAAGAGAGGTGGGGGAGGGGCAGAAACGTACGCTCGAGGAGGGCGAGGTCACCCATGGTTGCCGCGCCGAGGAGCCGCATCTGCGGCGTCCCGGCAGCTGCAGGGAGAGGAACCGACTGAGTGAGTTACTATTAGGGTTTGGGGCGGCGGAGGGGGACGGGCGGAGAGGCGCTTACCGTAGGCGAATTCGTGGCTAGTCATGGCGGTGGAGTGGGAGCGAGTTGTTGGTAGGGTCTGAGGATTTGAAGCGGAGAAGCGGGAGAGGGTTTGCCGGAGTGGAAAGGGAAAGGGAGAGGGGGAGTGGAAGTGGTGGAGGCGGGAAGAAGAGGGATGGAGCCGCCGAAGTCACAAGATTTCTGTAGGGTATGTTTGGTTGCTGACCAAAATGGTGTATGGGATGGGATCATCCCTTTTTGAGCTGTGTTTGGCTGTAAACCAAGCACGTGAGGGGAATATACTCTTTTTTCTTTGAAACGGGAGTGAGGGGAATATACTCAGGCTGTAAGTGAGTGCCATTATCGACTCCTTGCAAAATTTTTGGCTTTCTCAAGGCAACTTTGATATTCAAGGAAACAGATAATTAAATTTCACTCGCTCAACTAAAGCAGGAGCACTTACCAGGGTCACGGTTGCCCACCAGCGGACCGTCTGTGCCCATTTAAAAAAAAAGATCTCCACTTGTGTCTGTATAATACGTGCATACAAGAGTGGTGTCCGCCTACCCGTATAAGCAAACGTCAACAGAAACCGCCGTCGAACCCACGTGGAGAACACAACGCCAGGGTGAACAGAGCGGATGCAGCGATAGGAGCTGGGGTGTGACGCGGTGGAGAGGGGCACGTCCAGGGGTGGAGCTAGAACATTTGCAACCCGGGTGCCTAGAGGGTGTACCAATACATAAAATAGATTTTTGAGGGGTGCATGTGTGGTAAAAAAAATGCAAATTTACAAAGCAATTTATTTTTTCCCGGGTCCTGTGCACCCGGTTGCCACCATGTGGATCTGCCCCTGGGCACTTCCCTTGACAGCACAGCAGAAAGCCACGCAGGGGAGCCGCCGCGGCATGCGGTGTCGATGAGACGAGATGGATGTACCTGGGAAGGGGGCGGTTGAGCGACTTTGTGTCTCGTGAGGCATGGTGCTGGGTGGGACTGGAACGGCGGGGAGGGAGCACCATCGCCGCCGCGGAGGAGCCATCCTTCCTTGTCACCTACTCCCTCTGTTACATAATATAAGCTTTTTTAGTAAGCTAAACAACGGAGTAGCTCTCATCGATCCGTATGTACGCATATGATATCCTCCTGACCATCAATTACAGCACATAAAATAGCGGAGGATATTGCTTAATTATATCTTGCATACTTTTCCAAGAATTCATGGTAATAAGACCTGGGAACAATCCAAACCTAGTGACGATGTTCCAAGGTTTGGGAGCTCTTCTTGGAAGATGTGGTGACCTGCGTACCTCGCCACCGTCCAGCTCCTCTACATGGGCCTAGCTGGTAACTTTCCTTGCCCCACGGAGCTCGCCAGATGGCTGCGGCTCCTAGCAGACCTCACCGGAGGCCTACTTCTCCCCACAGATCATCTTTGAGTATCAGATTTCATAATCTTTATGTTTATTGTGATCAACAAAATGCATTAGTAGCAGAGGTACTTGGACAGGGTGGCATGTCCTTGTCCTTCCGCCGCTCTTTTGAACCTACTGAAATTGAGGAATGGAGGTAACTGATTGGCGATCAAGAATGTCGAACTATCTGAGTCGACTGATATTCGCTAATTGATATTTGTTTTTTATTGCTTGCACTGAGCATTTTTCGTATCTCTAAAACATATTTTTTCACAAATCAATTCGATATTTCAAATCACATTTTAATATTTTCTTTCGAAACAGGCTTTCGCCCCGCTTTATAAATAAAGCAACGACCAACATACAACTTTTAGATACAAACACAACACCACACGCCCAAAGAAGAAAAGAAGAAACAAAATGACGACAAAGACGGATTGACTAAGAAAGAGCGACCCACAACCGCTGCGCCCTCCGAAAAATTACCACCACGCTCCAAGCGCCGAATCGTCGAGTACCAAGCAGCACCTTGAAGAAGGAAGCGCGCGCTGCTGCCCGGACCAGGGCCTGGTCCTAGGGTTTCCCCCGGCACATAGGGATGCGGACGAAGGGTAGCCCCGACGCCCTTCAGGAAGGAGAGATGCCACCCGGAGGCGGCACCGCGTCGGGGTCGGGCAAGCCGACAAGGATTTCTCCCGCAAAAACCCTATCTGCAATCCCGGACGATCCGTCGCACCGGAGCCCTCGAGGAAGCGCCTCGACCCACCAGACTGACCGCCCGCCAACATGCGCCACCACGGATGCGAAGCCACCATCGCCGTCTCCCCGAAGCAACATCACGGGACTGCAAGACCGAGGCGAAGGTATAATGTACCGGGGTAAGCAGGACCGTGGCCGCGCGGGAGGGAACTACCTCCACCGCCGAAGGCGGTAGCCGACCGGATGCGGCCGCAGAACACACCAGTCCCCATTAGGTCCGGTCGGGCCCAACGGGCCTATAAAGCCCCCGCGGGGGCACACCAGTCCAGATAGGGTCCGGCCGGGCCCAGATCGGGCCCGTGAAGCCTGCTGCCACACTGCAACAAGCCGGTCGCCGTCGCCGCAGCCCCAGCACCCTCCACCTCACCACCGGCCGTAGAACGCGCGGCAGGTCAGGCCGGCCCATCCCCACCCAGATGGGGCCCAAAGGGCCCCGATCTGGGCCGCTGGAGCCAGAGCCCGCCCGCTGCGCACCGTCGCCCACGACATTGCACCGCTCCGCTGCTCCACGCTCGTCGTCGCTCTCGCGCCGCCTCCCGCTTCGCAGCTCCGCCGTGCTGTTCGCAAACGCCGCCCGTGCTACACCGCTCCCCGGCCAAGACCGCGCCTTCACCGCCCTAGGAGCACCGCCGCCGGAATCCGCCGCCCCGCGAGGCCTCCTCCATGCGCGCGGGTAGAGGATGGCCGCCGCCGCCGGCACCGCCCGAGCCGTGCTCGGCGGCTCGCGCCGACGGCGGCGGGAGGAGAGAAGACGGGAGGGGGGCTGGGAGGGAGGGAGAGGGGGCCGCGCCGGCCGCCGCGGGGGCGGCGCGGGCGCGGGAAGGGAGGCGGAGGGGGAGGGGAGGGAGGGGAGGCGACGGCGCGGGTCGGCCGCCCACATTTTAATATTTTCACAGCACAAACATAAAAAATATATCAAAAACACCAATTTCATTTATAATATAGCTATACAATGTCACATGTACACGTCTGAATCACGACGTCATGTGCTGAAATAATTCTAAACTTCTAACATAAGTAGGAACAAAAAGCAATAATATTTGTTGGTTGCGTCATTGCAGAAAGTTCATGTTTTAGAGCACACCTCAAAAAGTAAACGAGAGACGAGATGGAGAAGGAGAGGGCGGCTGTGCAGGAGTGGATAATGAGACATGGAAGATCAACAAAAATGTTGTGCGGCACCATGCTAGGATGCTAGGGTTCGGTGTAGTATTTATTGGACTAGATGTGACCTTTTGGTCTAACCTAATTTACATACGGTCCATTCCTTCACCCATTACCGATGTATTGGATACGAATAAATATGTTGGTCATTTCCGACGTGGCGGGAACCCATTCCTGGATAGCCTCATTGGTGACATGCTTGTTTTTTGCGGTGAAAAGGGGTTTCATTAATAAATTATAATGTCTTTACAATCATTCAGGATTAACTCAAAAATAGCAGGTGGTGCATCGATCGAGGATCCAATTGGACCTGTTCGCACTCCTAGCAGCAACCTGCGCAAGCTCATGAGCTACACCGTTCGCCCCTCTCCGATAATGGTGGTGACATGCATTTTGTTACAACCGTGACCTTCGTGAATGTTATTGTTGATAATTTTGCTACCGTTTATGTTCAAGGGTGTCCTTAGCATCGTTCTGTACTAGTGGATCCCTACTCTTAAAAGGTTGGTTTCCGGATAGAACACAACAAAGCCTCGAGGTCGAATGGGTTCCCTATGGAGCTCTACCATACTGGGACGTCACCAGCTCGGACCTTCTAGACCATGTCAGGCAACTAGCTTATTACGACTAAATTTCGACGAAATAATTTTGTTGCCTAAGTTTAATGAAGCAGAGATGATGCTAGCTTGAAAAAATATTCACAAAAGCAGCAACCATTCTACTAAATTATGTTTCTGATGAGGGTTTTGGCACGTTGCAGATGAGGACCCTCGCATCAGTTACCGGACTCAGGATACATACCCTTTCTTACGTTTCCAATGAGGACTTTTGACTAGTGTCCATAGTATCGTTCAGTACTAGTGGGAGGACCATATTGTAGACCCACGAAAACATCACTCATGCAATTAAGAAACATCCTAGATGGGGTGATAATCCTACATGAAATGATCCATGAATTGCAACTGTAAAAGTTAAATGGGTGATATTAAAAATTGACTTTGAAAAGGATTATGATAAATTCAAATGGTCTCTTCAACAAATCTAGAATGAAACATTTTTTGAGGAGTGGTGCACTTTGATCATAATTTAGTTGTATGTAGTGTGTCTATTAAATTCATTGATGGCGTTGGCAGATACTTCCAAGTGAAAAATATTAAGGCAAGGTGACCATTGTTGCCATGCTACTTAATATAGTGGTTGATATGACAGCTATCATGATTGAGCGTGCAAAAGTTGATGGCCAAATGGAGTGTGTGGTTCCACATCTCGTTGATGGCGGATTATCCATTATTCAATATGCACACGATACAATTCTCTTTATGTAACATGACCTCGAAAAAGCTACGAACCTCAAATTAATTTTATCAGCATTCGAACAACTTTCGGTCTAAAATAAATTTCCACAAGGGTGAATTGTTTTGTTTCTTGGAGACCCAAGATGAGGCTGTCAAGTATGCCGGAATGTTAGGCAGCAAGAAAGGCCAGTTCTCTATCATATATGTGGGAATTCTGATACACTATCGAAGACTCAAAATGCTGAATGGAAACATTTCGATGATAAACTTTAAAAAAGAGCAGTTGGAAAGGAAAACTTTATTGCTTGGTGGAAGATTAGTCCTTATTAATCTCGCCAAAATAATCTTGAACGAAAATAATACAATATATGCAAGACTCCTTTAGCCAATGGGAATACATAAATCATATCTACTAGCTAGGTGGGATGTGGTTTGCCGGTCTACAGACCTAGGGGGCTAGGTATTCATGATATGCAAGTAAAAAGTACAACCTTGCTTGGTAAATGGCTATTTAAGCTTCTTACGGAAGAAGGGGTGTGGCAAATTCTCCTAAAAAGAAAATATGTAGCCTCAAAATCTTTATCTCAGGTTCAATGGAAACCGGGAAACTTGCATTTTTTGGCTGGTCTCATAGCAAGCAGAAGCATTTATTTCACCTTGGATCCTTTAATATCAAGGATGGCTCGGAGATTTGGTTCTAGGAGGATACCACACTCAGAGTACAATATCCAGATCTATATATGATAGTTCGTAACAAATGTGATACTATTACTATGGTTATGGCGCCATCCCCTCTGAATGTGACGTTCAGACGAGATCTTATTTGTCCTAAGGGTGTGGAAGGGAACACTCTTCTCGAGCGGCTAGTCGCAGTCCATTTGTCACAAGGGTTTATTGAGTTTTGATGGAATTGATAGAAGGATGGAAAGTTCTTGGTAGACTCCATGTATAGAGCGTTGGTCCAACCTGATGTTCCAATTCATAACAACACGAAAATATGGAAAATCAAGACACCACTTAAAATTATGATTTTTGGGTGATATCTTCGCAAAGGAGTAATCCTTACTAAAGACAACCTTGTGAAATGCACCTGGTATGGCAACACAGAGTGTGTACGCGCGGATTGAACCGACGATGAAGATACGGGACTATGTACGCGCGGGCATCGTCGATGTGGGTTAGTAGACGAACGACACGGGAGACAGGATTTATACAGCTTCGGGACCCGGGAAACATCATCCGGTAACATCCCTACATGCTGTTTGTGGCTAGGTCTTATTCCTCTCGTGGTGGAAGTCGCCGGTGAGGCGGCTCCTCTTGTCTAGATCTGTCTAGACCTATTGGGTCGTCTCCTCTTTGGGGCGCCTTGCCCCTCCTTATAAAGGTGGAGGAGGCCGGCTTACAAGTAGAGTCCTCTTAGGACTCGGCTAATCTATTACAAGTTGGAAAGGTGAGTCATTTTCCTATTCTAACTAGAGTCGGCCTGCTGGGCTTCCTCCTGGTGGGCCTCGTTGATCCTCCTTGCGGGTACCCGTGTCCCATATCCCCGACAGTAGCCCCTGAGCTTTTGGATAACTCGCAGAGTCATGCGGAAGGTCTTGATTTGTTGAAGAAATGGGACACGGAGTTTGTACCGAGTTCTTTGCCGGCTTGTAGATGTCGATGATGTCGCGGCACCCGACGCTGCATTTGCCGGGTTGTCGATGTAGACGTTGCTGGGTTGTCGATGTAGATGTTGCTGAGTCGTCGTTTGCTGAGTCGTCGATGTAGACATTGCTGAGTTGTTGACGAAGATGTTGTCGAGTTGTCGTTTGCCGAGTTGTTGGTGAAGATGTTGTCGAGTCGTCGATGCCGACTTCTCCGGTCGAGTCGTCGATGTCGACTTCTCCGGTCGAGTTGTCGATGCCGACTTCTCCGGACGACTTGTCGATGCCGGCTTCTCCGGACGACTTGTCGATGCCGGCTTCTCCTGCCGACTTGTCATTGCCGACTTCTTCTGTCGACTTGTTGATGCCGACTCCTCCTGTCGACTTGTTGATGGCGAGTCGGAATTTTCTCCGAGTCCTTTTGACGAGTTGTATGACTTTGCTCGAGCTTGTTTACACTGGTATATGTATAGCCCCCAAGCGCCGAGTTGTTAACTTGTGACGGCTTGGAGCTTGTATTGATGACTCATAACTTCAGATGATGTAGCCCCCGAGTGCCGGGTCGTTTGCCTGCGACGACTCGGGACTCCTTGATGTATAACTCATGACTTTCAGATGATGTAGTCTCCGAATGCCGGGTTGTAAACCTGCAACAACTTGGAGATAAAAACTTTTGGAATTTGATTACTGCTTAACTTGTAGAAAAACCTGATCGGCGAGTAGCCCCCGAGCGCCGAGTTGTTGGCCTGCGACAACTTGGAGCTTCCAACTCTGAATTCCCTTTGACTTAAACTGAAAACCTGATAACATGTAGCCCCCAAGTGTCGGGTCGTTTGCCTGCGACGACTCGGAGCTAAAACTTTGTGAACTTGATTGATGCTTAAATTGATTTGGTTCTTATAACCCTTCTTAGTCTTATGCTGATGAATAAGTAGGCCCTGCCCGGTCTTTGCTAATTAGCAGCCAGTTTGTTATACAGGATGCATCTGACTTACCAGATAAAACTAAGGAATAAGTTGGCTTCTTTGCCAGGTCAATGAGTCTAAAGCTTGGCTTTTTCCTGAAAGACAAGCCCCCAAGGACCTAATGATCAAAGTTAATAAAGACGCACTTACTGGGTGTCTCGGCAAAACTCTTACTGTAGAGAAGCCGGCTTTATCCCTTTGATCATAATAATCAGAGCTCTCTGGGCTCGTTGGTATTGCGGAGCTCTCTGGGCTCGTTGGTGTTGCGGAGCTCTCTGGGCTCGTTGGTATTGCGGAGCTCTCTGGGCTCGTTGGTATTGCGGAGCTCTCTGGGCTCGTTGGTGTTGCGGAGCTCTCTGGGCTCGTTCTAACTTGGTGGGACTTTCAGCTCTCTGGGCTGTTTCTTACAATATTGCGAGCATTAGATATCTCGACTTTGATAAATCCGTTGCGAGCAATAGATAGCTCGACTTTGAAAAATATGTTGTGAGCAATAGATAACTCGACTTTGATAAATCCGTTGCGAGCAATAGATAGCTCGACTTTGAAAAATATGTTGCGAGCAATAGATATCACGACTTTGATAAATCCGTTGCGAGCAATAGATAGCTCGACTTTGAAAAATCTGTTGCGAGCAATAGATAACTCGACTTTGAGAAATCCGGTGCAAGCAATGATAGCCCGACTTTAAATAAATTTGGTGCGAGCTATTTGAGAGCTCGACTTTTTAGAAATCCATGGCGGGTTTTAAAAAACCCCAACTTTGAGATTTGGCTATATTAAGCCTCCAAGAATTGATTTGATATGCCACCCAGAATTTTCTGAGATAACAACGATACTCAACTTATACTAGCCCCCTTGTACTATTTAAAACTTACTTTGTAATCTTCTGGATTATCTCTGCAATCTCTTTATAAACCAGATATATAGCTCTCGGAATTAACCCGGAATTAACTTAAAGGGGACTGACTTTATATAATTTAACTGAGCGAATAAAATATAAAATAAAAATAGGACTTAGCTGTTTTTCTGTAGTCGATGATGACAAGCCGATGATAATTAGCGTGGATGGAGCTTGCCGGCTTGTTTTTCTTTCCTTTGATTGGCTTTTCCGTGTACTAGTAGCACCTGGTCTCTATTTCTTCTGCCATGTTGTGACGTAGTACGTGATCTACCTTGGCCTTCTTTTTTTTTTCTTCACGTTTGCTTTCTTTGGAATAACTAGCACTTCTTTGACTGTAGCATGGTCCGGCTCCCTGACCGCACTTTTCTTCTATTATTCTTTTTTCCTTCGATTTTTGTGCGAGTCCAAGTAGCACTCGGTTTGCCCTTTTTCCTTCAACTGCTATGTACATCAGGCAACTGGCCTTTTCTCTCCTTGGCTGAATACGAGTAGGATACGTCGTGGACACGCTCCATAGCTTCTCCTTCCTTCTCTCTTTCTATGATTGCTTGTCTCAATCCGTGTGAGTCAAAGTATATCTCTGATCTGAAAACGACTTCTTTTTCTTTATTGCTTTTGCTTCGGTGATGGTCTTCTCAGACTTGTTTCCTTGGAAAGATGCCGACTAAGATATTGATTCGGCCTTTGTCCATGCCTGGTGCGCTGCTAGTTGATTAAACTTTCCTTTTTCTTCGCCTTTTCCAAGTCGCGACCCGAGTTGGAATCTGACTCGGTCAATTGAGCCGAGTTGGAACTTCTGCCGAGATCAGGCTGATGCGATTCATATCACGGAACATGTGAAAATAATCTCGATCATCTAGATCCGTCCAGCCATGTGTGAGGAAAGTGCTGATGACGAGCCTCACGTCCGTGTTGACGAAGAATTTGATGCGTCAAAGTCGCTTAACTTGATGCGGTGATGAACTCACCGTCGTCGTTGATGAAGATTGGACCCATCGAATTGTGAATCCACGCGCACTTAGCCCCACGGTGGGCGCCAAATGTCGTTGGATTGAACCGACGGTGAATGATACGGGACTATGTACGCGCGGGCATCGTCGATGTGGGTTAGTAGACGAACGACACGGGAGACAGGATTTATACAGCTTCGGGACCCGGGAAACATCATCCGGTAACATCCCTACATGCTGTTTGTGGCTAGGTCTTATTCCTCTCGTGGTGGAAGTCGCCGGTGAGGCGGCTCCTCTTGTCTAGATCTGTCTAGACCTATTGGGTCGTCTCCTCTTTGGGGCGCCTTGCCCCTCCTTATAAAGGTGGAGGAGGCCGGCTTACAAGTAGAGTCCTCTTAGGACTCGGCTAATCTATTACAAGTTGGAAAGGTGAGTCCTTTTCCTATTCTAACTAGAGTCGGCCTGCGGGCTTCCTCCTGGTGGGCCTCGTTGATCCTCCTTGCGGTACCCGTGTCCCATATCCCCGACAGTCATCATGATGAAACAATCAAACACTTATGTTTCCAGTGCAAGTTTGTTGGTTCTATATCCAAGTAGCCTCTAGCTTGTACCCACAATGTTTTATTTTAAACGTTTTGACAACTGAATATATGGTATTGATCACAAGTTTAGGTTCTTATTAGGGTGGGAACGCTTGCCATAATTTGGTCGCTTGGCTATGTGTAGAAATGACAAGATTTTTAATGGTAAGCATGTTTCTCATATTCAGGTCATCTACCTGTTCATGGTCATCTCTATAATGTGTGGAGAATCAATACCCGTTTATGGAGGTGTCTACATGATTGGACGATACGGTGAGAGATATTTTATACCACATTGATGGTAGTGTGATATTCGGATTTATCCTCCTTCACCTTAGGTGATTAACGACTCTTGTTTTTCTCCTTTACCCTTTGTTTAATTCTTCTATGTTCATTGGATTGTTTTAGTTATGTGCATCCTAGTTATGCATCGGTCGGATGTAATCTTCTCAACTATATCACTTTGATGCTAGTTTACGAGTAATAAAGCGCCCAGTATCAAAAAAAAAATTGTACACCTCAAATATATGTTCTCATTGGAATCAGGGGGCATGTTGTATAGATGAAACCATCCTGATCCAATGTGTCATGTCATGGATCATGGACACCGGGAGTACCAGGTACCCCCTTTGTAGATTCTACATGGGGCATGAAGAGGTTTCTATCGGCTTTCGAGAGACATCCAAGATCACAAGAACACAATCACATAGAGAGGGACACGGCGATTGATGACGTGGATCACATGTTCGCTGGGGACCCCAAGAGGAAGGTATGATGCAGCAAAGCAGCAGTTTCCCTTGATTACAAAATCAAGGTTGTCAGATCCAGTAGGACTTGGAGAAGGCTTAGCGAGGTGTCAATCTACTCTGGCGCTTGTAGATTAACGCGGACCTGCACATAATCACAAACAAGTACTTTGCCCCAACGAAACAGAAAGGTTGTCAATCTCTCCGGCTTGCCAAACACAAAGGATTAATTGTGCAGATGTAAAATATGATGAGAGTGAAATATGACCAGCGAGAAAATGATGATGAAAAGCTATTAGAACGGTTGTAAACAATGTAGGAAAATAGGACCGGGGTCCACAGATCACTAGTGGTGTCTCTCCAAAAGATATACATGATGGGTAAACAAATTACAGCATGGCAATTGACAGAATTGTGGACGCATAACAATGCTATCATAAAACAATATAGTTCACCGCTTCATCTAATATGGGCATTACGTCAAAATACATAGACCGTTATCCAACTGCATCACCCCGAGATCGCTATCCAGCATGTCACCTAGAAGTATTAAGTTGCAAGCAACAGATCATTGCAATAAGCAAAGTGCATAATGTAAGCAATGTAAATAACACAAGGAAATCACACCGTTGTTTTCTCCCTAGTGGCAACAACACATCTCTAGTCTTGATCGTTTCTGTCAACCCGAGCTCAGACAAAGAGAGGCATGAACCCACTATCTAGCATAAATACCCTCTCTGAAGACACTAACAATTACTTGGCCAAAGCATCCACTAGCATCGGAGAGCATGCAAGATCATAGATAAAACATAACACATAGATGAACAAAAGTAATGATTTCCACAATTCATCAGATCCATGCAAACACAATCATGTAGCAGTTACAGATAATATGATCTTGATCATGATAGGCAGCTCACAAGATCTAAGCAATGGAGTACAAGGAGGAGAGACAACCATCTAGCTACTGCTATGGACCCGTAGTCCTGTGGTGGACTACTCACGCATCACTCTGGAGGCATGCATGGTGGTTAGATGCCTCCGGTGACGATTCCCCTCTCCGGCAGGGTGCAGCTGCAGAACCCTCCCGAACTAGGGTTGGCGATGGCGACGGTCTCGGACGTCTTTTGGAAAATATGGTCGCTCTGTTTAGGGTTTTCGGGTCGAAGACGAATTTATAGGCGAAGGGGCAACTCGAGTCGACGAAGGAGGTGGGGTGCGGCTAGGGCAGGGGTGGTGCGGCTGGAGCTGGCCTCCTCTAGGCTGTGCTGCACCCCCCCCCCTATATAGGTGGGGGGCAAGGGGAATCCTAGGCCGACCGGCCTAGGGCTTGCTTGGCCCCCAAGCTAGTCGAGTCCCATAGGGACTCGGTTTTCCTTTTCCTTCCCTTTGGCCGGCTTGGGCCATGGGCCGGTGCGGCCAGCCCATTAAGGGCTACTGCACCACCCATTGGTCCATGTGGGCCCCATACGATAGATGGGCCCCACTTCTAGACTCTTTTAGAACCTTTCAGAAAATTCTGGTACCCTGCCGGAAAATTCCGGAACCTTTCCGACACCTCCGGAAACCACTTTCCTTATATGAATCTTATTCTCCGGACTCTTCCGGATCTCCTCGTGACGTCTAGGATCTCATCCTAGACTCCGAATAACAACTCGTTCATTCCATCAATTATCTCATCGCAAACCCTGGCTACATCGGAGCATTAAGTGTGTGACCCTACGGGTTCGAGAACGTGCAGACATGATCCGATCAATAATCAATAGCCAGACCGGGATGTCCATATTGATTCCTACACATTCAATGAAGATCTTTATCAATTGAACCACGATGTCGGTGATTCAATTAATCTCATATATGATTCCCTTTGTCTCACGATATTTTACTTGCCCGAGATTTGATCGTCGATATCCCCATATCTAGTTTAATCTCGTTACCCGGCAAGTTCTCTTTACTCGTCCATAATATAGGATCTTCGTGATTACCACTTAATCACATGTTTGCAAACTTTATGATGCTATATTACCGAGAAGGCCTGGAGATATCTTCTCCGTCACATGGAGGGACAAAATCCCACTCTTGATACATGTCACCCAACATCTTACCATCGGAGATACCTAAAAGCCATCTTTATAATCACCCAGTCACAAAGCAACATTTGATGTCCCCAAAGTACTCCTCTGGGTAAACAGGAGTGACATAATCTCATGGTCTAAGGAAACTATACTTGGCATATACTAAAAGCGTTGGCAATGAAAACTATGTGACACGATCAATTGCAAAACTTTGTTATTGGGTCTTGTCCATCACATCATTCTCCCAATGATTGACTTTGTTATCAAGTGACTATAACAAGTCCATGGTCAGGAAACCTTAACTATCTCTTGACTAATGAACTAGTCCAGTAGAGGCTTACTAGGGACACTTGGTTGTTTATATTCCACACATGTATTATGTTTCCGGTTAATATAATTATAGCATGGATAATAAACATTTATCATAAACGTGAATATGCTAATAAACCATTTTATTATTGCCTCTAGGGCATATTCCCAACAGTCTCCCACTTGCACTAGAGTCAATAATCTAGTTTACATTTGTCTCGATCCAACACCCATGGAGTCTCAGTGCTGATCATGTTTGCTCGTGGAAGAGGTTCTGGCCTCTAAGTTCTGTACCATACAGTTCTACATGTTCTTTGCAAAATGTTAATGTCACCTACTTTGACATTACTTCATCATCACATGATAAAAACTTCATCATCACATAATGAATATAGAGTGAGATTTTCATTTCCTTTCATGCCTACATGACGTATGATCAGTCAAAAGAACTTTCACATAGTATGTGCACCCGAAACTCACTCAGTCTTGAAACAAAATTTCTCAAACCAAAATATTATATCTTTTAATCCTTGAATTAATCATATACTCCTATATGTTGTAGACTCACAAATCGACAGTGCAATACATGTCACTTCGATACTTTCGATCATGCTTTCGCTGCGCTTTCTCCCTTTATGAGATCTCTAATCTAGTTTGGTGTCATGATTTCAACCAAGTCTACCAATCTCTAGATTCAATTATCTCATCTCCATGTTGAAATGACTCCTCACTCCTAACACGTTCTTCTAACCAAGAACTTGGGTCACATTTCGTCAAATACAAACTTATGGTTCTTATATGTTTAGACCTATGACCAAGGCATAGAGAAATAAACATATCCTCCAACCATCATTTTTGTACTGATTATCAACTCTATGTTTTACCTATCTTTACAAGTATCGAACCTTTCTTCACTTGTTCCATTTTGAACTCCTTCAAAATCTTACTTAGGTTAAACCTCTTGACATATTGTTTATCAAAACTTATCTATCCACCATAGATACATCTATATCCATAGATATTTGATCTTCAAACTAACTTCATAAGTTATACGTTGGTTCCTGAACTTTTACAACATTTATGATATCTCTATTTCATTCTTACAAGATGTTGTAAACTCCCACTCAAATATACACCATATACATATTAAATTGTGAAACCACTTTGGCTCCCACTCAGAAATGTGTTATCCTTATATTTGATTACAATGATTCACTAGCTCCCACTCAAAATTATGTCTCCACATATTTGATTATGGAAATTACTTTCTTCTCTCACTTAAGATAAGTCACTACATATTTTAATTAGATCCCACTCAATTTCTCGTGCACTTTCTCAACATTTTGGACTCTTCCAAAATCCTTTAAAATTCGAGAGCACAACTAAGAAACACTAGTACTTTGCCAGTTTAAGTTCTATTTATTCTCTACAAAACCTTTTTGAAGAATAAATATGTGAAACATCCCCTTCACAAAATCAAGCAACGATTACTTCGAGATTTAAACTTAACATAGGGTGACTCTCATCCATTTTCGTATTTCAGGTTTCTATTTCTTCTTTATAGTTCCGTAGGTATGTCTTGTTTCTTAAACATGGCAAGTGAATCAAGAATATTATTTTGCAACATGACAAAATTATATATCCTTGAATCCTACTATATCTTTGAAAAAAACTTAGTTCGAAATTTAATGATCATAATCATCAATTTCCTTTTAATGTGTCAAGTTTAAACCACTTGATACACTTGATACACTTTGTCGGGGATATGGGACACGGGTACCCGCAAGGAGAATCAACGAGGCCCATCAGGAGGAAGCCCAGCAGGCCGGCTCTAGTTAGAATAGAAAAAGGACTCACCTTTCCAAACTTGTAATAGATAGCCGAGTCCTAAGAGGACTCTACATGTAAGCCGGCCTCCTCCACCTTTATAAGGAGGGGCAAGGCGCCCCAAAGAGGAGATGACCCAATAGGTCTAGACAGAGCCCAACCTATACAATAGAGGAGCCGCCTCATCGGCGACTTCCACCATGAGAGGAATACAACCTAGCCACAAACAGCACGTAGGGATATTACCGGATGATGTTTCCCGGGTCCCGAAGCTGTATAAATCTTGTCTCCCGTGTCGTTCGTCTACTAACCCACATCGACGATGCCCGCGCGTACGTAGTCCCGTATCTTCACCGTCGGTTCACACCACGACATTTGGCGCCCACCGTGGGGCTAAGTGCGCGTGGATTCACAATTCGATGGGTCTACATCTTCATCAACAAGGCGGCGACTCGCCGTGCCGGATTAACAACCCGGGGGCTCGACATCAACATCGCCCTCATACAATGCTAGTCAAATTCGCCGGATCGATGCGCTGGGCTCGACATCGTCATCGCCTCGCGTCCGCGTGTTCATCCTATCAGCCGGACCAAGATCGTACAGACAAGCTTGAGACGGCAGGAAATCGGTGTCAGCCGGGTTTGATCGCTTCTGTGCGAGAGTACGAATCCAATTCAGGTTCCAGCCTGGCCCGTGGGGAGAAAATCAAAAGCAGAAATCCGATCGTGGATAGATCAAGTCCCGAAGAGAAAAGGAAAGAATCTGAACAGCTACCATCAATCAAAGGAATCGCCAGCAACGTACGTGTTGTGTTGCCGGGTCAAGAGAAGAAGTCAGCGTCTGTGGGCAAGATTAAAGGAAATAAGAAAAGGAAACCAGCCAAGAAAACGAGTCCGCGTTGGATTCAAGTCGGATCAGAAGAAAGGAAAAAGGAAATCAAAGGAGCTAACTTGCCGTTACCTAGCACAAGTCGGAATTAAAAAAAAAAAGAGTGATCAGGTGGCCAGCTTGCTATTACACGTGGAGGTCAAGAAACAAAAAAGAAGATCAATTCAAGGATGGCAGGACACCAATTATCTGCATGGATTTTACGGCCGAATCGTTAGTCACATGCATGGCAGCTTACTGAGCAGCTCAAGGAAAGAAAAGAGGAGCATGTCGGATGACAAGCTATCAATGGAGAGTCAGCATCGGTATTCAAGTCCGCGGCGCAACGTCCGGGTCAAACAACGAGATGAGGCGTACCAGATTGGATGAGAAAAGGCTGTTTGAGTAATCACTGGATCGGTTCCCGAGGATTAAAAGCAATTTTGGAGATTGGCCTTGCAAGAGAAAATCATTTTTGGGTTGCTACTGTGTTGCATCGATCAATCAAGTCAAAAACAGAAAGAAAGATCAATCAAGCTGGTCACTAGCCGGATCAGTACAAAGCCAGGATCATGTATTTGCACGTTGAATCGGATCAAAAGGAGAAAAGCAAGTTAAAGCAGATCGCGTACATATCGACATCACAAAAGAAGAAAATCCGAGTCAAGAGGACTCGGGTAGCAAGGTGAGCCGGTAACCGGGTCTAGTGGACTCGGACGACTTTGACGACGACAGTCCGTCGACTTGCAAGCATCATCGGCTACAGAAAATAACCAGCTAAGTCGCCTTTTTATTTAAATTTCATATTTTATTCATTCAGTTAAATTATATAAAGTCAGCCCCCTTTAAGTTAATTCCGGGTTAATTCCGAGAGCTATATATCTGGTTTATAAAGAAATTGCAGAGATAATCTTGAAGATTACAAAGTAAGTTTTAAATAATGCAAGGGGGCTAATATAAGTGGAGTACCGTTATTATCTCAGAAAATTCTAGGTGGCATATCAATTCGATTCTTGGAGGCTTAATATGGCCAAGTCTCAAAGTTGGGGTTTTTAAACCCGCCATGGATTTCTAAAAGTCGAGCTCTAAAATAGCTCGCGCCAAATTTATTTAAAAGTCGGGCTATCCTTTGCTCGCAACGGATTTCTCAAAAGTCGAGCTATTGCTTGCACCGGATTTCTAAAAGTCGAGTTATCTATCGCTCGCAACAGATTTTTCAAAATCGAGCTATCTATTGCTCGCAACGGATTTATCAAAGTCGAGATATCTAATACTCGCAATATTGTAAGAAACAGCCCAGAGAGCTGAAAGTCCTACCAAGTTAGAACGAGCCCAGAGAGCTCTGTAACACCAACGAGCCCAGAGAGCTCCGCAATACCAACGAGCCCAGAGAGCTCCGTAATACCAACGAGCCCAGAGAGCTCCGCAACACCAACGAGCCCAGAGAGCTCCGCAACACCAACGAGCCCAGAGAGCTCCGCAATATCAACGAGCCCAGAGAGCTCTGATTGTTATGATCAAAGGGATAAAGTCGGCTTCTCTACAGTAAGAGTTTTGCCGAGACACCCAGTAAGTGCGCCTTTATTAACTTTGATCATTAGGTCCTTGGGGGCTTGTCTTTCAGGAAAAAGCCAAGCTTTAGACTCATTGACCTGACCCAGATGCCAACTTATCCTTAGTTTTATCTGGTAAGTCAGATGCAACCTGTACAACAAACCGGCTGCTAATTAGCAAAGACCGGGCAGGGCCTACTTATTCATCAGTATAAAACTAAGAAGGGTTATAAGAACCAAATCAGCTCAAGCATCAATCAAGTTCAAAAAGTTTTAAGCTCCGAGTTGCTGCAGGCAAACAACCCAGCACTTGGGGGCTACATGTTATCAGGTTTTCAGTTTAAGGGAATACAAAGTTGGAAGCTCCAAGTTGTCGCAGGCAAACAACCCGGCGCTTGGGGGCTACTCACGGATCAGGTTTTTCTACAAGTTAAGCAGTAATCAAATTCCAAAAGTTTTTATCTCCAAATTGTTGCAGGTTAACAACCCGGCACTCGGAGGCTACATCATCTGAAAGTCATGAGTTATACATCAAGGAGTCCCGAGTCGTCGCAGGCAAACGACCCGGCACTCGGGGGCTACATCATCTGAAGTTATGAGTCATCAATACAAGCTCCAAGCTGTCACAAGTGAACAACTCGACGCTTGGGGGCTATACATATACCAGTGTAAACAAGCTCGAGCAAAGTCATACAACTCGTCATCAGGACTCGGAAAAAATTTCCGACTCACTTCAGAACAAGTCGATAGAAGAAGTCGGCATTAACAAGTCGACAGAAGAAGTCGGCATTAACAAATCGACAGAAGAAGCCGGCATTAACAAGTCGGCAGGAGAAGCCGGCATCGACGACTCGACCGGAGAAGTCGGCATCAACAAGTCGACAGGATAAGTCGGTATTAACAAGTCGGCAGGAGAAGCCGGCATTAACAAGTCGACAGAAGAAGTCGGCAATGACAAGTCGGCGGGAGGAGCCGGCGTTAACAAGTCGGCAAGCGAAGCCGGCATCGACAACTCGGCAACGCCTACATCGACAACTCGGGAAAATCTACAACGATAACCCGGCAACATCTACATCGACAACTCGGCAAAGTCTACATCGACAACTCGGCACCCGCATGACTCTGCGAGTCATCCAAAAGCTCGGGGGCTACTGTCGGGGATATGGGACACGGGTACCCGCAAGGAGAATCAACGAGGCCCATCAGGAGGAAGCCCAGCAGGCCGACTCTAGTTAGAATAGAAAAAGGACTCACCTTTCCAAACTTGTAATAGATAGCCGAGTCCTAAGAGGACTCTACATGTAAGCCGGCCTCCTCCACCTTTATAAGGAGGGACAAGGCGCCCCAAAGAGGAGACGACCCAATAGGTCTAGACAGATCTAGACGCTCAACACAACGAGCTATACAATAGAGGAGCCGCCTCATCGGTGACTTCCACCATGAGAGGAATACAACCTAGCCACAAACAGCACGTAGGGATATTACCGGATGATGTTTCCCGGGTCCCGAAGCTGTATAAATCCTTCCCCCCGTGTCGTTCGTCTACTAACCCACATCGACGATGCCCGCGCGTACATAGTCCCGTATTCTCACCGTCGGTTTACACCACGACACACTTAAAAGCAACGTCATCCACCTTGTTTCAGTTTCTCAATTTTTATTCCAACAGTCCTTTAATCAATGAAACATTTTCACTATAAACCACTAAAATACTTAGCATAACCAACAATTGGTTTGCCCCTTTTAGTTTTATGCTTTGGAATCTCCATTCATAATCACATATGAAATTACAACAAATTTATTCGCAATAGTTTCAAATTATCTCATAATTACTAAAACCACGACTTCACATAACTCATATGGAAACGTTTTATGCGAATCATTAAATAGACCCTTATTTCTAAACAGAGTGTTATTAAATAAATCTAAATGTTATTAATAAGGGCTTATTACTTTCGTGCCCCACTTCCCTTAGCTTTGCTCGTTTTTGCCCCACTAGCTTAGCTTTCCTCATTTTTGCCCCACTTCGCTCTATCCACTCTCGCAGGCAGCCAAGCGTCCGTTTCCGTAGGGTCAACCTCCTTTGACCGTTACTCGGCCTGACTAGTGGGGTCGGGGTAGGGCCGGACAGGGGCACTTGTTTAATCAAGGGATACCTTCAATGGGCCCCACATGGTCTTTCTCCCTTTGCTTCCTCACAAGTGGGGCTGGGGTGGGGCCGGACAGGAGGAGTGTTTGCATGCAGCCGTGCGCATCCATGCTGCTCGCCGTCCCCAAATTTGGGCGCCTTCAATGTCCGGCAAAAAGCTGCATCGCCGCCTATGCTGTCGGCCTGGCCGCGCATCTGCACCGCCGCACAGATGCTCTCTTGCAAAGTCTGTCCTACTCCTACCACACGCTGAGTCTGGCGAGCCGAATCAATGACCCGGTCGGCGGTCACCATTATTGCCGGCCCCGACGTCGCCCAGTGATGCCTAGAAAAGGATCCATTTTCCTCTCCCATTGCACCCCCGTCGCCCAGTGATCTACTCTTCCTCTCCTTGCCACCCTAGCCCGGCCCTCTGATCTTGGGTTGATCCTTCCATGGCTCATGGTGGTGGCGGCTCCACTCCAGGTCGCGACAGCAGCTCGAATCGCCGCCGCCACGTCAACTATCCTTGGTTTCTTCAGTCGAGCGAGGGCGGCGACAGGGAAAGTACACCTCGGCGCTGGGGAAGGGCTTCTCCGAGTTCGAGCATGACTCCTCCGAGCTCGAGCAGGGGCAGGGGCACCTTTGCCGTCTGCCGGGCCATTGCTTCCGATCCCATTCCCTTCACCGATCTCGAGTCCAATGAGGAGGGGGAGGAAGAGGAGGAGGAGGAGGACGTGGTGGACATGGGTATGGCTTGTGCAAGGGTCGACTACCAAGCCACAGAGCAGGCCAGACATTCCGCTGAGCAGCAACCGCTCGTGGATACTCTGGTCGCTCCTGTGGTCGATGCGGAAGGCATGGAGCAGGTGAGAGCTGCGCAGTATTCGGAGGACCTGCAGAAGGCTCTGAACAACTCGCTGGAGGACAAGGGCAAGGCCCCAATGAAGGTGGAGGGCAAGGGAAAGGCCCCGGCTCCGGCCCCGGTGGAGGTTTCCGACGACGAGGACGAGTGGTAGTTCATTTTAGGTTATATGTACTAGGCCCCAATGAATATTAGTATGAAGGATAAAGGGCAAAAAATCCCTTTTATTATTATTATTTGTTAAGTGCATTAGTTGTTGTCTTGTTGATCTTGTATAATGGTATCAAGTATATTCTCGAAAAAAATGATAGCAAGTTACCCTAATAACTTAGCCATGGCAGAACCAGCCTGTCCCGGCTCGCCCAATCGGACGGACGCAGTTCGGCGCTAGGGTATGATCGAACGGTCATAGATCAAATAGACGTCTCACAATTTTCACACATAGTACATCATAAGGGAGGCAGAATCCCTGAATATCTTAAATTTTTTAGCTTTTTAACTATATTCCACTTATTATATGAGTTAAATAGCATTTACCGATGAAAAATCGCATAAATCGAGGAAAACTCAAAAAATAGAAAAACCTTGGGGAATCTTCCTTTTAAGTGTACTAATACCAGGGAAAATCATAAACTTGCAATACAAGTGTTTTCAAGTTTTTGTGCCCCAGAGCGCGCACTGTGGGTGCAAGGAGCCAAGGACGGGTGCCAGTTCGCGCCCAGTTCGCGTCCAGAACGCGCTGCGTGGCATGACACGAATGCACGTACGCAGTTATGCTCGTAAATATGAACCTATCACGTCAGTTCTTCTAAAACATGTTTGTGACACGTTCAGATATATCATATCGTCTCCAAAGGCAGTTAATTTGACCAATGCATTTATGCATGTCAACTGTTCGGCACATGTATAACACGCGTCGTAAGTATCTTGACGCGTCCTGTCATATGTGCAGAGCTTGTACTCAAATTATGTCATCATTGTGAATACTAGCAGCCATGTCCTGTCATGTCAAATTCTGATTTTGGCAAAAACGAAGCGATTCTCCCATCGGTTCGCCTCCGCAGGCGGTTAATGTCCTTGAGAAACTCGCTGTGCACTAAATTGTCTCACCGATAGAAGGATAAAACCACATTGCAGTTCCCTTTGCGGTTCACACTTGCCATCTTCCTAGTTCTCTCCACACCACCGAGAAAACCCTCTCCCCAACTCCTCTCCGAGAGCAATGGCGGACGAGTGGTGGCACAACAATGTAGCGCCTAGCGATGACGCTAGTGCCGAATACCAGGAGGGCTACGTCCCCTGGTGGGATAGGGGGGTGGCGGAGGACTCGGAGGAGGAGGAGCCGCCGGTGGACTCCTCCTCCGACAATGACAAGGAGGAGGAGGAGGAGGAGGAGCCGGAGGTGCCGCCGCTGGACTACTACACCGACGACGAGGACGACGATGAGGATGATGACGACGATGACGCACCGTCAGCGAAGAGGCGGCGACGGGATTAGGCGCTGACAGGATTAGGCGCCGGCGAAGAGGCACCGACAGGATTAGGCGCCGGCGAAGAGGCGCCGGCACTAGTAGTACTATTAGCGTTAGTACAGCGGTAGTACTAGTACTAGTAAATTACTAGGATTAGAATAGTAAAGTAGTAATTTCTTTTGTAATATGATCTTCTGTACATATGAATATCTAGTAATGTGATTTCATAATTTATGTATTTTAAATTTTAATTTCAATTTTAAATTTAAATTTTAGTCTTAAACCGCGAAGAGGCAGAAGAAGTAGTAATAGCATTAGGAATACTAGTAAATCAGTACTAGTACATGCATTAGTACGTACTAGAACATCTAATTTCAGTCTTAATACTTCTAATTAAGTGTGTCTAATCATTGTTCGGCCTCAATTTCTGTTTGCTTCAAAAAAAAAATAAAAAAAATCTACGAACGTGCATTAGGCAAGTAATACAACTAATTTCAGTCTTAATCTTTGCTTCACATCTGGGTTTAGCATAAAAATTAGCATTGGATGAAGGGCGCCCGGGCCCGGTACAGCACCACTTCATTCAATGCTAACGATATGTCCTAGCAAATTTGGCTTATAAACAGGTCGTTCACACTGCCAACTATCGAGGTGGGACTAAATATCCCGTTTGGGCAGTTCGGGCAGCTCGGGCAGTTCGGGCAGTCAGTCAGGCCGAGTAACGGTCAACAAGTTTAACCAGACGGAAACGCGTCGTTTGGCCACCTGCGAGAGTGGATAGAGCGAAGTGGGGCAAAAGTGAGGAAAGCTAAGCGAGCGGGGTAAAAACAATATTTTAGGACATATCAAGCTTGACCAGACGGAAACACGCCGTTTGGCCACCCTAATAAGAAATTCCCTTTTGTAAGACCACACAATATCTAATAAAGCGTGATTACAATATTTTAGGACATATCAAATACCTTTGAAACATTCCAAAACTTGAAATTCATGAAACACTTTTGACAAGTCTACATACTAAACAATAACTCAAATATTTTGTCTCTTTTGATCAAATCGAAAAGACTCAATTTTCTTGTTAACTTAATATCCTTTACTCCAGAATTTATTTGATCTAATCAAATATCATAACTCGAATAAATACATTTATTCACTCATTTCATTTATGATGGAGCACACAACATAATGACATCCAACATTTGCTGAAAATACAACCAACACTTGTGTTTATTTCCGACAACTCTTGGCACTCTTCTAAAGGGTGGCATTTTAGTCACACTTCTTCATGATGCGCATTGTGAAACATCAAAAATGCTTTTCACAATACTTAGCATGACTAAAACAAATTGTCATTATTAAGTTTTGGATATTTTAGTAAGTTTCATATTTTATAAATGTTTAACTAATCATCATCTAGATAAGGACAATATTCTCATAATCGAAACGTGATCACCAAAAAGGATTACTCATGAAAATAGAACAACCACTTGTCTTTAACATGAATGGCCGTGTCACAAAAGCAAGACACACTAATTTAAAGATCACATTCAATTCAATTACAAAACTCATTCAAATCCTCTAATAAAAAATGATAAATGTAGAAGTAGAACGTCGCCAGCATCAACTCCTTGATTGCCACCATCACACGATGTCTCCTCAATCCCTTATGCAAATCTTAAGCAGCAGACCCTGTTTTCATAAAATAGTATGAGTATCGAATACTTATAAAAAAACTGCCACAATTTGCAATTTGGACTTAAACATTTATAACTTGTATATCACTATATACATTCTGCATTGACGACTTCTCCTGCTATGGGTTCCACTTTGACATGACGCAGCCGAGACACGAACTCACAGAAAGTGATCAAATCCCTTCCCATGACATAGTCTCTGACATAATTCTTGAAGCTGGGGGGAAGCGAGCACATCACCCCATCTATCGCCAAATCGTCAGTCATCTCGTAGTCCGAAACATGCACGAGGCGATAATGTATCTCATGCATTCTCCTCAGGTGATGTTCCAAGCAAGTGTTTTCTTCCATCGTGAGTGACAGAAACTCATTCAGATATTCGAACCTTGCAATTCTAACTTGTGTTGAGAACCTATTTTTCAGCTCATAAAAAATCTCCATTGCACTCAAGTTATGGAATTGTCTACTTAGGTCAGAATTCATGAAGGTGCACATCATCCACTCGACTTTCAAGTAGGTGGTCTTTTGTTCAAACCACTCCATGTACTCCTCATAGCTTGCAGAAATATTTGGGCATTCTTCTAATGGTTCATCTAACACGTAGAGCTCAGCATTGGTGTGTAGGACTTCTCTCAGACGCAGGTACCACTCAACAAAGTTTGACCCATCGAGACGCAGCTCTTCAGCAACGAACAGACTACCGTAGTCGGCCATGATCCACAAGGATTTTGCAAAGACATTTTTAGGACTTTTGTTTTTGATAATTTTTGTTCATATTAATCAAAAATTACTACATGAACTCCTACTAAAATTAGCATCTCTCTGATTGTTTAGTGACACACGATCCAAATCCACTACACCACAACCGATCATCACGTGAGATGATGTAGCTTCAATGGTGAACAACTCAGTATTGATCATATCATTCATATGACTTGTGTTCAACCTTTCGGTTCCGTGTTCCCGAGGCCATGTCTGTACATGCTAGGCTCGTCAAGATTGTCGTAGTATTTTCGCATGTGTAACTGGCTTACACCCGTTGTATGTGGACGTAGAATCTATCACACCCGATCATCACGTGGTGCTTCAAAACGACGAACTTTTGCAACGGTGCATACTAGGGGAGAACACTTTATTATCTTGATATTAACGTGAGAGATCACCTTATCATGCTACCGTCGCGATCAAATCTAAGCAAGCAATAAGGTGCATAAAAGGATTAACATCACATGCAATAAAGATATTGTGATATGGTATAGCCTTTTCTTCTTGTGCCTTTGATCTCCATCTCCAAAGCACCGGCATGCTCTCCATCATCACCAGCATTGTGGCGCCTCCACCATGGTTGCCATCACCAACTATTGCAGCTACGACTATTGCTACTCTTAGCGTTAAAGTAAAACAATTACATGGTGATAATATTGGCACGCAGGCCACATAAAATAATAGACAACCATATGGCTCCTGCCGGTTGCCATACTCATCGACATGCAAGTCGTGAAAGATTACTAACATGATCATTGCATACATTATCACAAATCACACATTGGCCATACCACATCACAAACCCTGCAAAAACAAGTTAGACGTCCTCTACCTTGTTTATGCAAATTATACGTGGCTTCTATGGGTCATGAGATAGAACCGTTCTAATCTACGCAAAGCCACAATGGTGATGCAAAGTTGCTTATTTTATATCCTTTTGAAAGACCTTTCGTTGAAGATCGCATCTCACTATAGCAAGAGAAACAGACACCCGCCAGCCACTTATGCAATACAAGTTGCATGTCAGTCATGAAACCGGTCTCTCACCATACCGTCAAGATACAAAATGTACGTGGGAAGGTGGCAACAAAACATCAACGCCCACAACTCCTTGTGTTCTAATCGCACCAACATTAAGCTCTGATACCACTGTAGGGTTCGTTGCATAGAAAACAAAAAAAATTCTACGAAACAAGCGGAAGAAACCCAACGATCTAGATCTATTAGACGAAAGTAGCGAAGATGAGATCCAATCTCTTACCCTTGAAGAACGATCAAATGTGTTTTGTCGGTGCAGGGGTTGGCTAGTCGATCCCCGCAACTAGACTCATCTAGTCATGAGGAGATGTATTATCCTCGCGATCCAATCCGATGAAGCGCCGCACGAGCAGCACCTCCGCGTGATCCACACGTACGGCTCGATGTAGACTCCGCCTTCTTGATCCCGCAAGCAAGGAGGGAGTGGCTAGATGGATCTCAGCAGCACGACAGTGTGGTGGTGTTGATGGTGGAGATCTCCCATGAACAGGGCTTCGCCAAGCCGTGCAAGAGGGAGAGGAAGACGAGGTGGCGCGGCAGGGGTGGTGGCGCGGCACTGGAGGTGGGGTGCGGCTAGGGCAGGGGTGGTGCGGCTGGGACTGGCCTCCTCTACACTACTAGGAAACTAGCTATAGGTGGAAACTGATTTTGTGGCGCACCAAATGGCCATGCGCCACAGAAATATTTTCTGTGGCGCACCAAATAGCCATGCGCCACAGAAAATTTGGGTCCAGATGCGCCACAGAAATGTGGCTTTCTGTGGCGCATGGGTCTAGATGCGCCACAAAAAGCCACATTTATGTGGCGCATCTAGACCCATGCGCCACAGAAATATGGTGGGCCCCGGCACCAATGATTGGGGGGGGGGGAGCCATTTCTGTGGCGCATGGGGCCACATGCGCCACAGAAATGTGGCTTTCTGTGGCGCATTCAGAAGAATGCGCCACAGAAAGCCACATTTCTGTGGCGCATGTGGCCCCATGCGCCACAAATTTTTTGAAAACAGATCCCACCCCCCCCCTGGTGGATCGCCTTTTCAGTTTTGCACGAAGTGAAAGAAAATGATAAAAATTTCAAAAAATCAAATCCTTTTAGATATAGGGAAGGTTTAGGGTCTAGTTGTTAGGAAAAATTAAAAATACACATTTTGACTTTTTTTCGCAAAGTAGGTGAGAAAATAGTAAAACGGCTATAACTTTTGCATACGACGTCGAAAAAATGCGTTTAATACCTCAAAAAAAACTAGAGAAAATTTCGGAACCGCCCTCACCGGGTTTACCCGGTTGGACTTTTTTCAGATTCTCAAAATTCCAAACGAAAAAAAAGTTATGGCCAACAGAAGAATTTTTCCAGCAAAATCAAAAAAAAAGAAAAAAAAAGACAATTCTGTGGCGCATATGCAGCCCATGCGCCACAGAATTGTTGGGCGGGATTCGAATTTTGAATCCCGTCGGCGCCCCCTTCTCCCTCTCTTTTCTCCTTCTCTCCTCCACTTCTCCCTCCACTTCTCCTCTCCCCTTCTCCTCTCCTCCACTTCTCCTCTCTCCTTCTCCTCCACTTCTCCTCTCCCCTTCTCCTCCCTCCTCCTTCTCCTCTCCTCTCCTCCGCATCTTCTCTCCTCCTCCTCCACAACCCCGGCGACCTCCACCTCCGGCGACCTCCTCCACAACCCCGGCGACCTCCACCTCCGGTGACCTCCTCCACCACCCCGGCGACCTCCACCTCCGGCGACCTCCTCCACCAACCCGGCGACCTCCACCTCCACCTCCGGCGACCTCCTCCTCCACCCCGGCGACCTCCTCCGGCGACCTCCTTCTCCTCCTCCACCATCTCCGGCGACCCCCATCCTCCACCCACCCACCTCTCCGGCGACCCCCTCCTCCACCCACACCCACGGCAACACGGCCTCCGACGAGCTCCGACGAAATTCCGGCGAAATTCCGGCGGCTAGATCTAGATCTGGCCGCCCTTTTTTTTGAAATTCAAAAAAAAAATCTGTGGCGCATGGTGGTGGGTGCGCCACAGAATCTGGGTATTTCTGTGGCGCACCATCGGCGTGCGCCACAGAAATATATTTTAGTGGCGAGATGTTTGTGGTGCATCCCACTTTTTCCAGGATGCGCCACAGAATTGCAAAAAGGTGCGCCACAGATAAGCCTTTTCCTAGTAGTGCTAGGCAGTGCCGCACTCCCCCCCCTTTATATAGGTGGAGGGCAAGGGGAACCCTAGGCCGGCCGGCCTAGGGCTTGCTTGGCCCCCAAGCTAGCCGAGTCCCATAGGGACTCGGTTTCTATTTTCCCTCCCTTTGGCCGGCTGGGCCATGGGCTGGTGCGGCCAGCCCATTAAGGCTGCTGCACCACCCATTGGTCCATGTGGGCCCCATATGATAGGTGGGCCCCACTTCTAGACTCTTCTAGAACCTTCCAGAAAATTCCGGTACCCTGCCGGAAAATTCCGGAACCTTTCTGACACCTCTCGAAACCACTTTCCTTATTTGAATCTTATTCTCCGAACTCTTTCGGATCTCCTCGTGACGTCTAGGATCTCACCCGAGACTCCAAATCACCATTCGATCATTCCAGCAATTATCTCATCACAAACCCTAGCTACATCGGAGCGTTAAGTGTGTGACCCTACGGGTTCGAGAACGTGCAGACATGATCCGATCAATAATCAATAGCGGGACCGGGATGTCCATATTGATTCCTACACATTCAATGAAGATCTTTATCAGTTGAACCATGATGCCGGAGATTCAGTTAATCTCATATATGATTCCCTTTGTCTCACGAAACTTTACTTGCCCGAGATTTGATCGTCGATATCCCCATATCTAGTTTAATCTCGTTACTCGGCAAGTTCTCTTTACTCGTCCATAATATAGGATCTCCGTGATTACCACTTAATCACATGTTTGCAAACTTTATGATGCTATATTACCAAGAAGGCCTAGAGATATCTTCTCCGTCACATGGAGGGATGATGCATGTAAAATGCATACATAAACTTTGCATTATATCACTTATATTTCAATCATATTTGCATCATATAAGGGTTATATCATCGTTTTATAATGATTTTGGGAAGATTTCACAGTTTTCCTATTTTTCTGGAATTAACCCTGCACTGGCAGAAAACCCTATTTTCTATATTTTGATGTTTCAGGGACCCAAACGACGTCCAAATGACCTGAAAATTTACGAGCATCAATTTTTGGAAGGAAGAAAGCGTAGGAGCGAAGGATGCGAAAAAGTAGAAGTCCGAAGGCCAAAAGAGGGGGGCCCACGCGGCCAGATTCCTTGGCCGCGTGGGGCCCACCATCTTGGCCCTCGTGGCTCCGATGCCGTCGATCTTCGTCCCCCCAGCTTCGTCTTGACCTAAAACCGACTATAAAAATAGTCCCCCGACGTTTTCCAGAAGGGAGCGCCGTCGAAACACAGAAACACCGAAACAGAGACTTAGAGCTACAGATTGGAGGGGGAAAACTCCGGCGGGGCGCTGCCGCTGTGGTCTTCATCTCCCCCAACGTCATCTCCACCGTCTCCATGATGAAGAGGGAGTAGTCCACCCCTGGACTATGGGTTTGTGGAAGTAACTTATGTATCTCTCCTCTCTTTGAGTTTCACTAATTAGCACCGTAGGAGCGGCCGAACATGATTACGGCCATCTATGTAATTCCTTTGTGGTGGATCTCTTTATGAGTTAATATATATTTGATATTGCAATTGTTTTGTTTCAGTTATGAAAATAGATGCATATTATGTACCCCGTTCTTGTCTACTTGTTTTGATCAAGCATGTTTATGAGAGCTTGTGTGGGGGAATGTGTGTATTAGTTGGAGTAATGAGGGGTGGCTAGTGCGGTGAAAGTGAGAGAAGTTCCGCGATCCACTTGGGTATTTTACCTTACTTTGTTGCCTCACTAGGGATAAAGAAAAATACCATGCTACCGGAGGTGTGGGTGTGACCATTGCCACTTCTCCATGACTAGATCTAGCATGTTCTTATTTTAACTTCATGTCATAAGACTTAAAGCTATGCTCTGATTTATCTTAATTACCGAGGTGCTAAGATTTAATTCACATCTTGGTGGAGTGTAAGAGAGATTAATAAACAAAAGATCTCTATGTTAGGACGTGATGCCCATATAATTAGTAACTTGTCATGAAACCTTTTTGTTGCAATCTCATATGTCAATTCTAGTATTCCATTGTCTACCACTTTATTAAAGAGAGAGTGCATTTGTGAAACCATGAACCCCGGTCCATTTTTAATCATAAGAAACACCTTTCCAACAACTTTTATCCATTTTCCATTTTCTGCCATTTAAAAATCCGAAAATACAAAAATACTTTTATATCTTGCATTCACAATATAAAACCCAAAAATATCATCCATCATTGTTCCCACCATCCTTGCATATTTATTTATCATCATTGCATATTTATTTCTTGTTTGCATTTGTTTTATTTTGGTATCATTCTCACACCTTGTGCTTGACAACCACTTGGTGAGGTTGAGGGCACAAAACAATTTACTTTGTTTGTAGGTTCTCAAGAGAAGGATAAGAAGATAAATCTTTCACTACTGATTCCCCGAGAGTTTGATATTAAACCCTCGAGCCACCCCTCGTGGGGAAAACTGTCTTTCCTATACTATACACTCTGCACTTGGAGTATCAACCTAACCCATATTCTTTTGACGCAGGTAACTACCTCAAGGGCCATCAAGGGACAAATCCCACTCTTGATACATGTCACCCAACATACCATCGGAGATACCTGAAAGCCATCTTTATAATCACCCAGTCACGAAGCAACGTTTGATGTCCCTAAAGTACTCCTCTTGGTAAACAGGAGTGACATAATCTCATGGTCTAAGGAAACTATACTTGGCATATACTAAAAGCGTTGGCAATGAAAAATGTGTGACACGATCAATTGCAACTCTTTGTTATTGGGTCTTGTCCATCACATCATTCTGCCAATGATTGACTTCGTTATCAAGTGACTATAACAAGTCCATGGTCAGGAAACCTTAACCATCTCTTAACTAACGAACTAGTAGTAGAGGCTTACTAGGGGCACTTGGTTGTTTATATTTCACACATGTATTATGTTTTCGGTTAATACAATTATAGCATGGATAATAAACATTTATCATAAATGTGAATATGCTAATAAACCATTTTATTATTATCTCTAGGGCATATTCCCAACAATATTATCAAGCATGGAACATAAAAAATTATAGATACGTCGGAGACGTACTAGCGATCTTCCCAGGTTCAGGCCGCTCGGAAGCGTAACACCCTACTCTTGCATGTCTGGATATATATGGTCACCATGGATGGATCTAGCTACAGAGGTGGTTCACGGGTCGACTACCGGTGGTTGCTAGGAGGAAGAAGAAGATCATATCCTTCCCCAGAAAGATCACCTCTCTTCCTTCTTCTCCACTCTCTCTAGTCTAGCATAAGCCTTGTGCTCTGATTGATCTGTCCTTCCTCTCGGTGGCCTCGACCCTCCCTTTATAGCACATGGGTCACCACAGGCGGTCACGCGAGAGGCACGTGCTTATCCTCTTGGCGGGAGGAATGCCCAAATCTAAAGGATGGGCGGGAGATGCGTGGCTGCATCTTCCCTCTTCACACATTTTGGGTTGGTGACAACCAAAAGCGGGCCAGCTTTTAGCAGTAAAGGGATGATAGTTAGTTGGTAGCCCTGATAGTCCTTTCCCAGCTGTCCCTTGATGACATCATTTTGATACGATCTTGTCGGCTCCAGCCTTGGCGTCCAAGTCTGTTGTTGATCTCATCCCTTTGGTATGAGGAGGAGTGGGCCCCTCTCCGGATGGCGAGGCGGATCCGAGGGAGGTTGGTGTACCACGATGCGTCGTGGAACCAGTAAGCCTTCCCCCAAGAGTGCTTCCAGGTGTCTAAGTTGTGGGCTCCCGAGAACCATCATGAGTGGGTTCCCGAGAGGACCTTCCTTCAGTGTCGCCTGGCGAAGGAGTCCTTGGCGGCTGGAGCCTTGTTCAGGTTGTTATTAAGGGCATGTTGGCTCGCATGTCGTGTCATCATGGTCGAGTCTTGTACATCTTTTTGGTGGATCCACTGAGTGTGGTTCCGCTTTGGCAGGAGCCATGGGAGCCTCCTGCTCCACGGTTGCGACATGATGTGTTTCTTAAAATTCATTGAGGCAAGGATGCAATCTTCTGGTGTTTACTAAATATAACCAGCTCTCTTTCCCACACTCTTTATAATTTCAGTAAATCGATGTTACAGATGATGCTAGACTGATAGAGGATCTTCACTAGTAGATATTTTGGTTGTTTGGTTTGAACAATCGCGAGATCCTATTGGATGGACCGAAAAATAGCTCACAATTATTGGCTGTTGTTGGTTTTTAAAAGATCAGCTATTGTTTACATTTTCTTAAGTTGCGATGAGCTTTGACATTAGTGATGGCAGGTTCAGGTGAGATTCGAGCACACATGTGATCTGGCTATTTTGTTGCTCCATAAAAAACAATTGCTCATACAGAAATTAGTAGCATAATTTTATGCATGCGGTATGTTTATGAAATACTTTAGTCAAGTGGCGCATCAAGAATACGAGTATACATTGGATCAAGTAGTAGTCAGATGGATAGATGTACCACCAATAGCTCCACTCTGTGATTATCAGCCAAATTAATCTTGCGAAAACATACTTCTGTCATCCTTAAGATACTTTTGATTGCCATGCTTGTGCAATAACTGTTCGCTCAAATGAACTGATCCTATATATTACTTAGACAGATCTATTATTTTTAATTTTCTTTGTAACTATAGCTACTTTAAGGAAATAATTGGGTGCCAATTACTTAGATGCAATATACCATTTGTTTTTGGTTAGTGTTTGTATTTGCAAGAATACCAGTTTGTACATTTTGAAACATCTTACAACTATTAAATTATTAATTATATGCGGAGCAACCCTTCTTTTGGCTGTTCCTTCATTGAAGCATAGACAACCAAGCCAAACAAGTGAATTACTAGTTCCTAACTACATCCAGAATGCAACAGGAGAAAATGACACATTCTTCGACACTTGATAGGACTTAGTGGTGCGGTGGACGGTCGTTTGCAGCTCTCCCTGACGGCTATACTTAAGTCCAAATATAGTGATATGGAGCAGCATGAATCCATCACAGTCATCACCAGCATCGCCCTGAAGCTCCGGTCCCTTGCGTTTTACTTTAACACACTCCACAAGGCAAAACCTGGTGTTGCCCATGTACGTGAGGGTGGCACTTCTGCTGTGCCCTCTTGCGGAACATCTTCTCCTTGACCATCTTCCAGTCGGGATGCCTGCTGGTACTTGTGTCGCTGCAGGACGGGACTTGGCAGGAGCAAATGTACCCGTCGTGATGGAGCCCAACCCACGCATCCAGCTCGCCGTCGAAGTAGCCTTGGCCTTTGAAAGGCAACGCCCATTCGCCGTGACACTTCCACTCACAACGTTTGGTGTTGAAGGAGAAGGTGCGAAAAAGGTCGTCTCTCCATCCGGCCGCGGTCATGAAGATGGTCTCTCCATCCGGGTGCACAGCATAGGCGGTGATCCTATCATTGTCGGAGAACGGCAGCGGCGAGGGAACGCTCTTCCAGGACCAGCACCTGCTTGGACTTGACGACAACCACCGATCCGTGGTGCCAACCGTGGACATCACCTCAAAGGAGTGCTCCTCCGTCCTGGAGTTATGCTTCAGTACATACAGCTGCATGTCGGCGGTGGGCACGAAGGTGTGGGCGCCGTCGAGCATAGAATCGGGGAGGTGAGGACCGATCGCCACCCCCTCCGTCTCTGCGTTGTAGACCATGGTTTCAGGGTACCTGCTGCAGCCTGCAGGAGATGAAGATGTTGCTGCCCAGGGCGGTGAACTTCATGTTGTAGCACGGTGCAGGTGGCACTAGCCGGAGGACGCAGGGCTCCAGGTCCAGGTCGGTGCTGGTTTCCAAGTTGTCAGCGTCAATCTTGCGTATGGTGAAGCCCTTCTCCCAGTCATCGAGCACCAGATACAGGTGCTTCTGCTTCTCCCCAAATCGCTCGCCTTCTCCACAACCCACAGAAATCCGAGCGCTCGCTGCTTGATTTGATTTTTCCAGGAGAGGAATATATGTGGAACCCTCATCAATTTGGTTCTATATGATATATTCTATTGGAGGAAAGATGTTGCAGTTGTACCCCAAGGTAGGTAATGCTTGTTTATCCGTAGTATTTCGGTCTACCTGAACGGCAATCATCTGTTGCCTCTCAAAATTATTCATATGACATCCCATATATGGTATTTGGTTGTTTGATGCTCTCTTCATGAAGGATACATTTCTCCTGGAAAAACTCACCTAGAGTTAGTGTTCATTATGAAATACCCCAATTAAGACAACACAACCAATGATCACTAGAACTTTGCCATAAAAAATGTCCACATTAGCTTTTCTTTGAAAAAAAATCTTTCTGTAAGATTTAAGATAATATTGTTAATCACCCCCCTTTTTGGGTTAGTCACCAACTGAAAATGCCATTAGACCCAACAGTTTTTCTAAGCAGTCTAAGTTACTGCGATCTAATTTGTCCATGCACACATGTACATGAGAGGACATTTTATTTGTTCTTGCAGGATATGATGTCAACACTTGGGTTCATGGGGTCGGAGCTCGCGATGAAGCATGGTTAGTTGATGAATCTTTTGAACATTTTGTGGGGCCTCAAGTTGCAAATCAACTTGAATTTGGGGGAAGCAAGTGAGTAAGAATGTACTTGAGTCGGCAATTACATTATAATAGGAACATTATTATTCACAACATCTTACTATTTCATCAGCATCAGGCTTCCATCGCCCTGGCTCATCACATGTACTTTATAATTCCATTATTTTAATACAAGATTTTGTCGCCAATTGGCCTGAATCTGTCATGAAGCCGTCATCGTGAGCTGATGTTACATGGAATAGATTACCGCTACACATTTTTTTTATACGAAGGTTTTATATGTTGGCTATGATGGTATCCAGTCAGGGAAACTTCATCGCTGCAATGAGTATTGTATAGGATCCTTTAAACTGAAACTGTAACCTTCGAACATGCTAAGACGTTACGAACATGTATACTATTGCTATATATGTTCAATGAGGGAAGTTTGTGTCGCCCGAGTTGCATTATTGCAACACGCAGAAATTAGAGGTGTCAGTGGTGATAGTATTACCAATTGTTTTCTGTAGGAGAATATGTACTTTGCTGAGGATTTAATCTTGATCAATAGCATTACCAATTGTTTCCTGTAGCACATCACTTAGGTGTCAGTGGTGATAGTAATAAGGGCCTAGCTACATTTCTTAGCTACAAGTTCCTTTGCTTACAGACCGGTAAGGTGTAGCTAAATTTCAGGCCACACATTTTAAACAGCTTACTAAGCAAATAGAAGATCAATGTAAATTTTAAATGGCATTGCTTCAAATATGATGAACCCATGGATCACATAAATTTATCATAGCCACTTGGTGAATTTGAATCTGGACATAGATAAATAACACCATATATAGTATACATGGTTTTTAACCTGACTTAGTCTCTGATCTCAGTCCCTTGTTTGCACCTTGTATTTGGACCTTAACTACATTCTTCGGTTGTATTGATGGTACATGTTCTTCAGAGGCCTCAACTGATTTCTTAGTACCTTTAATATTTCATCATCTGATATTACTTTATGTCTTTTACCATGTGATTCTAAAATTATTATTTGTTTGTCCTAGATAAGGAATCAGTCACCTAGAGCATTTGCCTCTCATGTGTAATTGATTACGACTATATGATAGTGAGATTGGTTGTAGAAAGATGCAACATTGAAAATAAAACGTGTAAACAAGTATTTCATTTGCTTGTTTTTCTGTCAATTGGCTGAATAGAATTATTGTTTAAATGCAATACTTTAACTATTGGAATGAGTCATCTACAGTATTGTGCTTGCCGGAGAATATTGCCCATATACTAGGATGCCACAATGCAAGCTTTCATTCATGAAAGTATATGTTCAAGTTTGCATGTAGATGCAAGCAACTCTTTTCGCTTTGTGTTGGAAGAATGCATCACACAATTTGATCAATCGGACCACTTGAGTTGCATACTCAATAGATAATCTATCAAATCTCTGGTTGTGAATGCCATAGATCATTATGTTTTCGGGAAGGATATCATATATCATTTTTAAACGATAGATTATTGTTTTGTAGTACTAACCAGCAGCCTAAATACCAGCCGTGCTGGCCGAGCTTGACCAGGTCGCATACCTCCACCACGTGGAGCTCGATGGAGTAGAGGAGACGCACCGTGGAGAGGTGAAGGGGTGGCCAGCTGAGAGGTGGAGCTGGGAGTAGATGGGGAGAGGAGACTTTACTTCCCCGAGTCATGATTGGGCTATCTTAGTGTAGAAGTACTTGGTCGTTTTTTCTGTTTCAAGAGAGTAATTCTTTGTGTGATCTCACTGTAATGTGAGTCTTACTGCTTTTCGAACATTATTGTTACCTATGCATTTGGGGTTCAAAATTTCACTACTTGTTCTCACATCATTTTTATGTGATAACTATCGTGTCAAAAGGATCCTCTTTAGGGAGGTATGCCTGAAAGGATTGTTGTCATGATACACAATATCGATCCAGACAACCCAAGCGAGTCAATCAGGAGGTATACCAATGAGAACTTGCTTCCACTATGAATTTTTGCTCCCCCGTTGCAACGCACGGGCATGTTTACTAGTACAACTAATAAATTATTAATTATGCGGAGCAACCCTTCTTTTGACCGTTCCTTCATTGAAGCACAGACAACCGAGCCAAACAAGTGAAGTAGTAGTTCCTAACTACATCCAGAATGCAACAGGAGCAAATGACACATTCTTAGACACTCGATAGGAGTTGGTGGTGCGATTGCTGGTGGTTTGCAGTTCTCCCTGACGGCTATACTTAAGTCCAAATATAGTGATATGGAGCAGCATGAATCCATCACAGTCATCGCCAACATCGCCCTGAAGCTCCGGTCCCTTGCGTTTAACTTTAACACACTCCACAATGCAAAATTTGGCGTTGCCCATGTAGGTGAGAGTGGCACTTCTGCTGTGCCGGCTCTTGCGGAACATCTTCTCCTTGACCATCTTCCAGTCGGGATGCCTGCTGGTACTTGTGTCGCTGCAGGACGGGACTTGGCAGGAGCAAATGTACCCGTCGTGATGGAGCCCAACCCACGCATCCAGCTCGCCGTCGAAGTAGCCTTGGCCTTTGAAAGGCAACGCCCATTCGCCGTGACACTTCCACTCACAACGTTTGGTGTTGAAGGAGAAGGTGCGAAAAAGGTCGTCTCTCCATCCGGCCGCGGTCATGAAGATGGTCTCTCCATCCGGGTGCACAGCATAGGCGGTGATCCTATCATTGTCGGAGAACGGCAGCGGCGAGGGAACGCTCTTCCAGGACCAGCACCTGCTTGGACTTGACGACAACCACCGATCCGTGGTGCCAACCGTGGACATCACCTCAAAGGAGTGCTCCTCCGTCCTGGAGTTATGCTTCAGTACATACAGCTGCATGTCGGCGGTGGGCACGAAGGTGTGGGCGCCGTCGAGCATAGAATCGGGGAGGTGAGGACCGATCGCCACCCCCTCCGTCTCTGCGTTGTAGACCATGGTTTCAGGGTACCTGCTGCAGCCTGCAGGAGATGAGGATGTTGCTGCCCAGGGCGGTGAACTTCATGTTGTAGCACGGTGCAGGTGGCACTAGCCGGAGGACGCAGGGCTCCAGGTCCAGGTCGGTGCTGGTCTCCAAGTTGTCAGCGTCAATCTTGCGTATGGTGAAGCCCTTCTCCCAGTCATCGAGCACCAGATACAGGTGCTTCTGCTTCTGCACGGGCCGCAATCTCTTGCCGGTGCGGCTGCAGTAGTTCTTCTCCTCGACATGTCGCCTCTTAGGCAAAACCTCTCCTCCAATATGTTCCTCCGAATTGCTTTTGTGATCCATCTCGATCCCGTCCGCTTAAAGAACTTGATTTTTGGGTCGCAGTCGAGGTTCTGCCAACGGAATCGAACCAGAGAGATCTGGAATAAGCCCGGGTTGTGATCGATCTGCCGATCAAGTCAGTATTAAAGCTTTTGGGCATCGAGATATATAGTGGTGGTGATCTATTGACGTACCTCCGCAGAATCGGAGCCGGGCCCGGTTGAACCGGGGAAAGAGACAGCGGCAGGTGCATAGGCAATAGCATCATCCGGAACGGAAAGTGTGGACCAAGTTTTTTTTTTTTTTTTGAGGGGAACCGCCTTCATCAAACAAGTTCATACATAAACCTTCCAGTGGCTGATCAAGCCCCACATGGCGGCCCTAGGCATCATAAACATCTCTTCTCGCTAAGGAATGCGCCTCTGAATCACCCACTGTATATGATGCTATTACGCTCGGAGGGAGAGTGCGAGAACGGGCGGCAGAGACGGGGCTCCGGTGTAGGAAGGCGGCAAGAGCGGCGTTGTGCAGTGGAGGTTCACCGTAGAAGAAGAAAGTGGCGGTGAGGACGAGCAAAAGGCTGACGGTTGGACAGGTGAAACTTCACCCGTTACAAAATTGTGGATGAGAATTTCCCTGCAAGTAGGAAGGTGGAGGGGTGTTTTTGAGGATCTCCCCCAAAATTTCGAGTTAAGAATTTGTAGGGACTTCGAATTTTTTTGAGCAGTTAAAGAAAGCAGTTTTTAAGGAGTTGAATAAATTTTGAGAGATCTCCTCGAGAAGCTCTAATGATAAGCAACCAAAGGAAAAGTAAGGATATTCGCCAGCAAAGCGGAATTAGACTCTTTCATTTATAATTCCTGCGAAATCCTCATGCACTCAAATGGTACCCTGGTCTACTGTCAAAACATGTACTTTCTGCCAAGTTGCCTGCCACTTAAACAGTGTGCTGATCTTCTAATCTAAAACACAACCCAGTATATAAGTTAGTACTCCTAAGCACAACCAACTACCGTTTGGTCATTTCTCCGGCACATTCTGAGTATGCGGCAGCCTCGGAAAGGAGAAACTATCATGGTGATCTGGAGTCGCAGTGTCCACATCCACACGCACCTCTGAATCCAGGCTCCTCTGCTTCGTAGGCGGGATGAGGTACCTCGTCTGTGTATCAGTGTCCGTGTCAGAGCATTCGGAATCCGAGAGCGCTCTGGTGGCGCCAACATGTGCTATGGTCTTGTAGCGGTGGAGGTGCCGGGGCACCGGCACTGGCGCCACCTCGACGAACTGGCACTGACTAAGCCGGCTTGCCTCGGTTGTGTCTGTGGTTGGAGTCTCGGAGGCGTCATGTGATGACTCCTTTCTCTGCTGCTTCTTTTTCACCACCGCCTTGTGCCATTTCTTTAGGGCCTTCGCCGTCTGCTCGTCGAAGATTGTTCGCTTCATCTGCGATCCCATCTGGAGAACAATAATTCCCCAGTTATTTGTCAAATTTACGGATACATTGCATGACAGTTCCATGATCAAAGTGAAACTGGATAGCTATTGAACATTGTTGAGCACTGTGAATTGGTACCTGGGATACAAGGGCATGGAGTGGAAGGGTGATATAACTGCACATAAATTGGACAACAGCCCTGCACATATGAGTTGGAACAGCCATAGTTAGTATGATTGAAAATAAATCAGTATGAAGACAAGTGTTTGATGCTCACCCAAGGCAGACTCTTGCAATGGTAAACTCAAAGTTATCATGGAAGCAGGACCTCAACCCGAATTCGTACTGCACGAGAGTTACAGTTATCATAAAACAAGTATTGACAGAGTAGTGCCATCGAAAATGTTTCCAAATGTCAATGGTAGTCTTACCCAAATCCAAAAGAAATAAGTAATTTCAAATGCATTCTGCAAGAACAAAGAACAGCCATTAGAACCTTTTGGCAGCTTGCTCTTCAAATTCGATTTCCAAAGTGCATGTGGAAGGTTAGGGATCTAGTTATATATGACAATGAAACGAGTATTCTGTACTTACAACTGTTATCTATCCTGCCAACCATGTGAATTCAAGTTCAGTTTACCACTGTTATTCAGATATTTATTCAGCACGAGAATCATTACTACATGACTAATGTACACAAGTCAGGTCTAAATGCAGATCCGTCCTATCAAAATAATTAAGTTTGGTCGATAAGGGGTCTTTTCTGATCCTTTGACTGACCTGGAATAATGCAAAATGAATAAGATGAAGAACCATGTGAGGCTTGCCGAACCAGAAATGTTCATCACTGAGTTTCACCACTGGCATTCCTTGAATAACTGTGTGTTTTTCTGTAATTTCAACAGCCATCCTTGCAATTATAGCCTGAAGTTTTGTTCCAACAGCTAAAATTACCTAGATGTACAAAAGCAATGGTTAGGAACTTGGCAACATGAATTAAAAACCTGTTACAATAAAAGGTACAATAGCAACAACTTACTACAAGGGGAATTGTGGAGAACCAGAACAAGTTATGCCATCCTGAAGAATGTATATTCAGAATTAAAAGAAACATATTTTCACAGAAAGCATCCCACAGATCCCTGTGTCTTAGATATTATATTGTGCCAAATTTCACAGGAACTCCAACAAAGGAAATATAGGATTATAACTCACCATTAACATTGAAGAGCATGACAGCCAGAGCAGAAGCCCATAAAGGTGGACTATAAAAAATGAATAAATGATGATACAAATGAGCCATTCAGTTACTAGGAAGATAAAACAAGGATGATTCATAGGCTTACTTACCTAATGCCAACAACTGTCTTGAAATCATCCTCCAAAGATCTTTTGATGTACTTACGAAAATTGAACCTAGTCCCTGGGGATAAATGTGCCTATACAAAGAAAAATCATCAGTGTAAACTAATAACAGGAAATTACTGGTAGATATGAAGTTACTCACAGCAATGAAACCGTGCCGCAAAGTCAGGTAGTCGGTCCGCCGAACAGATCTGAAAAATTGCCTAAAGAAGCTCACCTGTATAAAATCAAGGCATAGCAAGCTCCTGAGCTAAGCATTTCTAGATACATTATCGTTAGGAGGTATCATGAGAGAACTTACGACATAGAGCATAATTGTGCTTTTGCTCCAACAGCTTGCATGCTGCTTCACAAAAGATGTCTGGTGAGTAAGCCGGAATTTTGACGGATCTGGGAAATTAAAATATGGACCATGGGTGTCAGCAGCTTAAAAAAAGTCTGCCTCAAAAAATATTGCCAACTCAGCAGATTAAAAAGCTTGACTGATTTATTTTTCTTTTCGATGTGGACCATGGATTCTACTTCTAGCATAACAAGTGAGGAACTGAAAATTGCATGCTGCTTACGCATTTCAGTTAAAAGAGTATGAAACAATATCTAATCAATGGAGAATTGGAGACACTACCAGCTGAAAATTCATAGGTGATGGAGGAAGTATCCTTTTCCCACTCCTTCCATATCCGCGTCTGCGTAGAAAATTTCAGAGTGGATTCAAGCTTGTAGCCTTGCTCATGTATAATAAAATAGTACCCTCCCCCCGTCACGATGAAATCCTCGTTTATTTTTGGAATTGGAAATTCAGAACAGGCGCATGTGTGAAGCCAGGGGAATTAGCCATACCTTGGCTCTACCCAGGGACATCGTAATAGCACTGAACGTTACATGGAAGACGGCCAGGAAGAAGATAAAGATATGCAGCTGGTGCAGCCCATCGGCTGAAACGAGCGACACCATGCCCTGAAACCACATTGGCAGTACTCAGATAAATATACATACATTTTTTAATATATATGTCCTGACAATTTCTGAGGAATGGGGATACAATATGAACGCAACAGAACGATAACCAGACATCGATGTGATAAATCCGTCTACTGAATAATGGTGTAAACCGCGCAGTAGGTACTCACTTTGGGGCAGGAGTAGTTGGTCGGAGCTTCAGACAGGTGTCGCCGGGGCTCTTGGTGCTCTGAGTTCCTGGTGAGGCGGCAGGGCAGCATGGTGTCCGCGGCACCCTCCGGGATGCAGATGCGCGATATGTACCTCGCCGTGACAGTCAGCAGCAGCGAGATGAACCCCAGGGTCATGAGCTCTGCACACGGTAAGCATCAACGCCCGTCAGTCAAATTCCTGTTCACTCAAGACAAGATCGATGAAAGGCGCTGGCCCGTTATGCGCGGCAGGAGATAAATCTGGGTGAGTGTGGGGATCGTGTCGCGGCGTACCGGATTTAACCTTCTCCAGAGCGTCGAACAGCGCCTTCTTCCTCCTCCTGGTGAACCACTGCATGCAAGGCACCACCACACCCAACATCAACAATGGTGAGTAAAATGTCTCAAGCAGGCAACGACAAGATCGATTCTACAAGGAGGGAGAAAGAGAGATGGGGGTCCTGAAAGAGGAAGGAATAAGGGTACCCGGCCGAGGTGGTGGAGGATGCCCTCGAGGAGGATGGAGGCGACGACGATGACGGCGCAGACGGCGACCACGGCCCACGTCGGCGTCTGGTCCAGCGCCCGCGTCCCCTCCCCGCCGCCTTCGCTCCCGCCCATCCCTGCTCCGCTCCTCTGTCCTCCGGCGGCTCTGCCTGCAGGCGGCGTTAATGGCTGTACCTAAACCCCCAACAGTGAGCGAGAAAAGTAGCTGCGGGAGCCGGGAGATGGGAGGCGCCTCGCCGCTGCGCTGATATAACTTCGCCAAGGACAAGGCAAAGGTGCGATTTTTAACGAGGGCCAAAGTTTTCAAACGACCAAGGTCAGAAAGGAGAAAAGGCTGGCACATGTATCTCTGCCCTGCATAGTAGGGATTTCGTGGGCCCTATGGGACGACTGTGTTGCGTGTCTGCCCCTCTGGTCCTTCTACAACTTCGAAATAGATTTTCGGTTCTCAAGAGAAGGCTGGTGCGAGGTAACAAAAAGAGAATGAAAATTTTAGACCAACAAAAAAGGAAATCATTACTCATCATGTTTTCTAATGGAATCGGCACACCCCAAAGATTTCTATTAGAGCTTTTTTGACGCCCCTCATTTCATTTCATTTCATTTGACAAAAATAAAATAATTTTCAAAAAAACAGGAATTGGCTCAACATATAATGACTAGATTTAGGAATTGGCTTAACATATAATACATATTTTTTGGAATTCTAATTAAAATTATGTTTGCAGTCGCATCGCAACCAAACACGTTGGCTATGGAATGTCAACTGACTACTACCTCCGTCCCAAAAAAGATGTCATTTCTTTGTCTAGATTTAGATGTATCTAGACACTAATCTAGACAAAGAAATGACACCTTTTTTGAGACGGAGGGACTATATGATTTAGTCAGAAGTCATGGCTACTAAACGAGCTTTTTAGAAAAATCACCAAATGGATACCAATAAGAGTAGTTTTATTACACTTTAGTCTCATTCATTGAGGCACTAAGGGAGTGTTTAGTTTAGGTTTATTTTTGGCTTTTGGAGTTTGGCTTATAAACCAAAAAAATAACCTAAACAGCGGAAATCAGTTTTGGGTCATAGAACCATATGTTCCCAGTACCCGAAAATCAAATTTTAAAATGTCAAAAAATTCAAACAAAAATTTCGGGTGTACATATGAACATTCTATGTTCGTACAAAAAACATCGCGAAGAAAAGACATTTTTTATGGTCGGTGTAAAAAAGACAAATCCCCAGTGTTCTAGAATGACTTTGTACAAGACTCATTTTTTTTGTCTTCTTTACACCGGTGATAGGAAATGTCTTGTCTTTACAAAACTATTTTGTGCGAACATAGAATGTTCATAATCATCTAAAAAAATGTTTGAATTTTTTTGACATTTTTAAATTTGGTTAAAATACATTTTCGACAACAGGTGCATCTGGACCCACGAGTCAAAACACCGTGTCCCCTAAACAGGTGCTTTTGGATTTGGCTTGTGACTTAACCATCATGTAACATTTTGCAGCTTTTGCGGCATATAAACCAAAGTCTAAAAAGTCAGAATGAACCTAACCAAATAGCCCTTAAATTTAGTGCAAACATCAGATTTGGTGGAATTATGATTTGGCGGAAACACCGAGCTTTACACTTGTATAGTTATGTAATTTATCTATATGGTGCGTATTTTGAGCAGCACCACGTGTTAACATAAAATAATTTAGCGTGCGTACTATAGCGATAATTAAAAAGGGGGAAAACTATCGAAATAGACGATTAAACTGTCTTTTATCATTAAATTGTTTGAGATAGTTTACCCGCCACCAATGACAAATCACAAAATTAAGCCGATAGAGTTTTCTCCACAGTATCGACTTGGCTTGTATGTTGAGTTTTCTCTTCGCCACATCACCGTAATGTCTTAAATAAGGTAGACCCAAAGTATATGAGATGTCATATCATTCATAACGCGGGGGGACTAATAACAGGATATCTTAGTCAGTAACCTCTTCTCAGAGAAAGAAGATTTCTTAAGCATTTGAACCATTCTTGTTCGGGCAACTCAATCGATCGCACAATTCGCCATAAATTCAGCTAGAAGATTTCACAAGAAAAGTGCTAGACTGTCGAATTATAGACAAAGTCAGGGGCTTATATACGAAGCTTCTCATCGTCCCCCTCCCCCTCTCTCTCTCCAAAATATAGAAAGGGTTTTCCCTGATTGCTCTGTACATAAATAACGGGAATAATAAATAGCGGGAACCGCGTGCCCCAGGATGGATAGCTACCTCTTGGACAGTTGGACCTTGGTCTCGCAATTACTGCCTGCGCAGACGCGCAGTTACCATATCTTTTTCACAGTTACCCGAGAAACAACTGTTTGTTTGGTCCCCCACCGGAGCGGATCAATCCGGGCAGGGCAGTGTCTCCCCGAGAAGCAATTTGATAGGTGGTCGGCATGTTCCGGGCGTAGATGCCTATCAATGTTGGCCTGCGATACGATACGATCATTGATGTGTCTCACGCACACAGCTCCATCCGTGCATCCACCCAACCTATGGATGATCGTAGTAGTATCGTGCATGTGATCGGTCGATGCGGCGCACGGAAGCAGCACGCAGCCAGCCGGCCCGCCGCATGTGTACATGGACTAGAGCGTAGGCGTAGCACATGGCGTATACGTGATGCGTCCAACGTCCAGCACGTCTCGTGCCCATCATTGTCCTGCGCTGGGTTCCCCGTAGAGCGACTGTATTATGCTAGTCAATCATGCGTGTGCATGCGTTGTGCGCAGGTCTTCCATATAGGAGTATTTTCGGTGTAATAAGAAAGTGCAAACATGGTGGTATCCTTTCACGCATCTATGACGTTCCCGTCGATAACGAGGCGTTCGTGGTGACTTCGTCAATCTCAAGACCTGACCCGCCGGCTCAGTATCTCGGAGGTGCTCATAGGCGTAGGGTGTGCGTGCGTGCGTTCATAGGGGTGAGTGTATACGAGTGTATGTGAGCGTCTGTTGTTGTACTGTATTTCGCAAAAAAAAAAAGTTTCACGCATCTATTGGTAATAGATAACTGCAATTTGTAAGCTAAGAAAGGGACAGACAGTCCTGTGATTAGGGTCACGTCGCTCCACCGCCAAGTTTGTCGGCACGATATCCGAGAATGATTAGTATAATTAGCCATAGAACATGGACATGATGATGACAATGCACGCGGTTTGAGGCCCTGTTTGTTTCCGCTTACGCTTCAGCTATTTGGGGTCTAGAATCGGAAGCCCAAACAAACAGCACGCGGTGGAGAAGCGCTGGCGAGAAGCAGGGTCCAGAAATGCACTGCGCGAGCGTCTCCTAGCAGATGCAAGGCCGGGGGTGCTTTTAGCTGCTTCCCGAGCTTCCCGAAATGGACTGGACGGAATGCCCTCATGACTTCGGAATAATTACGGAAAAACTGCCACTGCAGAATGCCCTTTTCTTTCTTCTTCCCCGCGCGGAAGCAACTCCATGGCGCGACCGAAGTCCATCGCCGCCGTCGCGCCAAGATGCCCGCCGCCGACCTTGGTCGTCGTTAAATAGGTCGACGCCGCCACCCCGGAGGAAACCCTAGCCCCATTTGCCCCTTCTCCTCTCCCCTAACCCTAACCCTAATCTCTTCGGCCGACGCTCGCCGCCGTCGCTACCGGCCGCCCAAGCTCCGACAAGCTGCCCAGGAGCTTCGCCGTGCCGTCCGCCGTCTCCCCGCTGAATCCCACAAGCCGGGACGGCTTCAATCGACTCGCCGTCCA
>QRDG01002034.1:120410-317466 GCA_012064385.1 Puccinellia tenuiflora | reverse complement strand
CTTTCACAGCTGCTTCCTACAGCTGCTTTCTCACAGCCCACCAGCTACAACTACTTTTCAAAAGCTGCAGCCCAAACAAACAGACCCTAAGGACACTTCTTTTGAGCTTCTCAACCTGCTTCTAGCTCCCAAACCTGAGAAACTTAAAAGAAGTCTCCAGTTTTTCCCATCGAGAAACTCCCCATAAGCCAAGTTATGCGCAATGGGGAGAAACTGGTCGAGACCAGTTTCCCGAGTTTCTTCTCTCAGCTCCCGAACCGTTCCGCGAAAACGGACATGTCCTTCACGCAAATTACCCCCACAATGCCACCCAACCTGTCCCCGCACCGGTCAATGAGGCGATAGAAGCAAAAGAAAAAAAAACACCTCGTCCGCTCGCCCCCGACCTCCATCGCCGCCTCTGATCTCCACAGGTCCCTCCCCCCCCCCCCCCCCCGCACCCCCGACCCTGCCACCGCATGGACCTCCTCTGAATCCTCCCCAACTCCCGTTTCCTGGTACTAGCCCACAACCCCGGAAATCGAGGCTTCTTCTCCATCTCCGGCCGGAGCTCCGCCGCCACGATTCGTCGCCGTTGTGTCTCCTCCCGCCTCCCCGACCCCTCCTTCGTCCTTAGAATGAGCTTCCGGTCCTTCTAGACCTCTCTCCTCTCCTTCCCATGCTCGGTGTGGCCGCGCCCCTAAGCTTCACCGTCGGCCACCGCTCAAATGGTTGCCGTGGTCATCTCCAGTGACCATTTGGTCTCCTTCCGCCGTCAATAGAGCGGGGTGAAGCCCTGCTCCGGATCCGCGTGGCCAGGGCCTCCAGCAAGCCGACGTTCGTCGACCCCCTCGACGGCATGTCCCGGCGGTGACAGTCTTGCGATTTGAGCCACCGCCAAGTGGGACCAGGTTGTCAGTATTTTCATATTTTTTAGAAGTCAGAATCTGCTTATGCAAAAGAAGTGTACAACACAATTTCTACCCACAACAGTTTTTTCCCACCACAATCTAAAAACCTGCTTATGCATAAGCAGAAATTTAAAAGAAGTCACCCTAAGAGAATAGATGTGAAAAACGACTGACTCCCGGGCCGCTCGCGCGAGGGCGGCTTCGGAGGCGAAAACCTAGCCCTCTAACTCTCCCCGGCCACTACCGCTGCGGCGTAGGCGGTGGCGGCCAAACCTTCTCCTCTTGCGCGGCGGACGACCTCGGTGCGCATCCACGGACCCCCTTCGTGCGGGGGTTCTGCTTGGCGGCGCAAATGGTGGTCCGGCGGTGGGTCGGCGGCGTTCTGCGAGGCGCTCGCCGACGCACGGCTGTGAGGCGTGCTGGAGGGAGCGGAGGGCGCGGTGCTGCAGCCATGGCGGTGGCGTGGCCATGCCTTGCGGCGGCGACGCGGCCATGCCATGTGGCGGCGGCGCGGATTCCGTATGGCGGCGGCGTGTCCAAGCCATGCGGCGGCGCGTCCGTGGTCTTGGAGGCGGCGCGGGAAGACTGGCCGGCGGTGCTGCGGCCAGATCCTGCGGTGTGACGAGGGCCGGATCTGGGCCCAGAAGTGCCCGATCTGTGCCATGTTCAACGGTCGGATCTCGTGGTGGCGGTTCCTGGCGGCAGCGATCGTCGGGACCCAACCACCGACGTGGTCTTCCCTTGTGCTCCTCCATTGTCCTGCTCTTTCCGATCGCCGGGAGCCGGCTGGCGGCGTGGGGGGTGCTGGCCTGGCGTTGAATAATGGTGGCGGTCCTAGGGTTTCTTCCGCGCGAAGACGAAGATCTGCTGGTTGTGTGTCCTCGTTGATTTGGCTGAAGTGGTGAGTTTCGGAAGGCTCCGCCGGCGAACTTCCATGTGCGTTTATGCCTGGAGTTTGCTGGATCGGGTGGGATTCGGTCGTGCCCACGATTCTCCATTAAGGAGCAAGCGGTATGAAGCTCTGCTATCTGTTGCCATCATGGATGAAGTTAGAGGCGGAGAATGTCATGAAAGCCGAGATCGGAGGACTAGGAACGGTGATTTGTCTCTTGGTGGCGATGAGGAACTTGCTTGGAGCTTCAGGACGCGTATACAGCGGTATGAAAGTGGGGGCGACAGCACAGGTGAAGTTCAAAGTTCTACCTTTCAGGGTGAAAATCCAAGGTCTGGCCTTAATTGGTTGTGTCTGGCAATGGACTTGTTGAAGACATTGTTTTGAGAGCGAGGACTATCTCCAGGGTGAAAACCCAAGATCTCGATCGGGCGACGACGGCGCTTGTGCACTGTTTTCTTCTTGAAGGCGTTGCTTTTGGAGAGATTGGACATCAGGTGTTGTTTTGGTGGTGGTTGTACTGCTGCTACAAGTGCTGTAACTCTGTAGCGGGACTTTTTTTTTAGTTCTTCTTCTTATTGTATTTTGGTTGTGTGCATCCGTAATACATTCGGTTATTACGTTGTTGTAGATGCTGGATGTATTTGGTATCTTCTTAATATTAATATATACTCTTTATCTAAAAAAAAGAATAGATGTAGTGTGGCCCGAGCCGATATTGCAGGTCGTGGCCTGTACGACCAACAGAATAGATGTCGCTAACGATCTCCACAAAGGCGTGTCTTGTCGATTACCTTCTGGTATCTGCCCTTGAATATAGCACTGCCGCAGCCAATTGAAGCACGGCCCTGTTCCGCCAGACAGTAAGTAACTTCGACACCAGATTCGCCATAAGCGCTTTGTTGTGTAGGTGCAAATTCCTGATCCCTAACCCAGTAACCCACCCTATTTTTTAGGCATGGTTACTACCTCCCAGGCAACAAGGCAGTGACCCCCGGAGACTGTTGTGTTGTTCTTCCAAAGGAATACACGCCCTTAGTTTGTCCACAGCTTCAATGGTTGTCTTGTCCCATTGGATGCAAGTCCTAAAGTAACCCGGAATAGATGATAGGACTGAGTTAATCATCTCGGTTCTCCCTGCTGTTGACAACAACCTTGGAATCCAGCCGGGTAGTCTCCTGTCTACGCGTTGGATAATTGGTTGTAAGAAGCTTATGGAAATCTTGTTCATCGACAGAGGTAAGCCTAGGTAGGTGCATGGAAGATGAGCGATTGGATCCAAGAATATTTGCAATCTCCAGAGATTCTTCCTTGCTTGATGTACTGAGCCTTTGAGAATTAATAGCGTATCATCCGCGTACTGAAGGGCAGGTAGCGGTGCTCCGTCTTGTATCGGGTGTAGTAGTAGCCCTGCATTATATGCTTTTCTGAACAGTTGTTGCAACACATCGGCTACAAGATTAAGTATGGGGATAGCGGATCTCCCTGCCGGACCCCCTTCTGGATCGGGAACACTGGCCCATTTTGTCCATTGATAAGCATCTGAGAATTGGAAGTCTGCAGTAGCTGTTGTATCCACCAAATCCATCTGGCAGGGAAGCCGCGAGCAGATAGAATAGCTGTGATCGCCTCCCAGTGCACAGTGTCAAAAGCTTTCATTAAATCTAGTTTTAGTACAATGACAGGCTTCCTTCGTTTATTTGCGAGCTGCACCATCTCAATTGCTGTCGCGAAATTCTCGATGATCGATCTGCCCTTGATAAACCCAGACTGCATTTCGCCGACTAGGCCGTGGATCCTCTGTTGTGACCTATTTGCGAGCACCTTCGCAATCAGTTTGGGTATGGAATGTTGTAATGAGACTGGTCTATAGTCTGAAATCTGCTGTGGGTTGTCACGTTTTGGCAATAAAGTTATGTTTGCCAAGTTGACTCCATTTTGCTGAAGGTTTTTGCAGTGCCACTCGCTGAACAGATGTGTAAATTCAGTCGTCTTCAAGTCTTGTAGGTAAGATTGTGTAGAATTCGTTTGTAAATCCGTCCGGACCTGGGCTTTTATTTGGTTTTGCTTGTGTTACTGCTTTTCAATTTCGCTCCAGGAGAAAACGGCCCCAAGGTCAAGCAGGTTTGAGTTGCTTTGTCCATAGAGAAGGTGCAGATTGAGGTTTTGTGTCGAGGGACTATCTTCAGCAAACAATTGTTGAAAATATTCTGTAGCAATTCTCAATTTGTCCCTGTCATCGTAGTAATCAACCTGATCATGGTTGAGCAGCTTCATCTTGTTTTTTCTGTGTCTATATGTTGCCATAGTGTGGAAGAACTTCGTGTTTTCATCACCTAATCGACACCATTTGACTTAGGGATGGCAATGGGTACCCTGTACCCGCGTACCCTGCGGGTAAAAACCCCATTAGAATAAGAGTTTGAGACTAAAAAATATCCATGGGTATATAAATAGGGAAATTTTGTGCCCATCGGACAGAGCGGGTACGGGCATGGGATTGCATAACCCATACCCGCGTGCTTACCCGTATAAATTATGTCAGGTGGGGCTTAGTTTAATTAAATCTAACCTAATTGCTGGATTGCTCGAGTTTATTTTGGTTGAACTTGTTATAGTGTCAAAACTTTATTGTAATGCTTATTTTATGGCCTTATGTATGATTAAATTATTTATATATTTTGTCGTGAGTTTATGAATTTAACTGTTACAAATGCGGGTATTTTTACCCGCGGGTATACCTTTACCCTGTCGGGTGACGGGTATGAAAAAAATTATACCCGCTTACGGGTATGGGTACGGGTGATGGGCAAGCTCAGGACGCACGGGTAAGGGTATGGGGTGGCTCCACCCGCACCCATACCCTGCGGGTGCCATCCCTAATTTGACTTTCGCTCTCCTCCTCCAGTGCATTGCCTCAGCGTTGCAGAGGACCTTATGTTTCGCGGTGCACACCGCCTATAGCTGTGTTCGTAATGATAGTACCCTCCATTCCTCCACTGCGTCGAAATAGTTAATTGCATGAGCCACATTTGCTACTCCCTCCGATCCATAAAAAGTGTCGCTCATTTTATACTAAGTTAGTACAAACTTTGTAATTAGGTGGGCGACACTTTTTATGGATCGGAGGGAGTAGAATCTTTACCCCATATTTTATTCTACAACCAAGATTGTAATTCAATTCAAGTCATCGTTCATTTTTACGGAATCCCATATTGCGAATACAACTTTGGTTTTTTTTTTCTGAGGGAAGAATACGACTTCTGGTTACGGCCCGTTCCCAAATTACATTCCAAAGCTCCGCAGAGTCCCAACCCTACAACTACAAGGTCAGACTCAAAGAAATAAATAGACGTCCCAACCCTACCGGCAAGTCTCATCGCATGCTGCCACTCCTCCGCCGTGGCCGCAGCCTGCGAAACACCCTCACAGCCGCCGCTTCCCTCATCTAATCGCTGGCCAGTAACGCCAAGCCGAATCGGTCGAGGTCAAAAGCATCGAGGATTCATCATGGCCGACCCATCTGGTTGCAAAATTTTCCGTATGAAAGAGACGATCCAATTCGATTTTCGAGTATGGCTCTCGTCGCCTGAGGATCGCCCTGCTGCCAATGGCGAGTTTGAATCTAGGGGAGGCCGTCCTTAACATTGCTGGATGCAAATGCACTGTATGTTATGTGTGTTCAGACTCGGATCCCAACATCCTCGTCACTTTGAAAGTGCGGCGTAACAACGTTCTGGAAGGCAGTTTGGAGATGGTTTTACTTGACAACACCGGCTCACGGGCGCCCTCGATAGGGAAAGAGGCTGGGCATATGGAAGGTTATCACGTTCTGCTCGCAGCGTGGAAGGATGTCAAGGCGAACTGTGTGGTGGACAACCGCTACTTCGATGTGCTGTGCACTTTCAGCGTCCATCGGACACCTCCGGCTGAGGAGAAGCTCCTGGATTTAAGTCATGATCTGGCCATGATGTCGACTAAACAAGATCTTACAGATGTTTCCTTTGACGTTGGCGGAGAGAGCTTCAGTGCACATCGTCTAGTGCTCGCGACCCGATCACCGGTCTTCAGATCGGAGCTCTACGGCCCGATGACTGAAAGCAAGATGGCGTCTATCACTATCCAAGACATGGAGGCCTCTACCTTCAGATCTTTGCTCCATTACATGTATCATGGTTCACTGCCCCATGGTGACACAAATGATCTCGTTTGTCTAACCATGGCAGAATACCAGCACCTGCTTATAGCCGCTGATCGGTATGGGGTGGAGGGTCTAAAGAAGATTTGCGAGGAGAAGATATGTCACGACGGTATCACGATTGACAATGTGGTCTCAATGTTGGAGCTGGCAGAGGACCATGTCTGCCCCAAACTCAAAACTGGGTGCTTTGATTTCCTAGCCGATGGTGAAAATTTCAGGATGGTTGGGACTTCTGCTGAGTACATCCGTTTGATTCAGAGCTTTCCGAATCTCTTGGATGAAGTGCGGAACAGGTTCAAGATATTGCATGAAAAGCAGGGTATGTTGGAACCTGCTGCTCGCAAGAAAACCCGATTGTCTTAGTCATGACGACGGATTGATGATGGAGTACTGCTAGCTGCAGAAATGCTTAGTTGATGAATTTGAAGCCTGTTACAGTGGCATGTCTTCTGCTATTGATCTTTTGCTAACTAGCTTCAGGAAAATGTATTCCTCGTGTAGCTTTCATGGTTTCAACTTCTAGTTGGTGTGCTATACACTTATGTAGCAGTTGTCTTTCTATTTGGCGCTCGTATCTTGCTACTTTGTGCCTGTTTACATCTAGTGTATTTTAGTTAGCCACTCTTTATGACAATCTTTTCTATTTCTTCAGACAAGTGGCAGCAAGCTAAGTGAAAATCGTTTTATATATCTTGTATAATGCTACAACTATCAACCATATTAAGTTACCGTTGCCTGTTGGAACAATTGCTATGCTAGCAGTGCAAGAATAACTCAATCATATTCCTCGTGTTAAACAACCCTTAGACTTTGGTGACTTATGTTCATTGCCTTCCAGAGTTATCACACTTTTTTAAGATATAAGATTAAGATCAGGCTTTCCCTAACAAAAATATTAAGACCAGGATAGAATATCCATTAGGGCTTTGCTTGGATGGGAGTAATTTAGCCAAAACGACAGGAAATATTCACAGACCTCCTGACCTCCCGCTAGAAATCTGCTACGAAGGGGAAAAAAATCGGCTCCGTAATTGTCGTGTCTTGGATCACGGACACCGGGAGTAAAGGATACCCCTTTTTAGTTTCTGCACAGGGCGTAAAGGAGGCTGGAAGACGCCTACTTCCGGGGAACCTTGTTGAGACCTCCGATCTACGTACTAGCAAGCAACACAGGGACACAGGGAGTTTACCCAGTTTCAGGCCGCCCGGAGGCTAAAAGACCTACTCCTGCATGTCTGGATTGAGTGGTTTATCATGGTGTAGCTTACAGAGGTGGTGGCGGGTGAGAACCCGGGAGGTGTTGGCTAGAGGTTGAAGACAAGCAGATCCTGTCCCGGAGGAGATCACCTCTCGCTTATGCTACTCTTCGTCTGGTGCGCTACCTAGCCTAGCCTCCCACCCTCTGGAATTTCCTCCTTCCCTCCCCTTAGGTGCCTTGGTCCTCCTTTTATAGGCTAAGGGGATCCCACAAGGGCACCTTTGGGGGCGGAGGGGTTTTAGGCGGAAAAACCCCTCCGGGTTCTACTTATGGGGCGACGTGGCCTCTTCCCGTCCAAGTATTCTTCTGAGGGGGGTTAGGTGCGGTCGCCCACCTTTTGCAGGGTGGGCGGACGAAGGCTGACACCTTTTCCGACCGTGTCCCCGCTCGGCGCCTCCATCTTCTTGGCGCCCAAGTTTTCTAGGACCTTCCAGCCGGAGCTGGCAAACTTATCCTCTTCGCTTGTACGGAGGTTGGATCTCGGGGTGAGCCTGGCCTCCTGCCGGGCGTCCGGGTCCTCGGGACCTCCGCGTCGTCTGCCGGGTTGAGGGTGACCCCGGGAGGTCACCCGACCTTTAGTTGTGGTTGTCGATGTCGTCCTTGCCTGGTTGCCGTGGGGCAGATGGGGGGCCCATCTGCCGGTCTTGGACCCTTGCCTTGTTTGCCTTCTCGGTGGGCCCACTAGTGGTGGACCCACTTTGACCGCATCAGGGGAATCCCGTGTTCCACTGTTGCGACAGTAGCCCCCGGGCATAGTCCCGGCGGGCACGTCCTTCTGCCGCCGGGGCTATGACCAAAAAAGTCAAAGTGGGTCCCCGGCGTCTTGCCTTGACTGTTCCGTCCCATCTGTCGGGGCCGTGCTCGCAGGGGAGCAGCGCGAGCCCACGGGTCTTCTTCGCCTTGGTGAACGTTGCGATCCGCGCGGACCGCCAGCGTCCGTCTTGAATCCCACGGGAGGAAGCGTCCTGAGCGGAACGTCTCCTCGATCCCCGCGCCGGCCGAATTGGTGGGGCCACGATGCGATGCGTGGAATGCCTTATAAGCCACGGCTCGTGGGAACTATAGCCGTTACTTCTCCCAAATCGCAGAAATCCCCAAATCGCCGCCCAATCGCTCTTCGTCTTCTTCCTTCTCACCGTGCGCCGCGCGCTTCTCCGCTTAGCCGCCGCAACACGGAGCAGCAGGCCTCTCTGTCCCGATGGCCAAGATCAAGAAATCCGCTCAGAAGAAGCCCTCCGGTGCCTCGCTCATCAGGAGGCAGCCACCCCCAGATCTGAGAAGGCGCAGAAGAGATCGGAGCGCACTGCCGCGACAGCGGACATGCGCAGGCGGCAGGCCCTGTTCCCGACCATCTATGCCGGCGCCACGGAGAAGCTGTAGGCCGCGCGATTCGTGGCGGTTGCGTCCAGGGCGACGGCTGACGCTCCGGCTTGCGTGGCGACCGAAGTCCTGCCGCCATCAGAGACCCGAACGGCCATGCAGATCCCCATTTTCGATGCCTTCATGCGGATGGGGCTCGTTCCCCCATTCTCGGATTTCTTCCTGGAGATCCTGCGTGCATACGAGCTGAAGCTTCTGCACTTGACCCCAGGTGCCATCCTGGATCTGTCCGTCTTTGCCTACGCTTGCAAGGCGTTCGTCGAGGTGATGCTTTCTGTGGCGCTGTTCCGTCATTTCTTCTATCCCCGCGTAGGAAAAGAGGGCTGGTTGGGGGGTGGAGTCACGTTCTGCTTCCGTCCAAACGTCAAGCAAGCCTACCCCGAAATGGTGGTGAAGTCTAAGTGGGACGAGTGGAGGAACGACTGGTTCCTCGTCGGTGTTCCGGAGGCTCTCCAGCATCTTCAGGAGCCGAAAGAGCACCCGGTGAGCGAGGAGCTCTGGAGGAGTCTAAGCCCGCAGGACGTGTATCTCTCGGCGGCGGTGTCCCGCTTCAAGCTTCTGCGGGAGCAGGGGGTCTCTGGAGCCGCCATAATTGCGCACGCCCTGCGCAATCGCCTGGCTCCTTTGCAGAAAAAGCCTCACCCGGCCTGGAGCTTCCAGGGTCCCAAAGACCCTTCCCGCTTGCGGAACACCAACATGGACGACTCCGCCCTTCTTGCGGTCATGAAGACGATCTTCCCTCCCGCCGTGAAGTACCAGCTGCCAGAAGGAGTCCGGCCCTTGAGCGAGGATCCGCAGAAGAAAGAGGTCCTGGCAGCAATGCCAGTGTGCAACGCCCTTGGAATCGAGGGCCGGACCGACTCCGAGTCTCAGGCCACCAAAGCCAAGACCCGGAAAGCCAAGGCTCCCTCCAGCTCCGGCGAGGATGAAGAGACGTCTGAATCCGAAGAGGAGAGCGCGGAGAGTTCCGAAGAGGAGTCCTCCTGCTCCGGAGAGGACGACAACGACGGCGAGGGATCCGAGGGTGACGATGTCGCCAGCAGGGACGTCAGCGACGAGGAAGACGACGATGAAGAGGAGGAGGCGGGGAGAGAGGCTCTTTCCCCGCGCCCTGCCATGGGAAACGTCGCGGTCTTGATCCTGGAGGCGAGCCCCCGTGAGCCACCCGCGTGCGTGGTCGGTGAAGAGGGCGGCCCCGTGGACATGGAGGTCGACATCGATGCCTTTGTCCTGGCGCTGCGACGCGAGGAGTCGCCCCAGCGCCAGCCGCCTGCTCAGGAGCCCTCCTTCGCTGCCAGCATGATGCCCTTGAGCCCCCATGGCTCTTCCGCCGGGTCCGTAGACATGCCCGTGTCGCTGAGCTGCAAGCGTGCCCGCGGGTAAGTTTTCTTCTTGCTTGTTTTTGTCATGAATGTTGTCTTCGTGCTTGTGGGTTGCACTCCAGTGAAGATGACCGAATGTCGTTGCAGGGGTCAAGCTTCCCCGGAGTCCAACAAGAGGCGGCGAGACGCGGCCGAGGACGACACGGCCACCAGCGCCAGAGCTCGCGGAGGGATGACGCCCCCTCCAAATTGCAGGGAGCGGAGAAGAGACGCATGAGCGGCGCGGAGAACGCACCTGGGACGCCCCTGGCCCCCGCGAAGACGGGAACTGCGGGGACGCCGGAGGCAGCAGGTAAATCTTACCCCGCTGGGCAAGCTCCACCTTCTTCCGCCTCGCTGGTCCGACATCGTCTCTTGCTGATCCAGATACTTCGGTTGTTGGCGGATCCCCAATGGGCGACCCGGCTGTGGCGACTCTGGACCAGGAGGTGTCCAAGTCCGCACCTGAGGTGACGACGGCCGCGTGCCCGGGAGATGGGCACGCGTCGGCGCTTCCGGTGGTCCGGCCGGGGCCGAAACATCGAACCGGGCAAACACCCCGGACATTCTGAGCTGCTCGTTCATGACCGGGGAGAAGCTGAAGTCCTTTAGCGAGTTCTCGACGTGCTCCGGGGCGAGTGCTGAGATTGCCGCGCTGGTGGAGATCAAGGCGGATCTTTCTGCGAAGAGCGGCTGGAGAACTGGTGCTTCCGGGGACCAGCAAGGAGTAGACCCCGAGATCATGATCAGCGGGTCGAGCACCAAAGAAGCCGCGCTCCGGGGAGTGGGCCAACTGGTCCAGGAGATCGAGGCCAAGGAGGACGCATTGGCGCGCGCTAGCTCCCGCGCCGAGGAGGTGATCCAAAAAGGGTTGGTGGAGCTGAACCGCCAGTGGAACTTGCTCATGGCCATGTGGAAAGGCCTCGAGCGGAAGAACAAACTCTGGAAGGTCGAGTGCGAGCGCTGCGAGCATGATGTCTCAAAGCGGGAACATCAGCTGGCTACCCGGGAGGTCGAGCTGACAAGAAAGGCCGAGGCCTTGGACATCCGGAAACTGGAGCTGGAGAGAGAAGTCGAGCAACGCCTCACAGAGATGGAGAAAAACCATCGGGAGGCGCTTGATGAGAAGGTCAAAGATATCAAGGACTTGCAGCTGAAGGAGACTGAGGTCCAGAAGGCCATGGAGGACGCCGGGAAGGAACTTCTTGCGGAGCAGGAGTCCGCCTGCACCTTGCGGGAGCAAGCCAAGCTGGACGGCCAGAAGGTGGCCGGGTTGGAGGAGTCCTTGAAGCTGCAGGGGGAGGAACTGGCGTCGCTGAAGACCAGGCACCTCGAGCTGGAGAAGGATCACTCCTGTGTTTCCTCCGAACTCGCAGAAATCCACCGTCAGACGGAGGAGGAGTTCAAGGGCGTTGCTGCCGCCAGTGCAGACTTCGTGATGCGGGTGCGGCAGCTGGACCGAGCTGCTAAACTATCTGGTCTGGCTCCGACCTGCCAAAGCCTCCCAGACGTGGAAGAGTTCCTCTCGAAGACGGCCGCCTCCATTAGGTCCATCAAGAACAAGACCGCTCGTTGGCTTCTTAATGATCGAAACGGAGCCAGGCTTGAGATGGCGGCACGCGTGATGGCATCGTTCCGGGAGGCCAACCCGAACGCCGTTGTGCCCAACTTTGTGGACTGATACGTCGCAAACGTATCTACTTTTCCAAACACTTTGCTATTATTTTGCCTCTGATTATTAATGAATTTGTTTGAAACTAACCCGAGCTGACGCTGTTTTTAGTAGAATTGTATTTGGTGTCTTTCTTTTGTGCAGGGTTCAGAAGTTCGCGGAAAATTCCAGAAAAATTATAAAAAGTATTTTTGAGGGAAAAGAGCCACGGAGCCAAAAGACCGCGAGGGGGGGGGGGCATCCCAGGAGCAGGGGCAGGTCCCACCCGCGGGTGGGGTCCAGGCCGCGACAGGAGGCCGCCCCTGCCCCTGGGACCTCATCTCTCGACCCCCCTTCGCTTATAAGCCTCCTTTCGACCTAAAAACGGGAGCCCCTGAACACTTTTTCCAGAAACCTTACGGAACTCCGCCGCCATCACGAACCCTAAATTCGGGGTCCAGGATCGCTGTTCCGGCACCCTGTCGGAGTGGAGATCGCCGCCATCGTCACCGCCAATGCCTCTCCATCAACCATCCATGTCGTCCCCCTCCATGTGTGAGTAGTTCCCTGCTGTAGGCAAGGGGATGAAAGGGATTGAATAAGATTGCTCATGTAATTCGATGCCAAATTGTTAGGGCACGACGCCTAGTATCCTCTATTTGTGTTAATCATCGTTGGTGCAACTAGTTATGCTTAATGCTTGTCACTTTGGGCCCGGGTGCCATGTTTTCAGATCTGAACAATTATGTTTGCTTGAGTATAATTGTTGTTTGGATCCTATCTACTAGTTGTATGCACTTGTTGTCAACCGGAACCGGAGACCCCGAGTGACAAAAATGGGGACATCGATGGGAATGGTTGGAAACTCGAGGGTTACGTGTATTCATTGTGTGTTAATGCTTTGATCCGGTGTTCTATTAAAAGGAACACCTTAATTGCCATTTGTTCCTTAATTGGCCCGACTGAAACCGGATGGCAGGACAAAAGATGCCGTGCAAGTTCTTATTGTAGGCACGTACGGCTAAATTAGGAATACATGCCTATGACTGTTTGATACTTGGATGCTAGTTATATATTTATTTGCTTTGTGCTTAGTTATGTTCATTTCATGAGCTATCTTATTCATGCAACGCCCGTCTATCTGTCCCTATGCCTACGGTGTTTTAATCCCGCTGTTTACAATCATTACTTTTACCGTTATCATTGCTGTCTTTATTTTACTACTGCTGTTACTATTCTACTACTGTCATCAAATCACTGTTACTACTGATAAATTGCTTCGAGAGAAATCCTTTTCAGGTGTGGTTGAATTGACAACTAAACTGCTAAGGCTTATAAATATTCTTTGGCTCCCCTTGTGTCGAATCAATAAATTAGGGTCAAACTACCCGCGAAGACTGTTGCGATCCCCTACACTTGTGGGTCATCATGGACTCCAAGCCTTCCGAAACCTCGCTCCAGGCTGTGGATGCTTCTGCGACCACGCTAGCCATGGAGATGTTCCCGCGCGCTTAAACTTCCTGCACACCATTCGAGCACCTCGTGCCCCAAATGTAATAAACATCGCGTCAGACTTCGCACTTGTCAAAACTTATGCTGTAATGCTTACAAAACTCTGTGCTACTCTACTTCACGGGTGTTTTTGCTTTATCATGTTTTCTTTTCTCCACGTCTTTGAGAGATCCTTCAGGGATGTAAGCTTACCCATGAGGCCCTGACTGATCAGGAACGCCCTCACAGGCCCTACCGATTCCCAGAAGGTCGCTCACCCTCTTGGCACGCACTCCTCCCGGGCAGTATTAGGTCTCTTACCGCTTCGTACCCCCGGGAGAGTTGACCCCCTGGAGTGCTCATTCGACGGACAAGACGCGTTCTCTGTTTCGTGCATAGTTTTATACCCACGAAATAGATAGCTAGGCATGACATGGATTATGATCAAGGATGACTTATCTTTTATTGCTCACGGGGAGTTCCGGGTGACAACTCGATTCTTCCGGGTACATCTCGGGATGTCGCGGGTACCTCATGTGCGCCGCGTATCTGGCTTCAGCGTACCTCGCTGGGTGGAAGGTTAGCCGCTTCCTCGGCCCGTGTGCATCGGTCGGCCATCTTCAACAAGTCCTCCAGGGTGTCCACGGCACGGACGCTCAGCTTTTCACGCATCATCAAGTTGCGGACATTGACGTGGAAGACGGCGACGATGGAGATCTCTTGGAGGTCAGCTGGGGGAATGCGATCGATGACACACCGGAACCTCCAGATGTAGTGGCGTAGTGTTTCCTCGGGTCCTTGCTCAAGACGGTAGAGGTCAAGGACGGTCGCCGGGTTCGGCGTGGGGCAGGTCCTGGGATGTTGGCCTACCTGGCGTTCCATTTCCTCGCGGGTGCGACGCCTGGGGTTGGAGCTTTGGCCGGTGACCTCTCGGGTCGGATCCATGGGCCTCTTGCCATGGGGATCCTCTCGTTGTTCCTCCTCTGGGGGTGCTGGCGTAGGGACGGCGGCGGCATGGGTATTGGTCGGGGTAGAACTCACGAGAGCGTGGTAGTGGTGAGCATAGTCCAGCAGGTTTTCCAAGCTTGCGATCCATGCCCTCGCACGGGGATCGCTCCTGCACTGCTCTGGCGGGAAGGAGAGAAGCGCTCGGGCTGTGCCCAGTGCCTCTTCCAGCCCCCAGCTTTTCCGAGTCGACTGATGCGATGGCTCACCACAGACCTCCTTAGTTCCCGACATGGTCTTCGCTTGCTGAAGATGCGCCCGTTCACCCAGCCTTGAGGAAGCAGCTGCTTCGGTTGGAGTAGAAGAAGAACTCGGGGCAGATCTAGCCGCGACCGACAGGCTTGACGTTGAACTTGGCGATGCGGTCGACGTAGACCTTGTCGATGAACCTGGCGGCCAAGCCGACGTTGACGCTGATCAAGATCTTGATGAAGATCTCGAAGTCGATGGAGACGAATCTAGCGCTTGCGCCCCTACCTGGCGCGCCAGATGTCGTGTCTTGGATCACGGACACCGGGAGTAAAGGATACCCCCTTTTAGGTTCAGCATGGGGCGCGAAGGAGGCTGGGAGACGCCTACTTCCGGGAGAATCTCGTCGAGACCTTCGATCTATGTACTAGCAAGCAACACAGGGACACAGGGAGTTTACCCAGGTTCAGGCCGCCCGGAGGCTAAAATCACTACTCCTGCATGTTTGGATTGAGTGGTTTATCATGGTGGAGCTTACAGAGGTGGTTGCGGGTGAGAACCCGAGAAGTGTTGGCTAGAGATTGAAGACGAGCAGATCCTGTCTCGGAGGAGATCACCTCTCGCTTATGCTACTTTTCGTCTGGTGCGCTACCTAGCCTAGCCTCCCACCCTCTGGAATTTCCTCCTTCCCTTCCCTCAGGTGCCTTGGTCCTCCTTTTATAGGCTAAGGGGATCCCACAAGGGCACCTTTGGGGGCGGAGGGGTTTTAGGCGGGAAAACCCCTCCGGGTTCTACTTATGGGGCGACATGGCCTCTTCCCGTCCAAGTATTCTTCTGAGGGGGGTTAGGTGTGTTGGGGTTATGCCGAACATGTACCCTCACGAAGAGGACTAATAGCCAGCGTACCAGGGTGGCCCATAGAGGTGGTAAGCCGAAATCCAGCTTACCGGGTGGCCCAGTATGATGAAGCACAGGAGGCCCATCCGGCTAAGGGAAGGTTCCAGAAGCCGGCATGCATTGCGGAAGACTTAGCCCACAAGGCAGGGCCCAAGTCGGATTAGAGTAGAACTCTATGACTTAGTCGGTTAGGTTTCCTCCTGTAAGCCCTAGGTCCGGACGCCTTTATAAGCCGGCCTAAGGGACACCTCAGGGCAAGCTCTAACACATTTCATTGTAATCGGCGTATATTGCCTTATAGTGAATTATAGCAGCACGTAGGGTCTCGCCACCGTTGCGAGATCCGAAACTGGGTAAACACTTTGTCACCCCGTCGCCGGAATACCCCACGTCTCCTAAACCCCTCTGTCTACCTAGCTCGATGGCACCCCTGCCGCGGCTAGATTCGACAATACCACGACAGTTGGCGCCCACCGTGGGGTAAGAGATGTCCGGGGTTTCGTTCCGTCCGGGATCTACGGGCGGAGTCGGCAACACCATCGCGGTCGGCTTGGTGAGCTACTTCGACGAGACAGGAGCTGGCCACGTTTTCAACGACGGCTTTTGGACGCCGGCAAAGGAGGATCCCGCCGGTTGGTCCACGGTCTCTGTCGGTGGCTTCGACATCTTCGTTGGCTTCACTGCCCAGGCTTTGGACGATCTCGGCTTCACCTCGAGCATGCCCGCCACCCACCAGAGAAACTTCGACGAGGGATCGGATCTGGACTCTGAGGAGATCGCCGATCTGGATCTGGCTTTCGACGCCGACGATGAAGATTCTAAAGACGATGCAAGTTCCAACATGGCGGCGCCAGACTTCCACTTTGTCGGCATCTTAGGAGAATCCGGCTCTAACGAGTCGATGACAGAAGCTGAGTCTATCCTTCCTGCATTGCAGGCCGGGGCTGACTCAGAAGCCGGATCAGGGGACACTACCCATATGGAGCAGGACCTCGAATCTGAAGGAGAATCCGACGATTTTAGTCGGAAGGTTGCATCCTGCTTAGGACGCCCTGCCGAGGTCTTGATGGGTGACGTCTCTGGTCCTAGGGTCGACCCCAATACCTCGAAAGCCGCTAATGGCGAAGAAAGAACTCCAGAAGCCGGAAATCAAAAGGTGGACTTTGTGCCACCACTGGCTCCAATGAAGGGAACTGGTAGATTGCCGGCTGCAGGAGACGACATTGATGCTACGGCCGACGAAGCAACAGAGAAGGAGCATGAAGAAAGGATGGCAAGATACAACAACTGCTAACTCCACTTCCTCCTAACGCATCGCTAGCCGACATTGAAAAGCGTCGCGCCGAACTGGAAGAGCAAGCAGCCCAGATAGCGGAGCGCGAAGTCGAGATCACAAACAAGGAAACGGAGTTCATCCGGAAGCAGAGAGAAAAGGGGGCCGACGATGTTTTCCGTCCGGCTCGCGACAAGAATCTGCACAAGAGGTTGGATTTCCGCAGCAAGTCGGAAGCCGGCCATGTTAATTCAGTCTGGAGAAAGTACCACCACCGACGTGACCCGGTGACTAATTTGTGTTACTTCAACACCCCAGCCAAAAACATGGAGTCGGCCCAGGAGGTCATGTTCGACAAATCGTTGGACCATGACGCTCGCCTCAAATATTCGGCTTATCTACTGGAGGTTGCACAACAGCAGCAAAACGACTCGCAAGTAAAGTCTGGACGGCTTGTTGACGACTCTCGTCTTTGCAACTCGACGGCCAAAAAGCCAATGGCTGCTGCACCTGCAGACCCAGACGATGACCCACCCGGCTCAAGCAGCCACAACAAAGGCGGCGACAAGGACCCGAAGGACAAGCAGCCTAGAGGCGCGGAATCCCGGACAGGTTCTTCACGCCATCGTGAGGCTGGTAGAAGCCGGGAAGAACATCGGAGCCGGGAGCGAAAGGAGGACCCTCGCAAGGAAAAGGCGGCACCATCCCGTCAGGAGGGACAACGTGAGGGGGAAAATCCACCCTGAAGGGAGGGTAACAGAGATCATATGCCACCTCCACCGCCGCCTCCACCGCGCAAAGAGGGAGATAACCCCTCCAAGTACATACCCCCTCCACGACGGCAAAGGACTCCAAGCCCCCCGCGTAACGCGAGTCGGGTGAGCCAAAGCCGTCACAGGCAAGAACCAAGGCAAGGAAAGTCGGTTGATAAACCGCCATCAGCCGATGATGTTCGAAGCATAATCGAGGAGAGGAAGTCGGGCAGAGATGCCCAATACCTCGGCCCCAAGTGTTTTGGCAGAACAATCATAGAGCAAATACTACCTCCCACTTTGTCGAACGTAACAAAGATGGTGGAGAAGTACAGTGGTACGGCTAATCCTGAGACCTGGCTCTCAGATTACGTCAGTGTCTGCGACATATATCAAGGCAGCGCCGACTCCACAGTGCGATTTTTGCCCCTGATGTTAACCGGGACGGCACGTATGTGGATTGAAGGTTTGCCGGAAAAGACAGTTCATACCTGGAGTGACATGAAGCGCGTCTTTATTCAGCACTTCCAGGGCACATATAACGCCCAAAGTCGATTTTTGACTTACAACGGAGTGAAATCAAAAACGCTTGCGAAGGCGTCTCAGAAAATCAGGCGATCCATGCCTTCAAGCAATCTCTTAGGAAAGGGACAACTTTTCGCTTCATGATCTACAGCGACGAGTCGGAAACTTTGGGGGGCTTGCTCGCTTATGCTAACAAGTACGCCGCTGCTGACGATGACAACATGGAAGACGGTGAAACCCGCCGACGCGAGTCCGGGAAAAAGAAAGTCGAAGACCAAGCCGGCCCTTCTCACGAGGTTGCTGCCACCTTTGGTAAGGGCGGCTCAAGCAATAGCAAGTGGCAGGGCAAAAAGCCGGAAAACAACCAATCATCCCGACCGCCAGCGGTGAAGTATGACGACATCAAGCACAACCCCTGTGTTCATCATCTGAGGCCGGATGGAACGAGCTCCCACACGCTCCAGCAATGTCACATCAATCGGGACATTGCCAAGGATCCCAAAGCCGGCAAGTCAAGGAACAAGCGCAAGTCCAGAAAGGACGACAAAGAGAAGGAGGACGCCGCTTCAGAATCGGATGACGCGGGCTCCAAAGAAAAAGGCAGCAAATTCCCTAAGCATGCCGAAAGTCTCATCGTCAATCTGGCAACAGATTCCTCTCGCAAAGAAAAGGCGGCTTGGAGAGAACTCAATGCTACGGTACCTGCAGTTCCTCAATACTTAGATTGGTCCGACATCCCCATCACATGGGATCGCAGCGATCACCCGGACAGAGTTCCTTCAACACGCACCTACGCTTTAGTCGTCAGCCATATAGTCAACAAATACAAGTTGACAAAGGTGCTTATGGACGGTGGGAGTAGCATCAACATACTCTACGCCGCAACATTGAAGAGAATGCGTCTCTCCGAGTCACAACTCAGCCACAGCAATGTGAAGTTTCATGGGATTGTGCCGGGACGACAAGCCTCCTCAATGGGAAGGATCACCCTGAAGGTCACCTTTGGTGGCACGGATAATTTCCGGACAGAGGACGTCTCTTTTGAGGTGGTTCCCTTTAAAAGTGCATACCATGCAATCTTTGGACGTCCGGCTTTCGCAAAATTCATGGCTCGGCCATGCTACATCTATAGCAAGCTGAAAATGCCAGGACCCAATGGGATCATCACAGTCAAAGGAGACTTCAAGAAAGCAAAGGAGTGTGAGGCTGCCAATGCCGTCCATGCTGAAGAAGAAATCTGCAAGGAAGAATTGGAGAATCTCAAGAAGACAATGGGTCCCGATGAGATGCCGGCAACTGAAAAGCCGTTCTCTAAGGTTGACTCAAGCTTCAAGCCAAAGGATGACACCAAGAAAATAAAGCTCTCAAAGGATGATCCGACAAAGGAGGCCATCATCGGTGCCGGTCTCGATGACAAATAGGAAGGCGAGCTCGTCAAGTTTCCCCGTGAGAACCGGGATATCTTTGCTTGGTCACCATCCGACATGCCAGGTGTACCGAGGAAACTTGCCGAGCACTCCTTAAAAGTCAACAAGGACGCTAAGCCAGTCAAACAAGGCCTCCGACGGCTCGAAACTGAGAAGCGCAAGGCGGTTGGAAAAGAGATCCTAAGGCTCACTGCCGCCAAATTCATCCGTGAAGTTGTCCATACTGATTGGTTGGCAAATCCCGTGCTTGTTCCAAAGAAAAACACCTCTGAGCTACGTATGTGCATTGATTTCACTGGCTTAACCAAAGCCTGTCCTAAGGATCCGTTCGCCTTACCGCGTATCGATCAGGTAATTGATTCAACTGCCGGCTCAGAGATGCTATGTTTTCTGGACGCTTATTCGGGTTACCATCAGATTAAGATGAATGAGTCAGATCAAGTCAAGACATCCTTCACCACGCCATATGGCAATTACTGCTATGTCACAATGCCTTTCGGCTTAAAGAACGCCGGTGCTACTTACCAAAGGTGTATGTAGCGGTGTTTGGACAAGCAAATTGGCCGCAATGTTCACGTCTACGTTGACGACATAGCGGTCATATCGAAGAAGCATGGCGATCTTATCGCCGATCTGTCGGAAACCTTTGCAAATCTAAGGGAGTACCAGATGAAGCTTAATCCGGCAAAATGCGTCTTCGGAGTACCCGCATGCAAGCTTCTGGGCTTCATTGTTTCCCAAAGAGGAATTGAAATTAACCCGGAAAGATAAAGGCGATTCAGAACATCGAGAGGCCGACTTGTCTGAAGGACATACAGCGGCTTACGGGTTCTGCCGCGGCTGTAAGCTGATTCATTAGCCGGCTTGGTGACAAAGCATTGCCATTATACAAGCTCCTCAAGAAGTCAGACAATTTTGTTTGGACAGAGAAAGCAGAGGCGATGGAGAGCACACCTTTGCCGGATTCTCAATACTGGATAATGCACTTTGATGGCTCAAAGATGAAGGAAGGCTCGGGGGCTGGAGTAGTGCTAAAATCGCCTAAGGGTGACAAGCTAAGTTATGTCCTCCGAATCCACTTCAACGCCACGAACAACGTAGCAGAGTATGAGGCTCTCCTCCATGGCCTTCATATGGCTAAGGAGTTGGGAGTAAAACGCATCCTCTGCTATGGCGACTCGGATCTTGTTGTATAGCAACTAGATGGATGTTGGGACACGAAAAGTCCCACAATGGCGGAATACAGGAGAACAGTCGATGAATTCGGCAGATGCTTTGCCGGCTTGGAGGTCCGACATATCTCCCAAGATGACAATGAAGCTGCTGACGCCTTGGCCAGAATAGGCTTCAGGCAAAAGGCAGTGCCCCCAGATGTATTTCTCCACCATCTACATAAGTCGTCCATCAAAGGCGGCGACGAAGATTATCCCTTGTCGGCAGAATCAGTTCAAGTGTGCTTGGTAACCCCAGATTGGACCACGCCCTACATTGATTTCCTGATTAATAAGAAACTGCCCAAGGACGACGAGGTGTTGAGCCGTCAAATTGAGCGCCGAGCAAGGCGTACACGATTATTGACGGACAGCTTTACAACGGAGCACGTCCGGCATCTTCCAAAGATGCGTCTCTCCAGAAGAAGGGCAGCAAATCCTTGAGGAAATCCACTCCGGCGAATGTGGGCATCACGTGGTGGCAAAGGCGTTGGTCGCTAAGGCGTTTCGGCACGGATTCTTCTGGCTAACGGCTAAGGAGGATGCTATCAACATCGTCAAAGACTTGTGAAGGATGTCAGCGCTACGCCAAGCAGGTTCACTTGCCGGCTCAGGAGCTCCGGACGATCCCTATTACTTGGCCGTTTGTGGTCTGGGGGCTTGACATGGTGGGACCTTTAAAACGGCAAGAGGAGGCTTAACTCACCTGCTGGTGGCGGTTGACAAATTCACAAAGTGGGTGGAGGCAAAGCCCATCAAGAAACTCGACGGAGCTACAGCTACAAAGTTCATCGTCGAGATAACTACTCGATTCGGCATACCGCATAGCATTATCACTGACAATGGCACAAACTTTGCCGTCGGTGAGCTATCGAAGTTTTGCAGCCGATCAAAAATTCGGCTCGACGTGGCATCGGTGGCACACCCGCAATCAGATGGACAGGTAGAGTGCACTAACGGCATTATTCTGCAAGTATTAAGCCGAGGCTTGAAACCCCATTGCATCGAGCAGCCGCGCTTGGGTTGATGAATTGCCGGCGGTCTTATGGAGTATTCGTACTACCACAAATAGATCGACCGGCTTCACCCCTTTCTTTCCGGTTTATGGTGCAGAAGCGGTACTCCCAACCGACATGATCCACGATTCACCTCGAGTCGCAGCCTACATCGAAGAAGACGCAGAAGAAGCACGTCAAGACGGCTTAGACATCCTCGAAGAAGAAAGAGAGTTGGCTCTCCAACGATCCGCCATCTATCAGCAAGATCTACGTCGCTATCAAAGCCGTAGAGTGCGGAATCGATCTTTTCGAGAAGGCGACTTAGTGCTTCGGCTTGTGCAAACCGGCAGCACAAATTATCCCCTCCATGGGAAGGACCTTTCGTTATCAGCAAATTTCTGAAAAACGGGTCATATTATCTCCTCGACTTAAGGGATTCAAAGAAAGATCCCAGGAAGAAAGGTCGTAAGAGGAAAAGGCATGTAGATGACGACTTAGATGAGACGAAACGTCCGTGGAATATCGCTCAGCTACGTCCTTTTTACACTTAGCAAATTCTATTGTAACCATGTCAATGTGATCATGAAATAAAAATTGGCTTCTCTCATGTGAAATTCGAGAATCTGTACCATCTTTATTTCCCAATGATCTTATTGTTATATCTGTTTACCCGAAATTGCCTGTGTTGCTTGTTGGTAAACTATCTTTCATGTTGAATCCGCCTTAAGGTGATGAAAAAACAACGTTTTGCCAAATTAATGTTTGTCTGCTAGCTTTTTGCGCCGGGTTGCTTCAAAGCATTTCGGCACCGAAAGGCGGCACTTGTTCTGGGTCTAAACAGATTGGTCATTGTGTACCCTGTTACTCAGCAATTTTGCTTCACAATAGGTTTGCCGGCGCTTAAAGGCTAAGGTGTCAAGGCCAGAATAAACTGAGGCATAAAAATTGCAAAGTTTGCAAATAAAAAGCTGATTAACATACAGCAAAAGACTTAGTTGTTTCTAGACATATATATTGTTTGAACGGCTTTACATCATGCAAATTACATTTTCAGGGATGGCCGGCTCAAGGAGCAAATTCGGCTCATGCAGATTTGTCCGCCTCTTCGCCCTCATCGTCAGAGTAGGTGGGAGTGGGCGGGCACGGCACCTCCTTGAAGAATGTCGTAAGGGAAAAATGTTGGCGATTTTGCTGGCATAATCGGAGACGGAGTGCAAAATTTTCTTCCGGTCTTGGGTGTCCAGCGGAGAGCCATCCTCTTTTTCAAGGGGAAAGCCGGATGCTACACGCCAAGCCTCCGCCTCCGGGTAGTGTGCCATCATTAGGCCCAAAGCCGTCTTGGCACCTCCACGAGCGCTGGATCGAAGCCGATCGTCAAAGGCCGACGCTGCATCGTCCAGTTCGGTTGCCAAGCTTCCAAGGTCCGCCAGTGGCTCGGGGTTGCCGGGAAAGAATTTCTCGGCAAGCTTCTTTCCCGAAGAAATGATCTTCGGGAGGAGCTCCCCCACTTCCAAAATCCGGTCAAGCCGGTTTTCCGCTGTCAGTTCATGGCCATAACCCGCCGGAGCTGTAAAAGGCGAAGTTCATGTTATAAAATGTCTAAGACAGAAAGCAGTGAATTTGAGGTTTTAAGTAACCTACTCAAAAGCTGATTGTCGATGGCCACCGATTCGTCGAGGCGCTTGTCAAGCCGGTCCTNTGTTCTATTTGTTTATTCACTTTTATAATCAAAATCATTGATATTTTGTGAGTTACTAACATTGTATTCAGTATTATTACACGTGTATTACACGTGCACGTTTACTAGTGTTATAAAGTGGCTAAGACAGAAAACAGTGAATTTGAGGTTTTAAGTAACTTACTCAAAACCTGATTGTCAATTGCCACCGATTCATCGAGGCGCTTGCCAAGCCGGTCCTGGACTTCATGAAAGGCGTCTTTGTGATTCTGCCTCTCTGTCTCCAGGATTTCTTCGGCTTGCGCAAGGTTCTTCCTGGCTGTATCTAGCTCCGTCGACCTTGATTGGTTAAGATTTTTTAGCTCAATGTTTTCGTCGCGGAGCCGGTCAAGGATGCCGGCGCTCTCGGCAAACTCCTTGGCTTTTATAATGGCATCTGCAAGACAAAATGTCAGCAGTACAAAAATAACCAATATACAAAGTTAAGTTTTCGGCATTCATACCTTGGTACTGAACGCGATCCGCCTCGAAGCCGGCGATGATGGCGTCCTTGTTTGCCAGCTCTGTTTTCAGCCGGTGCATCTCCCGATTTCGCACGCCCAAAAAGTTGATCGTTTCAGCACCAATTTTGCGATGGATCTGCGTAAGGAGGTACTAAAAGCCTAAAGCTATATTGAAGAGCAAGACTAGCTACAGGATGGCATTTCATTGCTAGGGGGCTAAACATATGCATACGCATCATCTCGGACCACTATGTCGGCTAGTTTGTAAAACTTAACCCGGCATAGTGCTCGGGGGCTACTGGGGAAGTCATTTACCTGGTAGTGTTCACGGAGAAGCGTCATGCCGGCTTCAAAGCTTTCAGCAAAGTAATTTTGCTGATCTTCAAGGATCTCTATGACATCAAAGGTGTCATAGGCCTTGGTTTGGTCCGGCTCATCATCCCGGACAGCTGTTCCGTTCTTTCGGGGAAACCGAGGTGCACGCATGAACCGGATCATAAACTCCGGCCTGATGCGCCCCTCGTCATCGACGGCCTCCACTTTAATCGGAGGAAAGGTTGGGGCATCATTAGCCGGAGCTTCAGCCCTTGGTGAAGTTTCAGCCGTCTTCCCCGTCATCTCCGTCCATTGGGTGGGAGGTATAATCCCGGCTCTCCCGAGAATTGGACCTGCCACCATGGTTCGGGGGGAGCTCTCCACCACTGGATTTGGCTTTGAAGCCGAAGGAGATGGGGGAGGAACGGCTGGAGAGGCCTTCTTGCGCGTGGCGCATACATTTTGCTTTAAGGTTGCGCCTTTCTTTATCCTGCAATGCCAAAGGGGTAAGAATGCAAAGATCTAGCAAAATTGCAAGAGCAAATAAGAGACGTGTTAAGCCGACTTACTTCTTGCTGGGTATGTTGAGCCCGGCAAGAACGTCGTCATCCTCGGATGACTTAACGCCAATCGTGGTAGACTAGCTTTTCCTCTTTCGGCTCTCTGTGGTAGCCGAAGAAAAGGAGATAGGTCGTGTGGGCGCCTTGCTGGACGATGGTTTGCCAGCAGGACGAGCGGCAGAAACTCCGGGAATCTGACATATTGCATGTTAATCTGTTAAAGGCAAAATCGAATCCTTCAAAGAATTGAACTTTGGTTCAACAAAGTACCTTTGGGGGAGGGTTGGATGCCGTATACATCGGTAGCGATTTTTCATATTGTCGGCCTTCGCCAGGCCGGGCTTTGATAAGCTTGTTGAAGTGAACCTCAAAGAGGCCTTGCTCCAGGTCCTTTTTACTGATCCGCATGGGATTAGAGTTGCCCGTGTACTCGTATAAAAGCCGAGCACGATGTTGGAGGGGCTGGATCCGTCTCTTCATCCAGCAAATTATTGTGTCCTCCCCAGTTAGGGGAGGGGTGCCGGAGGTCAGTTCTGTGATCCTGGCCTTGATGGCGGCAAGCTCCGTCGGCATTCTTGCTGCCGGCTTCTTCTTCCATGAAGGGAGTTCTGTTGCGGCCCTATCTTCAAAAGGAGCAAGACCCTGCAGCCTGTTTGGAGGCGCTACATCATTGCAATAGAAGAAGGTGGACGCCCACCCCTTAGCCGAATCCATGATTGGCACCTGAGGGTACCAATCTATGTCCCGGCGGCAATTGAAGCTGATGGAGCCGGCAACCAGCAGTTCTTTCTGAACTATCTGCCTCTTGACTCCGAAGTAGTACTGAAAGAAGTCTAACCTAGGAGCTAATCCTAAATAGCCTTCGAACAATGCTACGAAGCCGGATATGTAGAGGAGGCTGTTGGGGGTGATGTTATGAAGCTGGAGACCATAATGGTCTAGGATTTCGATCAAGAAAGCCGAGGGTGGCAGAGAGAACCCCCTAATGACATGAGAAGAAAGAAGTACCCGTTCATCCTTGATTGGAGTAGGAGAAGGGTTGCCAAAGGCGGATCACCAAGTCCGCGCTGACTCTGAAGATGGAAGAATGGCCCCATCAGCCATCATTCCCGTCAGCTCGACATCATCCACCACCGAGCAACCCCAGTTGTGGGTCGGGTTGTTGGCGGCACCTTCGTTGTCGCCGGCTTCCTCCTCTACTTCTTCCGCGGTGGCCCGGGCTTCTTAGGCCGTATCAGCGGCGGCTGCGGAAGCCGAAGCAATTGTAGCCGCAGCCTCGGCTGCAGCTTTAGCTAGGGCAACTTCGTCACGCCCAAATACTGCGGCGGAGGGGGCTGCCGAAGCGGGGGAAGAAGCAGTAGGAGCGGAGCCGGTGGCCCCGGTGTCGGAGGCCAAGCCACCCATCGGCGGTGCCGAATTGAAAGGCGTGGCGTCGACCACAGGGGACCTAGGAGCGCTGGATGCCATGGCAGAGGAGAGAAGAGCTCGAGAGAGATGAGATTTGGAGGAGATGAATGCTAGGGTTGCGAATGGTGCGGTGGCCACGACGAAGGCGAGGCAACCGGTATTTATAGCCCAGCGCTGAGATACGTGCAACGGTCCGGAGCTGAGATTTTCGCCACGCGTCACGGGATCGAGCCGTTGGAGACATTTTCCTTCCCTCTGACGTCTCGGTTCCAGCGCGGGAAAAACGGAAACTAGCCCCTACATTCGAAGATGCCACTCCACTCACTCTGCCGGGTCTGACACATCCGTCAAATCGTCGGACGCGTGTCAATACGCATTCAAGTGCTTTTCGGCACGGAGAGCCGGCACACCGAAGTCGGCAAAAATCTGTTCGGCATGATTGCAGGTTTTTCTAGGAATGCTCCAAGGCTGATGACAAATGAAGAGTTTCCCGGACAACGCATTGCCGGAAGATTGAAGCCAGCCGTTGAAGTACTTGAAGCGTTCCGGGGGCTACTGTTGGGGTTATGTCGAATAGGTACCCTTATGAAGGAGACTAAAGCCAGCGTACCAGGGTGGCCCATAGTGGTGGTAAGCCGAATTCCGGCTTACCGGGCAGCCCAGTACGGTGAAGTGCAGGAGGCCCATCCGGCTAAGGGAAGGTTCCAGAAGCCGGCCCACACTGAGGATGACTTAGCCCACAAGGCGGAGCACAAGCCGGATTAGAGTAGAACTTTGTGACTTAGTCGGTTAGGTTTCCTCCGGTAAGCCCTAGGTCCGGACGCCTTTATAAGCCGGCCTATGGGACGCCTCAGGCCAAGCTCTAACACACCTTTCATTGTAATCGGCGTATATTGCCTTATAGTGAATTATAGCAGCACGTAGGGTTTCAGCACCGTTGCGAGATCCGAAGCTGGGTAAACCCTTTGTCATCCCGTCGCCGGAATACCCCATGTCTCCTAAACCCCTCTCTCTACCTAGCTCGATGGCACCCCTGCCACGGCTAGATTCGACAATACCACGCCAAATGTGGGAGAAGCACACCTTTGGCATATCTTCACTTGGACTTGAGTGTTGATCAACACGCACTTAGCCTTGATCAACACATACTTTTCTTCCCTTAGCCTTTACTCCAACAAATGGAGATCAATCAACGCAAATGGACACTCCTACAAATATAGCTCAATACAAACATTAGTTCATAGAGATGGTCAATTATTACCAAAACCACACATGGGGGCAACCATGCACTTTCAGCATGCCAGTTCCATGCCAAGCAAATCCACCAGCCATCACAGGAGCTGCACACAATCCCGCTCTCATGGCCTTTTGCGGTCTGGGGGCTAGACATCTTGTGCCCCTTTCCGCGAGCACTCGGGGGCTATCGCTTCCTCTTTGTCGCCATCGAGAAATTAACTAAATGGCCTGAGGTGGAGTCCGTCAGAGGAATACCGGCCGGCGCCGCCGTCAAGTTCATCAAGAGTCTGGTATGTCACTTCGGTGTACCAAATCGCATCATCACTGACAACGGCACACAATTCACCAGCGGCGTCTTCAAGGCCTACTGTGCCAACCTCGGCACACAAATCTGCTATGCCTCTGTCACCCACCCCCGCAGCAATGGGCAGGTGGGGAGCGCAAACGCTGAAGTACTCAAGGGGCTCAAGACCAAGACCTTCAACACACTCAAGGCCAGCGGCACAAGCTGGATCGAGGAGCTCAACCCTGTACTATGGTCAGTATGCACAACCGCAATGAAGCTGACGGGCCAAACACCCTTCTTCCTCGTCTACGGAGCAGAAGCAGTACTCCCCACCGAGCTCAAGTATGGCTCCCCGCGAGTGCGCGCCTTCGACGAAGTGGCCTAGGAGGAGCAGCGTGACAAGGAGTTGGCCCTCCTCGAGGAGGCCAGATGCCAAGCCACCGTACGTGCCGCCAGGTACCAACAAGGATTACACCGCTACCACAGCTGCCACATCCGACGGCGCAGTCTAGAAGTCGGTGACCTCGTCCTCAGGAGGATCCTCCCACGTGAAGGCCTCCACAAACTCTCACCCATGTGGGAAGGACAGTATAGGGTCACAAGCGTGGTACGTCCTGGTGCGGCGCGGCTGGAAATGGAGGACGACATTCCAGTGAAGAACTCATGGAACATCGAGCACCTCCGCAAGTTCTACCCGTGGCTTCATTGGGTACTCTCCCTACTCCTCTGCGCCATTGTCGGCTGCACGAGCAACACCCCGTCTCGAGCACGGCGACATTTTTTGCAAACCAGCCCCACGTGGGGTCCTCTCCCTACGAGCCGTATGGCCACGAGAGCATCTACTTATGGCACCGCCATCTTGTAGGAATTTGAATATTTCGACCATACTTCATGATATCTGGTTCTCCATGAGGCCTATCGTGTTATGAGTTCAAATCCTATCGCTCATAAGTTTTTCCTGTGTACCACACAAGCGGGGGCTAGGACACTGTGCCTACGCTGGGCTAGACCCACAAGCATAAGCCCAAGTACGACAATGAGCTCTGTCTTGCGGACCAGCTCCCGCGCACGTCAACTCCCTGGCGAAACTTGGCACTTGTCTTTTCCTCGTACGGCACACAGGCTCAAACTTGCCAGCGTAGGCTCAAACAGCCCTAAACACACCGGGCTAGACCCACAAGCATAAGCCCAAGTACACAATGAGCTCTGTCTCGCGGGCCAGCTCCCGTGCACGTCAACTCCCCGGTGAAACTTGGCACTTGTCTCTTCCTCGTACGACACGTAGGCTCAAACTTGCCAGCGCAGGCTCAAGCAGCCCTAAACAGTGCAGGGTGAAAACCACCCTCAAGAACAGTAAGGAGTCTTCAGGCTGCGGCCCAGCTGAATCAGTAAGCCCTCCCCCATTTTCAACTCTTGTGGGTTTTCACTCGTATGCCAAAGGAAAAACCTCGGGAAGCATTCCCGGGAGTCCTACCAGCTAACGGCTACGACACCAGCTATACTCATGCCGGACACGAATGGCGACCGGTGCTCGTTGACTAAAGGCAGGACCCTAAGACGCAGAGCACTCGCCAACTCACAAGGCGGAAAACGCGAGGTCACAAAGCAAGGAGATAGGTGTTAGCCAGATGGCAGGATAATCTTATACATAAAAGTATTACAGGAAGCAAGGCCGCGACGATCACATTGGAAGCGCATCGCCCTCAGCGTCAGCACCGCCCGTCCCCGAGCCTTTGGCACCAGGATTGGCCTCTGCTGCCTTCAGGTTGCCTCCACGACGCGTACACATGTCCTGAAGGGCCTCCACGTGCTTCGCCACCTTATCCCTCAAGGGCACCTCGACCTCCGCGGCGATTGGCTGCAGAAGCTCCTCAAAGGGGAACTGTGGCGCCTCCACGGGGTGAAGAAGCCAGAAGTTGGAGAAGATCCGCGTGGCGGCCGCGTACAGCAGCTGGCGGCATTCCGCCTCCACAAGCCCGTCCAGGCGGGGGACCACGGTCTCCAGCTCCTTCACCAGCTGGAGATAGAAATGCGCGTCGCTGTCGGGGAACTATCCCAGGAATTGGGTGTATCTCACTAAGTAAGGAATCGAGTAAGGGGCTGAACACGGAATCAAACAACCCTCAACGTGCCTCGGCGACGGAGCTCGTCGAGAATCGCTGCGGGACGGCACTGCAGAGATGAACACACGATGTTACCCAGGTTCAGGGCCCTCTTGGAGAGGTAAAACCCCTATGTCCTGCCTTGGTTGTATTGCACTTGCTTGGAGAGATTTTAGTACAAAGAGAGCTTGGCGAGCTCGAGGTGGCTAACAATGGCTATCGCTAACCCTAGATCCGAATCAGAACTTGAACCCTTTGCCCGAACGTGCTCCCCCTCCTTTTATAGGTGTCTTGGACCTCTTCCCCCAAATATCTTGGCGGGAAGGGTTACCACATGGCGACGAAGGAGGAGGACGGGTGCATGATAAAGTGAGAGTCCATGGACGCGGTCCATGGCAGGGGCGGCGTCGCCAAAGCTGGAAAAAGCCACCGTCCAGCCAGGACGGTGGGCTGGGGTTGCTGAGGTCGGGAGGCACCCCACGGCGACGTCGCCCTTGGAGCGTAGTGGCAGACGGTCCCCTTATCACCAAAATGGCAAGTCTTGTAGCTCCTTTGCTTGGTGCAGCATTGTTGACTGCTTTATACACGAGAACGGCAACTGCGGCGCTGTCGTCACCGCGCGCTGGCATGCCCGTGACTCTACGGAGGGTGCAAAGCCCATGTGCGCTCTGCCGCGGAGGCAGAGCTGGCTTTGTGGGGAAGGAAACCCCGCGAGGCTGGAGGCCTCGCCGAGCCTTTCGGCTTGATCCTTGGAGATGCCCTCTCGAGGAGAGGTCCCTCGTGAGGAAAAACCCTCGCGAGGCTCGCCAGGCTTGGAGAGCCTAGTCCTTAGCGAAATCTTCTTAAGTGTGTTGCGGGCCCTGGCAGGCCGGCCTATGGTACCCTGGTTTCCACTGTGCCGACAGTCGCTGGCGGGATCTTCCTCCTGGTATGCCGGGGGGGATGTGGAGTTCGGCTCCAAGGCGCTCACAGAGGACCCTCCCACGCGCAACGGGATCTTGCATCATGTCGTAGTGAGCCTCCTCCAACGAGCGAAGGTGCTTGGGCCCTCCTGGAGATCCGCGAGGCTCTTCGACAGCAGCGCGGTGCGCATCACCGCCTCGTCGCGCTCCGCTCGCGCTTGCTCGGCCACCGCCATCGCGACGTCGCGCTCCGCCCGTGCCTGCTCGGCTGCCGTCGCCGTGTCATCGACCTCCTTCCGAGAACGTGCGATCACGGCCGCAGCGTCGTCAAGCTTCCCCCGCGCCAGGGTGATCGCTGCCGCCACGGCATCACGCTCTCACTCCGCCTACGCGGCCACCACCAAGGCAGCGTTGCGCTCCTCCTTCAGCCCCATCACTTGCGCGCGGTCCAAACCTAGCTCGCTGCCAAGCCGCTCCAGTTCCTCCTCCGCAGTAGAGAGCCTTGCCTCCAGGTCGTGGGCATGATGGCGACTGTGCTCCTCCAGCCTCCTGGCCTCCTCCTCCACACGCAGCTTTTTGCGCGCCGTCGAGGCCCGGTCCGGCTGGACTTCACACCACGCGCCCGCAAGAAGCAGGCGCTCCCGGTCCATCTCGGTCCTCTCCCGCAGGAACCCCTGGGCGAGCTGGTCGATGGCTCCGTGAGCCGAGGACAGCAGCCCCGCGAGCTCAGGGGGCAGCGCCGTATCCCGTCCAGCTCCAGCGGACTGGTCCTCCGGACGGGTCGCATCTTCCCCACGGAGGACCATGGCGGCGCCACTTGAAGACCTTGGCTCCGGAGGGCGCGCGCTCTCCTCCCCGCCGTCGGCCACGATGACGCCCTCCGACGGAGTTTCCGCGTGCATTTGTTGCGCCGCTTCCTCGGTTGGGGTTGGGAACTCCAGCCCCAGCTCGGCGGAATTCGCTCCGGCAGCCGTCTAGCAGGTGGGCACCTCCACTGATGACGGCTCCACCCCGAGGCCCGCTATGTCCTCCGCGGTTGTAGCTACACCAGCCGGCGCCTCGCGGGGTGCTGACGCAACTTCCGCCGACGGAGATGCAAGGGACTCCTCTCCCGCCATCGAGTCGATCGCGGGCACCACCGTCGCCGCGGCCTCCTGACCTGTGGTCCCAGTGGCCACAGCAGCCACAGTGGTCGTCCTCGCGATCTCGGCCGCGTTCCCCATCATCGCACACCCAGCAGCCGCTGCTCCGGGAGCGGTCTACCCCGCCGAGCTCTTCGGGACTTTTGTAGGACACGGCCTGAAAAGGAGGATTTGTTCGTCAGCTCAAAAGAAGGGCTATCACGAGCTCATCAGTGCCGGAAGGGCTTACCCGCTCGACAACACCCAAACCAGCTTTCTCACTCCCGTGAAGCAACTCGAGGCAGTCCCGGATGCACCCGTTGCGCCCGCGCGGTGGGCACTTGTGTAACAGCCCCAGCTTTGTAATGAAAAATACGAAGAATTTTTCCACTTTTTGCATTCTTGTTTGCATCATGGCATCCATATGAATTTGCTTTTCCTAACAAACCAACTTATGCAAGCAATTGAAATGGGGAAGCCCAACCTTCCCAAAACCTCCAACCCAAATGCAATGCCCAACTTGGCAACAAACTAAATGAACTTCCAAATTGTTTAGGAAGTTCCAAGTTTGCATGATATAACCAATTCTCAATTTCCAAATATTGTGAAATAAGAAATGAATATGAGAATCCAAAATTGGTTCAATTCCATTCTATTTTTGGAACCAAGTTAAGCTTTTCAAAAATTCAAACTAAAATCATGGGTAGCATCAATATTACTGTGAGAGCCTCCATGAATATTTTCATTATTTTTGGAATGGTTTAAGTGCTCCCAATAAATACATTTTTGTAATTATCAAAATGACCCAAAATTAAAACCTGTGAAGGAATGTTGCTCAAAATATTTTATTTTGGGGCACAACTTTTTGTGGAGCTTCTAGATGATATTTAGGGCCCACATGAATTTTTGCAGATTTTATAAAAATGCTTAAGACCCCTTTTAATTTCACTAAACTACTGTTGGACCAGTTTGTAATGATAGAAACTTGGGACAGGGGGGTTTTTGTGAATATACTTTCCTTCTTCCTCCATAGTGCCGAGCGGAACTTGCGCCATGCCGCTGCCGCCCATGCCGCCATGCGGCCATGCTCCACCTGCTCCCCCGGAGGGTCAAGACGACGTCCTGGACGCCCACCTACCCATTCCCCCATTCAGCTGCTTCCGTTTCCCCTCCTTCATCCTCCCCGAGCTCCCCCTCTTCCGCCGCTAGCCTCTGCCCGTCGCCGTCGATTAGGTCCACCCCGCGTAGATCGAAGTGGACGGGAAGGTTCGCCGTGTCCTCCTCTCCCTCCCCACCGGCGGAATTGAGCTGGGAAGGCTCGAATCGTCGGCGGCGTCTTCCGCTCCATCCACGTCGACCGGGAGCTGTCGATCACGCGCTCGTCGCCGGCGTAGTTCCCTGCCGTCGCCTACCACGTCCACTAGCTCCTGGTGAAGCCCGCGTCCTTTTGGGCTGTTTCCCGCCCCCTCTCTCCCCCTTCCGCCATCGAATCATCGCCACCTCGTCGCCATTCCGCATGCCGCCGTGCGCCCGGCCTCGGTCCCAGTTGAGCCGGCCCGAGGCCGGCAGCCTCGGGCTGGTGCCCGGCCTGGGCCGGCACGGGGCCGGAGGCTTCGGCCACCCTCCCGGCCTGGGAGCCCAGCCTGGGCCGGCCAAAGGCCGGTGGCTTCGGGAGCCCACCCGGCCTGCAGCCCGGCGCCGGCCTGTCTGCAATTTTGGGAATTCTTTTAAGAAATAAAATGAGCTAAAACAATTAATAACTAATTGAATATTGGTTCAAATTTGACAAATCAAATACCAAAATGATCAGAAAAACAAACTCTACATGTTAGAATCATTGAAATGATCTTTTGAGTTTATATTTTTGCTGTTTGTTAAGAATTCCTAAAATGGTATAAATAATACCTAATTTGGGAAACTTCATATTTCGATAAACATTTAACCAAAAATTATGAATAACATATCAATGTGATCAGCACTTCAATTGCTATCAAACCATGCTAAAATTACATCATGATCTCAAATATTTATTTGATGTTATTCTTGAATTGATTAAAAGAATTAAATTCGAATAATTATTTAATTCGCTAATTAATCTTCGATAATTGAAAATTCTCAAATAAGGTATCAAAATGATCGGAAGGACAAACCCTATCCTTTCATGTCATGTTCATGCATATTTAAGCCACTTCTTTAATAATGTGATAATTTATAAATACTGTGGTCACTAAGATAAATATGGGGTTGTTTCCAATTAATTGCACTAATTATTTGGAACTCCATTTAATTTGTTAGATAAATTAAATGATGATATCTTGCATAATCTTGTCATGCCATCATGTGATTGTGCATTGCACCTTTTCTTCGGGTGATTTATTTGTTCTTCTATTCTTGCTTGGGTATCGATAGATTCCGGAGTTGAGGTCACCCCTACCTATCCCGACGAGCAGTACTACACGCCCCGGCAGCAAGGCAAGAGATAACCTAACCTTCTTGGCATCTAGCATCCTATTGTTTTCTAAACTTATTTTATCCACCATAATATTGCATGCGGTTCCAATGTCACTTTTGATCAAAATGTAGAGTATCCTATGAATGCATGTTTATCCCCGAACCAATACATGTATCCCTACCTATGAACCCTAGGTTTGATGTGTTGGCCGGAGACAAGAATATAATTGTTGTAGTTATTTGCTTAGCCATGATTAGTCGAATGCTAGTTATGTCCGTTGTTTAATTCCATAATTGATGATGTTGTTGGAATGATTCGGGCATGGTGGTTACTTCGATGCTTAATTAAAATGCTAAGATGGCTTGGATGAGTTGCCATCGGGGATGGTGTTTTGCCTCACTCTTGCCCCTAGGTACGAGTTCTTGTCTCTAGACTCAAGATCGAGCGTTCTGCCATTGGTGGGGGTATGGGCTCCTTACTGACCAAATAATTTGTGAGGGGCTTGTCAAGGGTCCTCTAGTTTGCTATTTCCATTTGCGTGTGAGTTGTGTGGGTGGAAAAGAAACGATGAGGACGGTGGTGTTTAGGATGTGGCCGCAGGGCAGGGCGTTGGAGGCGCTGAACCTGTCCTTCCCCATACTGATGATCCTTGAGTAAGCCTCATGCATTGTAAAGGTCTAACCGCGCCCACTCGCCAGCCTTCCCCGGAAGAGGGCCAATTAGGTGAGCCGGACGGTACCAATGGGTAATATAGTACACCCCTGTAGGGTTTAATCTTTTCAAAAAGCCGTGTCCGCGGTTATGGACGACTTGGGAACGGATATACGAGACCATAGAGAATCTTAACCTAATTAAAATTTGGCAGCTAAAGGTTGCATTACAACGTGTGACAAAAGGTTCATTTCCTCGAGGGGGAATTCGAGGGAGTGCCTTTGGATGAGATGAGTGGTTATGGCTACAAGTGGTTCGATGAGAACCGAATGAAAGTTTACTCTCTTACCCCCTTTATGAAAATTATTCTGAGTAGACGATGCCATGTGTCTTTATGTCTTTTAAATGAAAACTAGCTTTATGCAAATTAGCTACATACAGCTTTAGAGCCTCCGTCAGCATTGGGCCTATATCGCCCTACTAAACTTGCGAGTACGTCGTACTCAGTCTCTCTTTGCTGCCTTTATAACTTTGTTTCAGAGAAGGACGACACCGAGCAGCTAGGTGGTTTCTTCCTGGACGTCGACGAGTAGTTCGGGGTTCCCAGGTGGCAGCTTGGGACCGTGGAACAAGCTGGCTGGGATTATTTATCTGTAGGCCTCTTAGGCCATAATTTGCATCTTGTTGTTAGACAACACTACCTCGCTTCCGCTTGATGAATTGTTGGGTCTGTGACCTTTTGTGTGTAATATTTGTATCTTCCTCATATATGAGTTGCTATATGAATCTTTGTGTCGTAGAGTCTGTGATGTGCCAGTTGTTCCACAAGTCTTGATCTCTTAACTATACGTGATAGCTATGTCTGAGCTTATGGTATGATCGAGGTGTTGTGTGCCGATGATCCATTCCGAGCACACCTGCCAAAGGTTTTGGCCTGGGATTGGTAAACCCAGTAACCTTCGATTGTGTAGCATGACCGGTTGCACAAAGCTTCACTGTATAGTTCTGGGGTCGGGGCGCTACAACTGGCCCCTCACACTGAAGCCGCGGCCGCTACGGGAGTCTTCTCCGGTGAAGTCCCGATAGAAGAACTCATGAGGTCCCCGTCTTCCGTGGATGGGGATCACAACCTCTTCCGCCGGTTTTGCGCCGCGCGCCCCTCGCCCTCGAAGTCATGGCCAGCGGGCGCCGCCTCGGACGGTCAGACCACCACCTCGCGTTCTCCTCCGCTCTCGCCCGCGTCAGGTCTGCTCGGGGTCCCTCCCTCACGTACGCCGCTGCCCGCGTCGGCTCCTCCCGGGATCGTCCCCTCGACAAGCCCTTCACAGTCAAACTGCGGCATGGCCGAGAGAATTGATTCGCGGGTTTTCCGCGATCGATCGTATAGGGGGCGGATCTCCCCGTGAAGGTCAAGAATCGTCCCTGACCCAAATAGGACCCATGAGGCGTACCCGAGCATTGCCTAATCGACGGGAAGGCCGCGTAGCCGCATCCGGTCGATGGCCCCCTCAAGCTCCTATATGCCCCGCTTGCGGAACTGCGGGGGTGCCACGCGCTGACGGAGGAACTCCTTCGTCACCATCCGGCACGTCATGCCCTCCTCCTTCAGGAGGACGAGGCGCTTCGCCAAGGCCTCCATGCAGGTGCCACGGAGCGGCTCCCTGGACCACTCCTTCGTCCTCACCGGTCCGTCGTCGGGAAGCTGGTACAGGGGCGCATTGACGCAGGTATCTACAAGCACCCACCGCTAGCGGAAGTCTTCCACCTTCCTCATCACCGCCATGGAAATAAGACTCCCCGAGGCAGAAGGTTCTAAGCGGAAGGAGGCATTCCCAGATATCTCAATTGGAGCCGTGCTCCGCAAGCTATAGAAGTGTTGAAAGAGTGCCACAGATGGCATCACACCCAAGAAGGCCTCACAGAAGAAGACGAATATGGAAAGGATTGTGATGGAGTTCGGCTGAAGATGGAGAAGGTGGATGTCGTAGTGGGTGAGGATGGCCAAGAAAAAGACAGAGAAAGGGGGCACGAGCCCGGACACGATAGAGTGGAGGAAAAACCGGTTGCACGGGTCCTTCACTCCGCTCCACAATGGTCGAACCTGTATAGATCCTGGTTTCGCCATACTTGTGGGATGGTCCGGTGACCATCGGGAGGACCATGTCGAGATCCCCTGTGTTAAGGATCTTGGAGGCCTCCAGCACCACAGGACCCGCTTCCGCCATCGGCTTCGGACCTCGGGATACGGTCCTCGCGGCCATCGGCACTTCAGGAGCACAGATCAGATCGGGAGAAGAAGGGGAGTTGTTGGGTAAGGAGAAGGAAGCTGAGGAGAGAGGGAGGAGAGAGCTAGAGCGGTTCCCCTCCATCTTAAAGGCAAAGGTGGATCGGTGGCGATGCGTGGCGAGGGGGTCGTGGGGGTAAGCTGAGGGAGCTTACGCGTGGCGCCGCGGGCCTGGCAGTTCATAGGTCCCCCGCCTCTTCACCTCCGCCGCCTCGTCTTCATTTTGCGGAACCCGCCCCATCGACTACTGCGACAGACGTGTCGAGACGCAGGCCCGGAGGCTACTGTCAGGACTACGGGAACTGGGGTACCCTGTCCCAGCTGTCAGCGGCCCGCGTAGGCTCGCATCGCTGGCATTATCTGGCACGCGCCTCATGAGGGGCGGCCATTCCCCGCGGGTCAACACTCCGAGAAAATGGCTCCCCTTTCACCAAAGATGACTTTGAAAGATTGCAGAGATCGGTGAGGCCTTTTGCTTGCCAGATTGTCAGCAACATGGACTCCGAGATATGGACACACCAATACGACTCCAACAACTAGAAAATTGTCATTGCGACTCCTCCAGTTGTGGAGTTCGGCCGTCCTTCACAATTGGGTGTTGGTGCGTCCACTTCCTCGGGTCCTACATCATCAACTCCTGCAGCACCTGCTCCTGCTCGAGCCCGTCTAGAGGATGCTGTCGACTCTCAGAATCCATATGAAGGAGCCGCCCCTGCAACGAAGGACCCCTCTGCACCTGGAAGCTCTGCCCAAGGTGCTGCTGCTAATGCTCCAACTTCCATGTCTGCTCCTGCACAAGAGGCTCACCCTTTGGATGATGCTTAGACTTTGTATTTAACTGATGCCATGTTGTTCAGGTTTTGGGATGTAAAACTTTTATCTTTGTAATGACATGCTTTGCATATCTTAGTTTCATGTGATGGGCTTTGCTTTTTGCCCAGTTTATCTAAATTGTTTTGGTTCTTATAACCCATCTGAAATTTATACTGATGAATAAGTAGGCCTCGCATGACTTTTACTAACAATTCGCTATAACAAGTCCAACTTCTCCTAATTCCTTTTTAGGCTCCATAGGAGTTGAGGACGAGTCATGCCTGTAGTATTTAGTCAAAATTTGGTGAGTTGCATCTAACTTATCAGATAAAAATCAGGAACGAGTCGGCTTCTGTGCCGGGTCCAAGAGTATAAAGCTTGAATTTTTTCTAAAAGACAAGCCCCCAAGAACCTCAAGATCAAAATGTAATAAAGCACACATATTGAGTGTTTCGACAAACAATTTCAATTTCAAATGCAGTCGGCCTTTATTTCCTTTGATCAAGAAAATCATGATACAATGTATGGAGAGCTCACTGGGCTCATTGATAACTTGCATATCTTGCTTACAATGATTAACTATAATATGTACGCAACTCAGCTATGTTCCAGGGCCTCTTTGCCTCTGCATATGGATCTAGCGTATGAGCTGTGTCAGCTCCTTTGCTTTGACTTGTCGGCTCTCATACATCCATTAGATAGTACGACCCATTGTGTAATTTTTTGCTGATAACAAACGGTCCTTCCCATGGAGGAGATAACTTGTGCATCCCTTCCTTATTTTGGACTAGGCGAAGCACTAAGTCTCCTTCCTGGAAAGTCCGAGTTCTGATTCTGCGTGCGTGATATCGCCGTAAGTCCTGTTGATAAACTGTAGATCTCTCAAGGGCTAACTCCCTTGCCTCTTCTAGTGCATCCACCGAGTTCTGGCGAGCAAGCTCGTTCTCTGTCTCGATGTAATTGGCGACTCGCGGCGAGTCATGAAGTAAATCACTGGGCAGGACTGCTTCTGCTCCATAGACCATGAAGAACGGCGTGAAGCCAGTGGATCTGTTAGGAGTCATCCTTATGCTCCAGAGTACTGCTGGTAACTCCTCAACCTAGGACCTGGCGGCTCTTAACAAAGGAACTCTTAATCTGGGCTTGATCCCTTTGAGCAACTCCTGATTTGCACGCTCAGCTTGTCCATTGGATTGCCGGTGTGCCACCGAGGCTAGATCGAGTCGGATGTTGTTTTCTCCACAAAACTTGGCCATCTCACGAACTGACAAGTTTGTTCCATTGTCTGTGATGATACTATGTGGATATCCAAATCGTGTGGCTATCTTTTTGATGAACCTGACAGCAGATGCTGCATCAACTCGGCTGACGGGTTCAACTTCAACCCACTTGGTGAATTTGTCAACTACAACTAGCAGGTGAGTTTTGTGACACGGTGACTTTGAGAAAGGACCCACCATGTCAAGCCCCCAAACTGCAAACGGCCAAGTTATTGGTATAGTTCTGAGCTCCTGAGCCGGCACATGATCTTGCCTGGCGTATCTCTGACAACCATCATAGACTTGAACTATCTTTTCTGCAGCCAAGTGTGCTGTCAACCAGAAGAAATCGTGTCTGAAAGCTTTGGATACTACGGACCTTGTTGATGCATGGTGGCCACAATCTCCTGTGTGGATTTCTTGCAAGATTTGCCTGCCCTCCTCTGGGGACACACACCGTTGGTAGACTCGTGTGGTGCTTCTGTGGAACAACTCTCCATTGATGACTGTATATGACTTGCATCACCTGACAAGTTGTCTTCTCTTGACTTCATCCTCTGGGAGTTTCCCACGTAGGAGATAAGCAAGATACGGCTCTGTCCAAGCTAGGATTGCCCGAGTTCCTGCTACCAATGGTGACTCCGGGTCCAGAAAGGCGAGTTCCTCTTCTGAAGGTAACTTGACTGATGGATGATGGAGTTCATCCAGGAAGACATTTGGTGGTACTTTCTCTCTTCTAGATCCCAGCCTTGATAGTGCGTCTGCCGCCTCGTTTTTGCGATGATCAATGTGTTCCACTTGGTAACCAGAAAAGAACCCGGCAATCTGGTCAACTGCTCTCCTGTAAGCTGCCATGTTTGCATCCTTTGAGTCCCAAGTTCTAGATACTTGCTGGGCCACGAGATCCGAGTCTCCAAGGCACCTGATACGCTTGACGTTCATCTCTTTGGCTAAACGGAGTCCATGTAGCAGTGCCTCGTACTCTGCCATATTATTGGTGCAATCAAAGTGTAGCTGAAGGACATAGGCCAACTTATCTCCCTTAGGTGAAGTCAAAATGACGCCGGCTCCTGATCCTTCGAGTTGTCTGGACCCGTCAAAGTGCATTGTCCAGTACTTGGAGCATGGAGTGTTTGGTGAGGATGTGAAATCGGTCCAATCGTTGACAAAATCAGCCAAAGCTTGTGACTTGATCGCTGTTCGTGGCTCATAGGTAATGTGGTAAGGACCCAATTCGATTGCCCACTTGGCGACTCGTCCCGTTGCATCCCTGTTGTGAATTATATCTGCTAGCGGTGCTGAACTCCACCTAGATAGAGTGCTCTTGAAAATAATGCGCGAGCTTCCGACTTGCTAAAAAGACTCCATATACCAGCTTCTGCCACTGTGGGTACCTTTGCTTGGAATAAGTGAGTACCTCACTAATGTAGTAAACAGGACGCTGCACGGGGTATTCTTTTCCTTCTTCCTTGTGTTCCACCACTACCACTGCGCTGACAAATCTCTCATTGGCAGCTACATATAGTAACATGGGCTCCTTATCTGTAGGAGCTGCAAGGACTGGTGCTGTTGATAAAGTTTTCTTCAATTCCTCAAAAGCATTGTCAGCTTTGTTGTCCCATAGGAATTTATCTGACTTTTTTAGGAGTCGGTAGAGAGGACCTACCTTCTCTCCGAGTCATGATATAAATCTGCTCAGAGCTGCAACACAGCCTGTGAGCTTCTAGACATCCTTCAAAAAAGTCGGCTTTTGCAGATTATGTATAGCCTTGACTTTCTCTAGGTTTAACTCGATCCCTCTTTCTGAGACGATGAAGCCAAGTAGTTTGCCTGCTGGAACTCCAAATACACACTTGCTTGGATTCAACTTCATCTTGTACTTGCGCAGATTGTTGTATGTCTCAGTTAGGTCCTCAATCAAAGAGTCCGCTCTCTGTGATTAGATAACCACATCGTCCACGTATTCGTGAACGTTCCTTCCAATTTGCTTCTGAAAACAATTCTGAATACATCTCTGGTATGTTGGTCCTCCATTCTTGAGTCCAAAAGCATTGTTTTGTAATAGTAAGCTCCAAAGGGTGTTATGAAGGAGGTTTTCAACTCGTCTTCTTCATTGAGTTTGATCTGATGGTAGCCAGAATAAACATCCAGGAAACAAAGTAACTCGAAACCAGTTGTGGAGTCAATGATTTGATCTTTGGGACATGCTTTGTTGAGCCCTATGAAGTCAATGCACATACGCAACTCTCCTGTTTTCTTTGGTACTAATACTGGATTGGCCACCCACTCTGGATGAATTACCTCTTTGATGAAATCGGCCGCAAGGAGTCGGGCCACTTCTTCTCCTATAGCTTTCTTCTGTCATCATGAAACTTGCGAAGTCCTTGTTTACTGGTCTTGCGTTAGGGTTAACATGCAAGCTGTGCTCGGCGAGTTCTCTCGGGACACCTGGCATGTCAGATGGTTTCCATGCAAAGACGTCCCGGTTCTTACGGATGAATTCGACGAGCGCGCTTTCCTATTTGTCAGAGAGGTGTGCCCCAATGGTGAACTGCTTGGAAGAATCACCAGGGGTGAAATCAACTTGCTTTGTGTCTTGAGCCGATTTGAATTTCATCTTCTCCTCTGTTGCCGGCTTCTTGAGCACTGTATTATCCTCCGGGTCCACATGGCCCCTATAAAACCTGAGCTCCTCTTGAGCACAAGCTGTTTCTCTGCCATAGCTGCATCTCCTTGCTCACACTCCAATGACATCTGCCTACTACCATTGACTGTGATGACTCCTTTTGGTCCCGGCATCTTCAACTTCAGATATACATAACACGGCCTTGCCATGAACTTGAGGTATGCAGGATGTCCAAATAGAGCATGATATGGGCTGTGGAGATCCACAACCTCATAGGGCAAAATATCTGACCTATAATTCTCAAAAGTGCCAAAAGCAACCTCCAGATAAATCTTACTAATGGGTTTTGCTGATTTCCCTGGTACTATCCCATGAAAAACTGTTTCTGTAGGTATTAGTTGCCTGTCTTGCAACTTCATCCTCTTGAATGTGTCATAGTATAATATATTGATGCTGCTACCACCATCAATGAGTACTTTGTTAAGTGTGTAACCTCCAACTTGTGGTGCTACCACCAAGGCTAGCTGCCTCGGGTCGTCAACTCTTGGAGGGTGATCTGCCCGACTCCAAGTGATGGGCTGTTCTGACCACCTTAGCCATTGTGGAACTGGGCTCCACGGCATTGACTGCGTGAACTTTCAACTTCCTTGCTCGCTTGGAGGTGCTGGTGGTGAAAACATGATAGCTCCCTTGACTCGGGCGATGTGGCCGAGTTGCTACATAGTACTGTCCCTGGTTATCTTGAAGCTGCTTGGGGTTCTGCTGAAAGCCTCCTTGATTTCCTCCACCATTGTTGGGTCCTGGGTTGTTTCCGGCTCCTCCGCCGTTGTTACCAGGTCCTCCATTATTACCTCTGTATCCATCGTTTCTACCTCCATTGTTGCCACGATTTGCCGGGTTGTTTCTCCACTGTTGCAGATCAACACACTGCTCTAGGGTATGCCCACATCTGTCGTTCCTAGCGTGTCGAGGGCATGGACTCTGCAAGATTTCTTGAGGACTCGGCCTGCGAGCCTGATAGCCTTGTGAGTTGTCGTCACTGCGTCTGTTCCCTGAACTAGTGTTAGCTACCAAGTAAGAGTTGTCATACGGCCGCTTAGTCCCTCCATGATTTCGGTTCTAGTTTTGATTCCGGTTGTGGCTCTGACCACTACCACCTTGGCCTTTTCCGACTTCTTCCAGGTCCTTGGTTTATCCATGGCTGCGTGCTTGTTAGCTCCTGCCATGATTTCTCCAATGGTAATTGGTATGCCTTGATTCAAACTGTCTTTCATACGCCCTATCTTCCAACTTAACGGATTAAAGGTGGATTTTCTCTCCATAGCCATCAACACAGAGATTGGTGGGAGTCCTTGCGAAGAATTAATAATCTCCGAGACTCGTTTCATCCAGTGCCTTGTAGATTCTCCTTTCTTCTGGACACATCTCTCTAGGTCCTCAATGGTACTCAATTTCTTGCAAGCTTCCTGTGTCGGAGAACTATCCTAGGAACTGGGTGCTTCTCACTAGGTAAGGAATCGAGTAAGGGGCTGAACACGGAATCAAACAACCCTCAACGTGCCTCGGCGATGGCGCTCGTCGAGATTGCTGTGGGATGGCACTGCACAGATGAACACACGATGTTACCCAGGTTCAGGGCCCTCTTGGAGAGGTAAAACCCCTACGTCCTGCCTTGGTTGTATTGCACTGCTTGCAGAGGTTACAGTACAAGGAGAGCTTCGGGAGCTCGAGGTGGCTAACAATGGCTATCGCTAGAACAGCACTGGAGCTTCCAACCTTTTTCCCAGAACTAGAACCCCTTTGCCTGAACGTGCTCCCCCTCCTTCTATAGGTGTCCTGGACCTCTTCCACCAAATATCTTGGCGGGAAGGGTTACCACATGGCGACGAAGGAGGAGGTCCGGTGCACGATAAAGGGAGAGTCCATGGACGCGGTCCATGGCAGGGAGCGGCGTCACCAAAGCTGTAAAAGCCACCGTCCAGCCAGGACGGTGGGCTGGCGCTGCTGGGGCTCGGGATGCGCCCCACGGTGACGTCGCCCTTGGAGTGTAGCTGCAGATGGTCTGCTTATCACCGAAATGGCAATTCTTGTAGCTCCTTTGCTTGGTGCAGCCTTGTTGACTGCTTTATACACGAGAATGGCAACTGCGGCGCGGTCGTCACTGCGCGCTAGCGCGCCCGTGACTCTACGGAGGGCGCAGAGCCCATGTGCGCTCTATCGCGGAGACAGAGCTTGCTTCGTGGGGAAGGAACCCCGTGAGGCTGGAGGCCTCGCTGAGCCTTTTGGCTTGATCCTTGGCAGAATCGTAGGTAGCATCGGAGATGCCCTCTCGAGGAGAGGTCCCTCGCGAGGGGAAAAACCCTCGCGAGGCTCGCCAGGCTTGGAGAGCCTGGTCCTTAGCGAAATCTTCTGAAGAGTGTCGTGGGCCCTGGCAGGCTGGCCCGTGCTACCCTGGTTTCCATTGTGCCGACAGTAGTCCCCGGGCCCACGATGGGCACGCCGAAGTCCGCGGATGCAGGCGAAGCGTCGGGGGCCCAACGATGCCGGCCTGGGCCGTGACACGTGGGGCGCAGCGGTTGCGCCCGAGGCCACGATCTCCTTGGGTCCAACGGGCGACCCGGTGGGGCCCGCCACGCCCTTGGTAACTGATCGATAAAGCCTGCGCGCGATGATGGCGCCCATCACTTCGCCCATTACTCCGCCGCACATTTCCCCCAAACGCCTCCTTCTTCCCAGAGCGCATCACCTCCAAGATCTTCTTCTCTTCTGCGACCATGGTGCCCAAGAAAGCAGCCGTTCCCAAGAAGGGCAAGGCTCCGATGCAGGCTGGCAAGCCCGCGGCGGCGTCGTGGAGTGCTGAACCCAAGGAGGCGCTGCGGGGGTCCCGCATCAACTCGGCGGCGATTGACAAGGTGCGCCACCTGGTGGCTGCGAAGACCAGCGAGCACGGTGCCACAAGCATGAAGCCGGCTGGCAGCAGCAATCTTCGCGAGGGGTACTACCCCGTCTTCCTTCACACTCTCTCCGATGGTCGCGTTCCTCCTTTCTCCGACTTCCTCATGGCGGTTTTGGAGACATACCAGATCCAACTCGTCCATCTTCATCCCAATTCCATCCTCATCCTATCCATCTTCGCCTACCTCTGCGAGGCCTACATCGGTGTCCGTCCTTCTATGGAGCTCTTCCACAGTTTCTACGCACTCTGGTCCTCCACGCAGAACGAGCGGACCGAATGCGTCTCCTTCCGCATCGCCGACGCTAGGAGCAAGAACTACATCCCCATCGCGTGGAGCGGCGAGAATGCCATCACCAAGGTGACGAAGAAGGTGGAGGACTTCCACCAGCGGTGGTTCTTCGTTGACACCAAGGTGCAGAACCATCTCCTGGATATACCTGTGGCGCCCCCGAAGAAGTGGGCGCGCTGGGCGAACGAGGGCTTCGAGGGCCCGAAGCTTGACGCGGTGTACGAGTGCCTGCGGGGGCTTCGCGACGCCGGACTCACCGGCCAGATGGTGGCGAAGGACTTCACGAGGCGCCGCATCGGCCCCCTCTAGTGGCATTTAGAGCCGATGTGGACGTACACAGGCCTGGAGGATGGGATGCGCCTTTGCATGGACAACTTCACTCCGGAGGTATTGAACAAGGTCATGGGGACCCTCTTCACTTCGGCGGCCATCCCAGCCCCAGCCGTCGACCAGGCCCGACCGCTCTTCACCTTTGGGGAAGAGAAGGTGCACGAGCACCGTAGGAGCCTGCCCATATTCGATGAATGGGGCATCGTGCCCGAAGGACACCGTGGGCCCCGCAGCAACCCGTGGGCGGAGGAGCCGGAGCAGATGGACGAGTCGCCGGAACCGGACGAGGCGGAGGACTCTGGCGAGGGCGAGGCATCGGGAGGCGCTGACCCCTCGGGAGGCTCCGCTAGCTCCTCAAGGAGCGTACCGCCTGAAGGGGACCTCCAGGTGATTTCCTCCAGCAGCGACGAGGATCCCTCTCGCGGAGCTCCCTCCCGACGCACCGCGGAGGAGGAGGAGGAGAGCAGCGGCAAGGGAGGGCACCGCGAGCCCCGCTCCAAGTTCGCCCACGATAGGGAGGCCGTGGCCGCGAGGGACGCTCCTCGCGAGGAGGCAGAAGCGCCTCGAGAAGGAGCCAGAGAAAATAGTCCCCAGCCGCTGAAGGCGAAGAAGAGGGTGTGGAAGATAGCTGATGAGTAAGCCCTGGTCCTTCTCCTTTCCTTTAGGATTTTGCTTTCGAATACCCTCCTGAAGGATCTTCTGTTTTGTCATTCTTTTTAGCAACCTCGCGGCGCCGAAGAGGCGATGGCTCCGCAAGCTTGGGGAGACTGCCGGCGCCACTGTGGCGACGCCTGCGGTTGACGAGCCACTGCGTGTGGTTACTCCTCCCGCGGATGAAAGCCACGCGGAGGGGGAGGTTGAAGAGGTGGCGTCGTCGCCAGCACGGGCCGCCACTCCTCCCACATAGCAGGAGGCAGCGGAGGATGAGGCAGCGACCGAGGCCGTAGGAGCCTCGGAGAGGCTAGACGAGGCGGAGGCCCAAGAGGCCACCGTGGAGCCGCCTCCGGAGGGAGAGGCCTCCATAAGAGGGGCTGACGAGCCCGAGGCCGCGGCAGGTGCGGCTACCACAGGAGGGGCTGAATCTGCCCCCGGAGGGCAGGAGGAGGAAACGCCTTCGGAGCCCACGGACGTCGGAGCCGGGGACGAGAGGACGCCCAGCCCCTAGAGGCTCCTAACACGGGCAGCGAAGGAGGCTACCACACGAGCCCCCAGGTCGCATCAGGAGCCGCTGTGAGCCCGAGGCAAGGTGTCTCGGGTACCTCGCCAAGCGTCGAGGCCTCTGCACCCCGCGGCGATGCGAGGACCTTGGCGCTGCGGGAGCCGCGCCGTCACACAGCTCGTCGCAGCTCTGTCTACAGTCAAGCGCGGCAGACGCTCGACAAGCTAGAGACGCAGTACGCCGAAGAAGAACTCACCAGGGCGGAGGAGCGGGCGGAGCTTGACGAAGCGTGGGCCCTCCTCCGCAATAGGGTGGAGAGCTGCCGCCGGCAGGATGTGGCGGCCCGGGCGGCGCGCGAAGAGGCGATGCGCTTCGCCAAGGAGACCCGCGACAGCGTGAAGCGGGAGGCGTCGGAGGCCATGGAGCAACTGGACGCTGCGCGGGAGGCGCTCGAGGCAGAAACTGCCTCCAAGCAACACGAGATTGCGGCCACAGAGCAAAAATTCATCATGGACTCCAAAGTCGTAGAGGACAGCTTGAAGGAGCTCCGCGAGAGGCTGGACACTCGCAGGGAGCAGCTGACACAGTGCGAAGCGGAGTTGACGCGACGCGAGGGAGAGCTTTCCCCCCGCGAGGAGGAACTGCGCCGGTGCGAGGAGCAGGTCCAGCAGCTCGAGAAGGACCAGGCCACCCGCGAGGAGGAATTAGGGGCTCGCGAGAGTCAAGTGGCCCAGGACGAGGCCACCTACGCAGAGCGCCTCGAGAGGGCCAACGCCGGCCTCGCGGTGAAGCAGAAGAAAATGCAGGAGGAGGCCGACGACAGGGTCAAGCTCATCCGCCACGAACTCTCCAAGAGTTTCGACGAGAAGGCGAAGAAGCAGGAGGAGCGCTTCATGACGAGGCGCAATGAGCTCCAGAACCGCATCAAGGGGCTCGAGAAGGGGGAGAAGCAGATGGCCTCCCGCCTTCAGAGCGTCAGGGCCGCTCAGGCTCGCGCGGAAGAGAAGGTCGCCGCCCTAGAGAAGGACCTGAGTGAGCTCCACCAGCAGGTGGGGCCGGTTGCAGACGCCGCGGAGGAGGCACAGCGCAACGCGCATATCGCCCGAACCATGTCGCGCTAGCGCCAGCGCATGCTCCATGACCTGGTGTGCCGCCCGCGTGCTGTTGGGGATCGCCTGGGGACCGAGGTCCCCTCCTTCGCCGCAGAGGGGAACGACGACGAGGCCGGGTACGCGTTCTTCTTAGAGCGATTCCTCACGAAGCTTGAAGAGACCGTGAAGAGCTTCGACGAATGCATCGTGGAGGAGAGTCGCGATCTCCTCGTCCTCGCCTCTTGCCGCATCTTCGCCAACCTCGCGAGGTTTCAGCCTTCCCTCGACCTCGAGGCCGTGACGGCGCCCGTCGACCTCAGCTGCTGCACGGCGGTGAGCGACAGGATGCGGAAGGCCGCAGAGGCGTATGCCAAGAAGTTCGATCAGGTCGAGGTAGAGGAGGACGAGGACGATGGCGAGGAGGACGCCACGGAAGAGGAGGAAAGTGCCGCTGCGGACGACGGGGGCAACTCAGGAGGCCCGGAGGCCTGAGCTCTTTCCTGTGGCTGGATGTGCATGGGGCACACATTATCTTTGTATTTTGCTTGTAAAGCCTTGTAAAGACTTGTTTAAGTTGTACTTAAATGCGCTTGTGAATGTCCCTCGGGAGGCTTTTATCTTTCCCTTCATGTCTTTTTTGCTCTACGTCTTAGGACCCTCTCTTAGCGCTACACCACCGCCGCTTCGGTATGTGAGAGTCAGGGCTCCACAAGGCCGGGGGGTGCGTGAGGCCTCGAGAAGTAAGAGCTCCCGAGGCGCGATGCTCGGGGCTCCCCTTTAACGCGCAAGCAGCCCATGAGGCATAGGAGAGAGAAAAGAGGCTCGAGGGACAAAAACCAGCGAAAGGAAATTTAACCAAGTGTTTGGACTTAGCTTCGCAAGGCACTTTTGCCTTGGAGAGGGTGTTGGTTCCCTGATGAGGCGTTTTTCTCCCGAGGTTGCCTGAGGCTTGTTTTGAACCTGCTTTCCTGCGCTTGGACAGATAGGCATACCCACAAGCAATACATAGCTAGATAACTCATGCGCGCTCGTAGGTTCCTTCATGTGTGTCTCACGAGGAGAATAGGCACCAAGGTCCTTAGTGAGTTGACGTGCACGGGAGCTGGCCCATGAGTTCAGAGCTCCTTGGGAGTTGACGTACATGAGAGCTGACCCGTGAGTTCAAAGCTCGGATCCCTTGGGTTTGAGGCGCTGCTGGGGTGCTCCCGTGGCACAGGCACCATGCTCAGCCCCCGCTCGCGAGATGCACAGGAGAGATCATACGAGCAAGGATGAAATGCAATAATATAACTGCTTACCGAAGCAACAACATATGCTGGCGCGAAGCGCAAAGGTTCAAAGTGACCTGAAACAAGGGTTCATTACACTGGCGTGGCCAGAAGTACAAAATCCACCATGTCTGGCATGGGGTTCCACATGGAGTGGCTGAGACTCTCGCGGCCCGAGGCGACGCATGTAGAGAGAGCTCAGAGGGGGCCCCTATGCGGGGGTGGCTTCGTAGAGCCTGTGGTCCGCCATGTCTGGGCATGGGGATCCACCTCGCCAAGGCATGGTGCTTGAATAAGTCACCTTGCCGAGGCATGGTGGCTTGAGAGTCTTCTCGAACGGCCCGCGGCAACATATAGTAGAGAGGGGAGCTCGAATATTTTCCTCGTGGAGGATGAAGGCGCGAAGCTCTCCCTTGACGCAAAAAGTTGCTCGTCGAGGACGATCAGGGGTAGAACTTGCGCAGGTGCTGGATGTTCCAGGGGTTGGCGACAGGAATGCCGTCCTCCATCTCGAGCCGCGCGGAGCCAGGCCTGGCGATGTGCACGACCCTGTAGGGTCCTTCCCACATTGGCGAGAGCTTGTGGAGGCCTGCACTAGAGAGGATTCTCCTCAGGACAAGGTCTCCTGCTTCGAGAGTGCGCGGGCGGATGTGGCGGCTGTGGTAGCGACGGAGGTCTTGTTGGTACCTTGCCGCTCTCAGGGCCGCATTGCAGCGGAGCCCCTCGAGCAGCAGCAGGTCGTCGTTACGGAGTTCGTCCGACTCAGCCTTCTTGAAGGCCAAGACTCGTGGAGAGCCGTGGGTGATCTTGCTGGGGAGAACAGCTTCAGCACCATAGACAAGGGAGAATGGCGTCTCGCCAGTGGGCTTCGTTGGCGTGGTGCGGATGGACCAGAGCACCGAGGGGAGCTCATCGATCCAGTGCTTGCCGCTGGCCTTGAGGCGGTTGAAGCTTCTTGTCTTGAGGCCGTTGAGCACCTCGGCGTTGGCTCGCTCAGCCTACCCGTTGCTTCGTGGGTGAGCCACCGAGGCGTAGCAGATTTGGGCGCCGAGGCTGCCGCAGTAGGACTTGAAGGCGCTGCTGATGAATTGCGAGCCGTTGTCGGTGATGATGCGGTTGGGCACACCAAAGCGGGAGACCAAGCTCCTGATGAACTTTACCGCTGATTTCGCCGGGATGGTGCGCACGGGTTCCACCTCAGGCCACTTGGTGAACTTGTAGAAGCCACTCCGGAAGACCTTGCCTGCGAGGGTGCGTGAGGATGAATGGTGGCCGCACTCTCCACTGTGGATGTCGTTGATGAGCTGGCGGCCTTCCTCGGCAGGGACGCACCGCAACGCAACCCCATTGGGGCGCTTACGGTACAGGTCTCCGTCGTGGAGGCAGTAGGACTTGGCCTGGCGAGCAACCCTCTCGGCCTTTGCATCTTCTTCGGGAAGGACTCGATCTTGTTAGTAGCTCTTCATCTCGTCGATCCAACCAGTGTCTTATCGTACCAGGGTCATCAGCAGGCGATCGCCTGAGGGCAGCCCGCAGTTTGGTGCTCCACTTGATGGGGCTGGTGGGAGCTCCTCATTGATGCTCATGTTGACCGCTGGTTGCTTGACCGAGAACCTGGCGAGTCTCTCCTCGAACACTCCAGGCTTCTGGCTTCCCTTCTTGCCGCTTGCCTGGCGAGTTCATCTGCTTCTTGGTTTTTCCCCTCGCGGGATATGCTTGAGCTCCATGCCCCTGAAGTGCTTCTCGATTTTGCGTACCTCTTCAAGGTAGGCTACCATATAGGTGTCCTTAGGCGTGTAGCTCTTGTTGGAGAAGTTGACGAGGAGCTGAGATTCGCCCTTGATGAGGATGCGCTTGATGCCGAGGGCAATGGCAGCTCTGAGCCCAGCGAGGAGGCCTTCGTATTCAGCAATGTTGTTGGAGACCTTGTCGCTGTCTTTGAAGCACAACTAGACGGCGTAGTAGAGCTTGTCGCCTGTTGGTGAGGTCAGGACAGCACCAGCCCCTGCAAGCCGGGCCGCGAAAGCGCCGTCGAAGTGCATGGTCCAGTAGCTGGGCCCCGTCCCTCCTGAGGCTGTAGCTTCCTCCTCTTGAGGCTCTTCTTCACGCGTGTCCATCCATTCAGCCATGAAATCAGCCAGCGCCCTGCCCTTGATGACCCTTGTGGTGTCAAACTCCAGCTCGAAGGGTTGCAGCTCGATGCCCCAGCTTGCGACGCGATCTGTTGCGTTTGGGTTGCGTAGGACTTGCTCCAGGGGGTACGAGGTGACCACCTTGATGGGGTGACCCTGTAAGTAGTGGCGCAGCTTCCTGGAGGCGCAGAGGAGTGAGAAAAGGAGATTCTGCTGCATGGGGTAGCGCTCGCGAGCGTCCCGCAGCACTGTGCTGACGAAGTACACGGGATGCTCGACGATGGTGGTTGTTGACGTGGCAGCGGTTGTCTCCTCTCGAGGCTCGGTGGAGTCCTTGTCGAGGTTCTCTTGAGGCCCCACTTGTAGAAGCTCGGCATGAGGCTGGAGGCTTGACGAGGCTGCTTCCTTGTCGTGGAGTTCTGGGCTTGGCGAGGCGGAGCTCTGCTTGGCGAGCACTGGCTCTTCCCTTTCAGCCACCAAGACCGCGTTTGTCGTCTGAGGAGTGGCTGCAAGATACAGCTTCAGAGGCTCGCGAGGGCGTGGGGCAACCATGATGGGTGGGCTCGCCAGATACTTCTTCAGGTCCTCGAAGGCCTTTGCCGCTTCAGGGGTCCACTTGAAAGGACCGGACCTCTTCATGATCTTAAAAAATGGCAGCGCCCTCTCGCCGAACTTAGAGATGAACCGGCCAAGGCTGGCCATACATCCCGCTAAGCGCTGCATGTCCTTGAGGCGACGAGGAGGCTGCATCTCTTCTATGGCCCTGATCTTGTCGGGGTTTCCTTCGATGCCACGATGAGACACCAGGAGCCCGAGGAGTTTGCCTGAAGGGACACCGAAGACGCACTTGGCGGGGTTCAGCTTGATGTTTACCTTGCGCAGGTTGGCAAAGGTCTCCTCGAGGTCCTTGATGAGCATGTCCTTCTCGCGGGTCTTGACCACGATGTCGTCGACGTAGGCCTCTGCATTCCTTCCTATTTGAGCCCCCAAGGCGATCCTCATGAGGCGCTGGAAAGTGGCACCGGCATTTTTCAGGCCGAAAGGCATGCAGACATAGCAAAACACACCACAAGGTGTGAGAAATGCCGTCTTCTCCTCGTCCTCCCTCGCCATCTTGATCTGGTGATAGCCTGAGAAGGCATCCAGAAAACAAAGGAGTTTGCAGCCGGTGGTGGAGTCCACGATCTGGTCGATCCTTCGGAGGGGATAAGGGTCCTTGGGGCAAGCTTTGTTGAGGTCGGTGAAGTCGATGCAGAGGCGGCTTCCTCCGGTGTGCTTGGGGACGACCACACCATTGGAGAGCCAAGTGGGATGGACAACTTCTTTGATGATGCTAGCTTTCTTCAACTTCTCTACTTCTTGAACGATGAACTCTTGCTTCTCTTGCGCCTGGCGCCGCGCCTTTTGCTTCACGGGGCGTGCGTTTGGACACACGGCTAGGTGGTGCTCGATCACCTCCCTCGGTACTCCAGACATATCTGACGGTGTCCATGCGAACATGTCAGAGTTTGCCTTGAGGAAGGCGACGAGCGCGCTTTCCCATGCGAACAGCCTTGTAGGCCGCTTGCGCAGCGTACAGAGCATCTGAGACCATGTCGTGGATAACAATGGTGCCACCCGAGCCAGGAAGCTTGACGAGGTTGTAGGCGTGGTGGGTCACCGCCATGAACTTCACTAGGGCGGGGTAGCCGAGGATGGCGTTGTAGGGCAGGCCGATGTGCGCGATGTCGAAGTCGATCAGCTCGGTGCGGTAGTTGGCTTGCGTGCCGAAGGTGACCGCGAGCCTCACTTTCCCCAAAGGGGTCGTGAGACCCTCTGTCACCCCCGAGAAGGGCCTGGTGGGCATGAGCCGCTCATAAGGCACCTGAAGCTTCTCGAAGGTCTCGACAAAGATGACGTTGAGGCCTGCACCCCCATCGATGAGCGTCTTAGAGACTGCGATGTTGTTGATGGTGGGGGTGCAGACCAGCGGGATGGTGCCAACAGTCTAAGTGGACTTGGGGTGGTCGCTGGAGTCGAAGGTGATGGGGTACTGGGACCACTTGAGGGGCCAGGAGGCCTCAACCCCGGGAAGCGCTGCCGCGATCTCGCGAGCGAGTTGCTTGAAGTGGCGGTTGGAGCTGGGGGCCTGAGCCCCGCCGAGGATGCAAGCGGCCCCGCGAGGCACCTGGTAGCCCTTAGGGGTCTCGGCAGGGAGGTTGTCGTTCGCGGGCTGGATGGCGTTGGCTTGAGGGTTCTGCTGGTAGTTGTCGTCGTAGTTGTTGTTGTTCCAGAATCGCCCCCCGTGGCCGCCGCGGCCGCCGCGACCTTGCTTCCGCTCGCGAGCCTCGCGAAGCCTCTTGAGGTCGTAGCTGTCCTCGGTGGCATGGGAATGCCTGTTGTGGTAGACGCAGAAGGGGCGATCATCTTTCTTCTCGGGGCCCGCGGCTGGAGCGGCAGCACGAGGCTGCTTGGCGTCAGGTTCAGCTACGAGGACCGCAGTGGTCTTGCGCTTCTCGGTGGATTTCTTCTTCTTGGATCCCTCTGCAGGGTCCCCTGGCTCGTTCTTTACAAACAAGCGGCCCTCCTCAGCCTTGGCGCACTTGTCCGCCAGGTCGAAGAGCTTGACGACGGTGATGATGTTGTCGTGGATGCCAAGCTTCTCGAGCATCCGCACGTCCGTGACTCCAGCCTGGAAGGCCGAAACGACCTACGCGTCGGTGGCGTTGGGGATATTGTTGCACACCTGGCTGAAGCGCTAGATGTACTTGCAGAGGGTCTCGCCAGGCTTCTGGCGTACGCCGCGAAGGTCGTTGTACGTGAGGCCGCGCTCGTACATGCCCTTGAAGTTCGCGACGAAGCACTGGCAGAGATCCTCCCAGGTGTTGATGGACTCAGCGGGGAGGTTCGTGAGCCACGAGGACGCGGAGTCCTTGAGGGCCATGGGGAACCAGTTCGCCATGACTCTGTCGTCGCCCCCTGCGGCCTGGATGGCCAAGGTGTAGAGCTGCAGGAACTCTAGGGGGTTGTTCTTGCCGTTGTAGCGCGGAGGAAGATCCGGCTTGAACTTGACCGGCCAGACGACGCGACGGAGGCTGTGAGTGAACACAGCCGTCATGCCGTAAGTGACCGAGGCCGTTGGCGAGGGTGGCGCGGACGTGGCGCCCCGTGGTGGCGACGTCCTGGACGGCGCGGTTGTGGCGATTCTGCCAGCGCTCGATGCTCACGCGTGCGTCCTCCGGGGCTCGCTGCACGATTTGGCAGTCATGCGGTGACGATGCGTGCGATGCAGCACGGTTGTCGCGAGGAGGAGCCCCCGCTGGAGCAGGTTGCGGTGGAGCTGGAGCGGGCGCGGGATGACGAGGGGGTGCAGGAGGTGTGCCGTGCGCGACGTCCCCCACGCGCGCAGAGGGAACCAGCGAACTAGACGGTGCAGGAGCGGCGACGCGAGCGGTGCCGACGAGCTCGGAGAGGCGGTTGAGCCAGGCTTCTTGAGCCTCCGGCGTGGGGCGGTACTGCTGCAGCTCCTGCACCATAAGAAGCGCAATTGCTGGGCTGGGCGCAGGGCGGCCCAGCGAGGAGGCAGCGCGGTCCCGCGACGGGTGTAGGGAGGAAGCTTCCTCTTCGCCGAGATCGTCATCGGCGTGGTCGTCGTTGTCTTCCTCTAGAAGCTCGACGCGGGGCTCGGGGTCGAAGTGGCGCTCCGAAGCAGCGCTTCCGCGCGGGCGGCTCCGCGGGTTGCCAGCAGGAGCGGTGGCGGTGCTGGCCGTCCGGCGAGCGAGATGTTCGGCGCGAGAGCCGGCCATGGCTGTATCGAGGTTGAAGATGCGCCTCAGCCCCCTACCTGGCACGCTAAATGTTGGAGAACTGTCCCAGGAACTGGGTGCTTCTCACTAGGTAAGGAATCGAGTAAGGGGCTGAACACGGAATCAAACAACCCTCAACGTGCCTCGGCGATGGCGCTCGTCGAGATCGCTATGGGATGGCACTGCAGAGCTGAACACACGATGTTACCCAGGTTCAGGGCCCTCTTGGAGAGGTAAAACCCCTACGTCCTGCCTTGGTTGTATTGCACTGCTTGGAGAGGTTACAGTACAAGGAGAGCTTCGGGAGCTCGAGGTGGCTAACAATGGCTATCGCTAGAACAACACTGGAGCTTCCAACCTTATAACCGAAACCAGAACCCCTTTGCCTGAACGTGCTTCCCCTCCTTTTATAGGTGTCCTGGACCTCTTCCCCCAAATATCTTGGCGGGAAGGGTTACCACATGGCGATGAAGGAGGAGGTCGGGTGCACGATAAAGGGAGAGTCTATGGACGCGGTCCATGGCAGGGAGCGGCGTCACCAAAGCTGGAAAAACCACCGTCCAGCCAGGATGGTGGGCTGGCGCTACTGGGGCTCGGGATGCGCCCCACGGTGACGTCGCCCTTGGAGTGTAGCTGCAGATGGTCTCCTTATCACCGAAATGGCAATTCTTGTAGCTCCTTTGCTTGGTGCAGCCTTGTTGACTACTTTATACACGAGAATGGCAACTGCGGCGCGGTCGTCACCGCGCGCTGGCGCGCCCGTGACTCTGCGGAGGGCGCAGAGCCCATGTGCGCTCTGTCGCGGAGACAGAGCTTGCTTCGTGGGAAATAAACCCCGCGAGGCTGGAGGCCTCGCCGAGCCTTTTGGCTTGATCCTTGGCAGAATCGTAGGTAGCATCCGAGATGCCCTCTCGAGGAGAGGTCCCTCGCGAGGCTCGCCAGGCTTGGAGAGCCTGGTCCTTAGCGAAATCTTCTGAAGAGTGTCGTGGGCCCTAGCAGGCCGGCCCGTGGTACCCTAGTTTCCATTGTGCCGACACCCTGGAAGTTTTGAATGAAGGCAACCTTCAACTGCTCCCACGAGTTGATTGACCTGGGGGGTAGGTTTCTCATCCAAGCCTGAGCTGCTCCGTCCATCATAAGATACATAAACTTTGCACACAAATTGCCAGTTGCATTGCGAATACTCATTGCCATCTCATAACTGCTGAGCCAGAAAGTCGGATCCATATTGGGCTCATAATTACCAACCTTGTGTGGCTCCTTAAAGCTGCTGAGAAAGGACTCGGCTCTGATTGCTTCTTGTACCATCCCACAATTTTGGAATGTTAAAAATCACAAGAAATAAAAAAAATTACCAAAGAAAGAAAACATTTGAGATTTGTTTAAAAGAAAATCTCAAACTAAAATAAAATCCAAAATATGAAAATTATTTTGAACTATTAAACAGTATTTATGGTTTCCAAATTTTTCAGAAAAATTATCTATTTCTATTTTAAATTTTTGAAGTTAAAATAATTGTCTTGGGAAACGATATACCCTGAAAGTCATTTGAGAATCATTGCCATACCTTTTCTTAAAATGATTTCTCAAAATTTATATTGAAGTGAAAGTGATTTTTACTATTTTCCATATAAAAATGTGTACCTCTATATTCTTTTTTATTTAGAATAAAAAGTGTATCAAAATAAAATCCTAAAACCTATATTGAAATTTGGCATAATGGTACCATATATGCCTATATGAATATTTTGATTTTCAGATTTTTGTTTTGAATTGTCAAAGGTACCAAAAGGTTTATTTTATAACAATCTTTCCAAAAAATATTTATTCAAAAATTTCTGAAATTATTTGATCAAAACTGAATTCAAAAATGAGTTCAGATAACAAAGGCAGAAAAAGAAAAGGGAAAGAACAAAAAAAAAACTAACTGGGCCGAAGCCCAGTAAACCCCCCACCAACCCACCTGGCGCACACGAGCGTGGCCGGCGCAGCCCAGCGACCAAACGGCCGTTCTTCTTCCTTCGCGTACAGAAGCTCGTACGTTACTTGCAGCCATAGCTCCACTTTCTCCCCTCCTCTCCCCATCAACTAGCGACCGGTTCTCTTCGACTTCAACACGAAATTTGCTGAATACTTGATGGGCGTCTCATTCAGGGGCTTTACTTCACATTTTAACTTCTAAATCATCCGGATCGACGTGGTGAACCGAATGCCACCGGCCGGCGTTCGTTCCCGATCTCCACTCTTAGGTAATCTCTGGTCGGCCTGAGCGCGTCACGTTATGCCTCTTGTCCTCCTCTCTCCGTTCCGCCAAGAAAGTTTGTCCATAGGACCTCTGTACGAGCTGTCCCGAGGCGGTCTATTTCAGTCCAAATTCAAGTTCTTTGCCTCGGCATGTTGCATAGATTAAGCTATTATTAGATTCCCTTCAACAGTAGACTCTCCTCATCGTTGGCTACCTCCAGGACATAGTCGGACGTCATTCCATTGCCGTTGGTCACGCCGCCGCCGAAGCCATGTCATCATTGAAGTTGAAGACCGCCACCGATGCATGCCGGGTGTCCGATATCCTCACTAGCCGCGTCATGGCGTCCGCCTTGTCCTCGTGCAGCTCTACCTCAACTACATCGACTACTTCCCGGAGATCATGCGTGATAATCTCCGTCGACTACTCCGTCTACATCGTGTTCCGTGGGTGTCTCCTCATCTACAACGATACTCGTTCCCGTTGGTGAGCCATTTCGTTCTCATGATGACCGTATTTATTTCTATCAATGTTTTATATCATGTCATCTCATATATGTGTAGACAATGGAGTATATCTCAATCTTAATCTTAGGGGTTCTTTTCCTATCATTAGGAGTTAAACGACTTGATATATATCACTATCGTTCGATGGTATTCACAAAATATCTATCTAATTGCTCTTGTAGAACCACATCAAGTCCCATCAACCAATGCCATCCAATGACCTCATGCCATTCAATCTTATTTACTTAGCTTGGATTATTCGAAGTACAAATGAGTCATTTGAGTAATCCAATATATCATTAGTTCGTATCCAAGCATATGTGTAACTTGTACTATTTTAATAAGTGTTGTCACTCTCTATTTAATAGTATTGTAGTTGCACAATTTGGGACTCATATAATTCTATTCACTTGGGCCATCGTAAATTCTATCTATCCTTTGTGTAGCATGTCCATTCTTTCCGATATATCTAAATGACCCATTTCTTTCTAATTATTTGACTCGATGACTTTGCCATCCAAAACCTCAAGACCATATCTTGCAAGCCATCCTCAAGACTTAATCTTTTTTTTGCCTAATGATCCGTAAGATAGAAAAGACTAACATACAGAGAATAACAAATCCTTCCAGTTGTTTGCATTGCTTATTTTGTTGCTATGGATGGTGTGTTTATGTTGTGTTATTTTATCTTATAGTTTGAACGGAGAGCTACGTGGTTTTGTTTAGAGAAGTCAACACGCTTCGACTACCAAAAGGGCAAGTGTATACTCAAATTCATGAAAGTCCTATTATTTTTTTTATGTATGCATTATAGACTTTTCTAGTAGTATGCATGATAGGTTTGCTACAGTTATTATTAATTTAGTAGAAATGCTTGCTGCAATTGTGAAAGTTTTGATGTAGTAAGTTAAGTGAAAATTCTACTAAATTAATGAACCACCTGGGTGGAATTGGATGGCTTCGGATGTTTAAAGTTGAGTGGCTGCTCAGGCCCATTTTCATGGTGTGAACCTGAGTATGTGTACTTGTGGATGGCCACCCAGGGTTTTGAGATTCGAGGTCACTCCGTGTTTAGTTTACTTCCAGTGCAGCCACTAGTCATATGGGCTCTGTCTTGATTTAGTAAGTTGAGTGGACCTGACCGGACGAACAAGCAGATGTAGGGGATGTAGGTGGGTATTGTTCAGACATCTGTATGGGAAAGCTCTTCTGAAAGATCTCGTCTCGACTCTCTCCTTTCTTTTTCACTAAATGAATGATTAGGAAGTTTGGGTTAGTTGAGTCTTGTGGGGAAAGTGTCACAAACTCTCGAGAGTAATAAAACTAAGATCTTAGCCGTGTCCCTGGTTATGGACAATTTTGAGTAACTAAGCAAGGTAGTTGTCGGAGAATCTCTTCATTCCAATTTAAGAATAAAACTTGATGGGTGAACTTGGGCAAAACGAGACAATGGATGCGTTCCATGGGAGTGTCTCATATTCTTTTTGAGAAAGAAAATGTTTTATGAAAAGTAGGACAAAATTTGCTTTACGCAATAGCCTTAGAACTCCACCAGCCAGATAAGCATGTAGTATTAGTCTTGCCATTTTATAATCCACCAAAGTATCACTTGCCGGCCTGTCACAAGGTATTGACCCAAATTCCCTGGGCTGCAACGTTAATGTTACAGGTTATTATGATGACGAGTGAGGACGTCTGCCTTTCGAGCTTGCAACCAACATGAATGCCAGTGGCACATGAAGATGATGAAGCTCTTTGTGCTACTTATGTTTCCGCTGCCAAACTTTGTACTCAAGCTAGCCTTTGGCTATGCAATTTGTGAAGAATATTTTACTTATGGATCTCGCGATGTAATAATTATTTGACATTGATGCATGGTATTACATCTATTTGTGAATTGCAATCCATACTCGATCCAGGGAATAGCATATTTCACGATATGTTCTTGCTTTTCTAAGCGAGGGCGCTACACTTCTGATAAACATTCTGGACCCATCAAGGAAGGTGAACTTCCAGGCATGCTAACTTCTATGACAGGGCGAGTTGGCTGGACTCCTGGTGCTGCTGTTGCTGGCGCTGGCCCACCGAATCCTGCGGCTTCTAGGGCTCTGGCCGTGGCAGCTCTCCTGTTCCTTGCTTCATCAACTCGTCTTTGAGCTTCCGAAGGAGTGGTACATGTGGTTGATTCCTTGCCAGTTCGCGGCGTCTTGCGCTTGACGACCCGGCCGGATGAGACCCATCATGCCGACTCCTTGTTCTGGAGTTTTATGGAGTTGAACGGAGCCGGCTTGTATCTGGTAAATTAGGGTAAAGGGCTTGTTGCTGCAATGCTGTTTTCAACATGTCTATGGCGAGCCGTGCTTCCTGTCCCGTTGGATTCTCAGTGAGTGGAATTCTCTCTAACACCATGGTTGCTGCGTGTACATTATCCATTGGGTTTGAGTAATGTCCTGCTGTTTTATGAAACCTTGCGGCGGTGGACCCATACCGCCGATTCCTCCTCCAGGTGGTGGGGGTGGTGCATTGGCTCCAGCTCCTGCTCCGACTCCTCCGTTTCCTCCTGGGGGTGGTGGTGGTGGTGGTGCTCCCGCTCCGGGTGCTGATCCTCCGGCTCCTACGCATGGACCTGTTGGCGTCTGAAACAAGTTGGTTGGATTTATGTAAACTCCCTCATGTAGTCGGCTCCGAGTCCTCCGATGCTGAATTGATGTGAGCTCTTGCTGGCGGTTGCGCACTGCTGCTACTTCAGCTTGTACTTGTTCATGCTCTCACTGTATGCTGGTTTGTTCAGCTTGTATGCGTGTTTGTTTTGCTTGCAAGAGGGCTTGGTCTGCCACCAATCTGCGATTTGCTTCTACAACAACTGCTAACTTCTTCTCTATTGCTTCACAAGCCGCGATCAACTCCTCTGCACGAGCCGCCGCATTGTCTACCATAATTTCCTTTGTCAGCAAGTTGGGGTCGAATTGACTACCTCCACCACGCTCTCCACCGTTTTCCGGTCCGGACATGTATACTCCAACATGACGTGGACGTGTTGGTGATTGCACGTAATCCTCCTCGATTCCATATCCGAGTTGATCTTCGAATAGGGGTAAGATTGATTCTGAATCAGCATCATAGTCTGGCTCTGAAACTTGCTCTAGGATCATCTCCGGCTCCTTCTCTTCGGCGACTATGCCGACTTGTGATGTACCGATGGACTCCTCTCCATCGGACCCGATAACAGCTGTTGCTTCCGAAACAGATTCCAACTCATTAGCACAGTTACCTGTGGTGCTGACCATGGCAACGAACACGTTGATGTTGCCGAAGATGAGCTGGTAGCCTTCCTCAACTTCGTCCATCTCTGGACTCCAGCTGTAGTCGTCGATCTCGGTTTCGCTGTACTGGTTGGTATAGACCTTGCCAATGGCGAGCTTCTCCATACCTCGGCGAGCTTCTCCCATGATCTCGACTCCTTTCATCACCTGCCGCACGGTGGGCGCCAACTGTCGTGGGGTTGTCACGGCAAGTACTTCCTCCGGGAAGCTTAGTTGTGGGGCCATTGGTGACCAGGACATAGGGGAGGTTAGTCTCGACAAGGGGACACAGAGTTTACCCAGGTTCGGCCCCTCTGTCCTAGAGGTAAAGACCTACTTCTTGCTTGTTCTTTATTGTTGTGTACTAGTTCTCGATTACAAGGTTTCGAATCCTTAACCCAGGAGTCGGTGACTACAAGTCTGCTGTTTCTTGAGAACTCATCGATCTAGGGTCCAGGGCCCTCTTTATAAAGGTGGCCGGGTCCCTGGACTTACAACTTATGCCAAGTTACATTTAAATACGGAGTCCTAATCTAGGCCTTCACCTTCCAAGTTGGTACTCCGGGTTGTATTTGGACTCCGGTCTCCACCGGGTCCTTTCCCTTCTGCTGACTCGTAACGGGCTGGCCGGCTTATTCCTTGTCCAGCCCATGTTGCTTGAAGTGTAACCCGACTTGGGCCTCTTGGGTTCTGGCGGGTCCACTTTCCGCTCCATGGGCATACTGGAAAGTATCCCCCCATCAGGAGGATCGCGCCAAGTCCGCCTCGCGAGGCGACCGAATGAAGGCCCCTTCGCAGCTACCCCGCTGTAACAGCCCCAACTTGGTAATGAAAAATACGAAGAATTTTTCCACTTTTTGTTCCCATGTTTGCATCATAGCATCCATATGCAATTGCCATTTCAAACTTTCACTTGGAAACAAATTGAAATGGGGAGGCAACTTCCCAACATCCAAACCAATGCAAATGCTCAACTTATCAAACCAAATCATTCTTGGATTTCCAAATGGTTTAGGAGGTTCCAAGTTTACTTTTGGAACCAATTCTCAAATTTCCAAATATTGTCAAATAAGAAAATAATTTTGAGAATTCAAATTGGTTCAATTCAATTTCCATTTTTGAAACCAAGCTAAGCTTTTCCAAAATTCAAACTAAAATCTTGGGGAGCTTCAATATTATCGTGAGGACCTCCAATGAATATTTTCAATATTTTTGGAAATTCTTAAATACTCCAAATAAATGAATTTTGGAAAATATCAAAAATGCCTTCAATTAAACCCTGTGAACAAATGTGAGTCAAACTTTTTATTTTGCCACCCCAATTTTTGTGAAGCCTCTAAAGGACAAGGGAAGCTTATATGAATTTTTCTGGAATTTATAAAAATGTCCTGGTGCCTCAATTAAATTGCTAAAATCTGCTAAGGACCTTTTTGCAATTAATTCCAAAGTTGTCGGGGGGTTTTTCGCAAAGATCTCTTCCCGCACAGTGGCGGCCATGGCACTGGCGCCTTGCCGCCACCTCCTCCGACAGCCATGCCGCGCTGCCGCTTCTCCCTGGTGGTCAAGGACCACGCCGAGGGCGCCACTGCTCCCCTCAGCCGCCTCTCTCCTTCTCCCCTTGTTTCCCGGATCGATTTAGGCGATTAGCTCGTTTCCGTGCCCGACGCCGACCGCCGCCGTTAGCTGCCACATCGCCACCGACCGGAGCTGCCCCTCGTAGATCGACGGCGACCATCATCTTCGCCACATCCTCCTCTCCCTCCTGGTGCCTGGAATCGAGCCGGGACAGGCACGCGAGCTCAACCCCTGGCCGAGCTCCGCCGGCCCGATTCGGGCCCCGCCGGCCGTCCCCTCGCCGCATCGACCACACACGTGAGCTCAGGGTGAGCCCCACCCCCTCTTGGCCCTCTCCCGCGCCCTCTCCCCTCTCCCCGCCGCCGATCAACCGGCGGCCACCGCCGCGTCTCCGCCACCGTGCCCCCGGCCAGGACCCGGCCTGACCGGCCTGAGGCCGGTTGGCTCGGGCTGGTGGCCGGCCTGCTCGCCCGGCCTGGGCCGGCTGTGGGCCGGACCGTTCGGCCACTGCCCCGGCCTGGCAGCCCAGCCTGGGCCGGCCAAAGGCCGGACCGCTCGGGCTGGTGCCCGGCCTTCCTCCCGGCCTGGCCGGCCTGTCTGGCTTTTTGTTTTGCCTTTTGTTTAAAAAAGGCAATTTGAAACTTTAATATCTTTTCAAATAAGGTTCCAAAAATTGCAAGTTAAATATGAAATTGCTCAGAAAAACATTTCCTATCATTTGGGAACATTGCCATGCCCTTTTGAATAAATAATTTCTCCTTCTTTTAAGAATTCCTAAAATGGTAAAAATGAGACCTAAATTGGGAAAAATCATATTTCGATAAATATTGATCCAAAAATTATGAATAAAATGTCAATGTGATCAACTTGTCAAATGCTACTAAACCATGCTAATCTTACATCATGATCACAAATAGGTATTTGATGTTATTCATAACTTGTTAAATGAATTAAATTCCATTATTTATTTAATTCGCTATTTATTCATCGGTGCTCCGAAAATTACAAATGAGGTACTAAAATGATCGGATGGACAAACCCTATCTAATCATGTCATATCCATGCATATTTGAGCAAATTCTAAATAATGTAATCATTTATGAAAATTGGACATTAAGTTAAATATGGGGTGTTTTCCAAATAATTGCCTAATTATTTGGAACTCCATTTAACTTGTTAGATAAATTAAATGATGGTATAGTTGCGTCAATTTGACATGTTATCATGTGATTGTGCATTGCACTTTGTCCTCGTGTGATTTATTTGTTCTTTGCTTTACTTTGTGATCGATAGATTCCGGAGTCGAGGTTAACGCTACTTACCCCGATGAGCCGTACTACACGCCCCGGCAGCAAGGCAAGAGATAACCTAACCTTCTTGACATCTAGCATCCAATTGTTTTACAAACTTATTTTATCCACCATAATATTGCATGCGATTCAACTGTCTCTTTTGTTCAAGATGTAGAATATCCTATGAATGCATGTTATCCCCTCAACCATCACATGCTTCCCCTCCTATAAACCCTAGGTTTGATGTGTTGGCCGGAGACTAAGATATAATTGTTGTTATATATGCTTAGCTATGCTTAGCCATGCTTAGTCAAATGATATATTTTTGTCCAGTGATTTAATTCCATTATTATGAATGGTGGTGGAATGTTCAGACATGATGCTTACTTGGGGTGGATAAATTAATTTGCTAAAAGGCTTGGATGAGTTGCCATCGGGGATGTTGTTTTGCCTCATTCTTGCCGCCTAGGATGAAAGTGCTTTTAGCTAGAACCAAGAACCGAGCGTGCTGCCATTGGTGGGTGTATGGGCGCCTTACTAACTGAAAAAGTTGTGCGGGCATATCCAAGGGTCATCTAGTTCGGTTTTCCATTTGCGTGTGAGTGGAGAAGATGATGTTGATGAGGATTTGTGTTTAGGGCGTGGCGATGGTGCAGGGGCTGAAATACGCAGGGGGAAACTTGCCCTGTGGCCACAGATGACTCTTGGATTGTCTCACGCGAGGTAAAGGTTTAACCGCGCCCGCTTGCTGGCCTTCCCCGGAAGAGGGCCAATCAGGTGAGCCGGATGGTACAAATGGGTAAAATAGTACACCCCTGCAGGGTAAAAACTTTTCGAAAAGCCGTGTCCACAGTTATTGACAAACTCTTGGGAAAGGCGGATTAGCTCATAGATAACATTAATCTAATTGATATGGCAGCTAAAGGTTGCATAATCAATTTGTGATAAAGGTTCATTTCCTCGAGGTTGATTCGAGGGAGTGCCTTGTGTGAAATGAGTGGTTTGGCTACAAGTAGGTTCGCCAAGAACCGAAGGTGAAATGTTACCCTCTTATCCCCTTTATGAAAAATATTCTGAACAGACGATGCCTTGTGTCTTTTTATATCTTTTAAATGAAAATCTAGCTTTATGCAAAATAGCTACATTATTCAGCTTTAGAGCCTCCTTCAGTCATTGGGCCTATATCGCCCTACTAAACTTGCGAGTACATCATACTCAGTCTCTCTTTGATGCCTTTATATTTGTATTTCAGAGGAGGACGACACCGAGCAGCTAGGTGGGTTCTACGTGGACATCGACTAGTAGTCCGGGGTTCCCAGATGGCAGCTTGGGACCGTGGAGCAAGCTGGTTGGGTTTATTTATGTGTAGGCCTCTTAGACCCTATATTTGGATCTTGTAGTACTAGACAACACTACTTCGCTTCCGCTTGTTGAATTGATGGTCTGTGACCTTTTGATGTGTAATAGTTGTATCTTTCTCATATATGAGTTGCTATATGAGTTTTGTGTTGTAGAGTCTGCAATGTGCCAGTTTGTTCCACAAGTCTCGGTCTCTTTACTATACATGGAAGCGATGTCTGAGCTTATGGCATGATCGAGGTGTTGTGTGCCGATGATCCATTCCGAGCACACCTGCGAATGAGTTTTGGCCTGGGATTGGTAAACCCAGTAACCCTCGGTTGTGTAGCATGACTGGTTACACAACGTTCCACTGTATAGTTCTGGGTCGGGGCGGTACACCCGCGAAGGGAGGAGATGACGCCAAAAGTACACGGCAGAGCTACGTAGGGGGCGGTCTGCCCATTTCGATGATTAAAGATTGGGACGGTGTGAGACCGGGTGAAGGACGAGAGGACCCTTCCCTCTTTGGTGCTTAATGCTCCCGTCGAGGGACCCATCCTGAAGGACGATGTCAGCAAGCCACGCACCCTCCTTTGTGTTCTCTCGTCCAATTGTGGTTGCCCTTCCCGCCAAGAGGAAGAGGCCCGGGTCACTATAAAAGGGGGGTCACTGCCTCCATTGTAGGGGGTTCGAGACTCCAAGAATCAACACCCGTGATATAACCAGACAAGCAGGAGTAGGGTTTTACACCGCAATAGTGGCCTGAACCTGGGTAAACCTCGTGTGTGTTCTTGCCTCGCTCCACTCGTCGCGCGTAGAGACCTCATCGGTAGGCTAGCCTTGAACCCTGTGGAAGAGCTTAGGTCCATCGGAACCCACAAATCCGACAGCTGCGTTCGCAGGGTAGCAGTGCGAGCCCCCGGGTCTTCTTCGCCTTGGTGAACGTTGCGATCTGCGCGGACCGCCAACGTCCGTCTTGAATCCAACGGGAGGAAGCATCCCGAACGGAACGTCTCCTTGATCCCCGCGCCGGCTAGAGTGGTGGGGTCACGACGCGACACGTGGGATGCCTTATAAGCCATGGCTCGTGGGAACTGTAGCCGTTACTTCTTCGAAATCACTGAAATCCCCAAATCGCCGCCCAATCGTTCTTCGTCTTCTTCCTTCTCGTCGTGCGCTTCTTCCTCTTCCCCCGTCCATGGCGCCCAAGCAGGGAAAAGGAGCAGTGAGGAAAGTGAAGCAATCCGCCAGGAAGGAGGAAGCAGCGGAGGGCCCTGTCCAGACCGCTCCCCTTCCCTCGCCGAGGGTAACTCGAGCCATGTTTAGTCCGAATCTGTTCGCGAGCGAGGAGGGGATTGCTCGCGCCCGCGGCATGCTTGCCGCAGAATTCCTTGGGGGCGACCAGCTGAAGATCCGCCCGGACGCCAGCCCCCGACGAGAAGGTGAAGTGGTGACCTTCCACGACTTCTCCGTGATGGGATTGCTCCCTCCTTTTTCTGATTTCTTCATCGCGGTCCTGGAAGCATTCGGGCTGCATATGCTCCACCTGCACCCGAACGTGGTGCTGATCTTGGCGACCTTCGCGTACGCTTGCAAAGCATTCGTCGGCGTGGTGCCCTCCATGGCACTGTTCCGGCATTACTTCATGCCCCATATGGGAGGTCGAAGTGGATAGCGGGCGGAGTGTCCTTCTGACTCAAGAAAGAGTCGGCGCACCAGTACCCGGGGGTGATGATCTATGCCAACTGGGGAGAGTGGAGGCAGAACTGGTACTTCATCTTGGCGGACAACCCCAGCACCCATCTTCTGGTGCCAACTGCCCCGCCTGAGAGCTTAGCCAACTCCAGGGATGTAAGCTCTTAGGACGAAGCCCTCCTCCCGGCCATCAGGAGGCTGGCCGAGCTCCTTGATAGCAAGGTGACTTGCGCTATGATTACTGGTGACTTCATCTGGCGAGGGATCGCCCCGCTATAGCGCAGGCCCCAGCCGCTGTGTTAGGCCCGCCAGAGGATGGGGACCCGGGTATCGTCGAAGCTGTTGAAGGGGAAGATGGCTTTCTTGATCCTAGGGGTGCCATACTGTCTTCCGCCTGGAGTTCTCTCACTGCTCTACTGTCCTGAGGGTGGAGACGTCGTGCCTCCCATGCCATGGTGCAATGCCTACGGGCTTTAGGGTACCGAGTTACTGGATCCGCACCCGGTGCCCAAGCAGTCGACAGCCCGCGGGAGGTCTTTGATGGTGGTGGGACTGCCCTTCGGTGACTTTTCCCCGGAAGAACCCGGGCCTTTTGGTGATGAAACCGAGAGAGGCGGCCCCGAAAGAGCAGGCCCGGCGCTCGCCCTCCACATCCCTCCGAGGTGAGGGGGAAGTGCCCGCGAGTGAAGGAGGTGCTGAGGTAGATCCGCCCCCAGAGCGGCCAGCACCTCCAAACATGTAGGTGGGGCAGGAGTCAGATGGAGAATCCGAAGCCCTCCCGCCCCTACATTCTTGCTGACGACGAAGATGACGAGAGCATGTTAGCGCCGGATCTCTTCGGAGATTTGGTGGGGAAGCGATGGGGATTCTCCAGGGCCAAACGAGCCCTAAGGTGAGCCTGGAATTCTACCCTGATCCTCCCGTGCTCGCCAGGGATTGTGGCTACCCTGACTATCGTCATGCGTTTGCAGGTCCTCCGGGTCCGGAAGCCCCCGAAAGCGCGCTCGTGTCGATGAACATGAGGAGGCAGGAGAGGCCGCGGAGAGCTCCGCGGCGGTTGCGAAGGAGTTCCCGTCTCCTGCCGCGACCCCTTCGAGGGCCGGATCCCCGGAGAGAGGAACCAAATGGTCGCCATTGATGGCAGCCCGGATGTCGCCCCCTCGTGGGAAGGAACATGTTGCCCCGGGTCGGGACTCGGCCACCTCCGTGCCGTCTTTAGGTAGCTCCTTCCGGAGTCGTCCTTGCCACCCCCGGGTGACCGTGATGTCACCCCCAGAGGCTGACACTTTGTTGTTGATGCAGATCATGATGCGGAGGACCGCGTCGGGGGAGAGGGCGACGTTGAGCCCCCAGCAGCCCGCCCAGAACCTGGTGCTGAGACTGGTCAGGCTCCCGGCGGCGCCTCGGAATCGAGGCCCGTGAGTCCCCACCCTGGCCCGCGGGCTGCAGACCCGTCGCCAGGATCTCGAGGATGTTCCCCAACATCGGGGAGTTCTTGGTCTTTGTGAAGGCCGAGGTTGGGCGACCGGCGCCCTCTCTCTCCTCCCGGGAGGAGGAGGTGCATGCTCGAGAGGCGTGGGTGGCAGCGGATGAGGAGATGCTCAATGCCCGCGAGCTTAGGCTGTCTCGTCAGCAGGAAGAGCTGCAGTAGCGTCTTCGCACGCTTGAAACTCAGGAGAAGGCCCACCTCGAGGCGGAGGAGGCATTCCAGATCAGGGCGGCCCTCGACGAGGAACGACTGGAGCAAGGGATGTAGAGTGTGGCGGTGAAAGCAGAAATAGTAGGTACAATCCGGGTGAAAGATGAGGCCATCGCGTTGAGAGACCGGAAGATCTCTAGGTTGAAGAAAGACCTCTCCCATGAGGTGAAGCGTCGGGGACAAGTTCAGGAGGACTTTCGGAGGGCTCGAGATGAGCGGAATGAGCATGCGGCAAAGATTGTGTATTTGATAGCCACTGTCAACGCGCAGAAGATGGCCCTTGCCGAGGCCGAAGAGTTAAAGAAGAGCGCAGGCGATTTCCGTGTCGCGCTGGAAGGAAAGATCCGGGATCTGAAGGGTGCGGTAAAGTTTCGGGACGAGGCCACCGAACGCATGAACATCGTGCGGTGGAACGAAGCCAAAGAACTCGCCGAAAATCGGGCGGCCATGGAGACGAGCAAATCGTAGGTGCAAATAGCCTGGGACCGACATCAGGAGCTGTCCAACCAACTCAAGGCGGTGCAGGGTGACCTGGCGAAGGCCAAGGAGGCACATGCCAAAGAGGAGAGAGATTTCCGCAACCACCAGCGGAGCAACGATGAGCTCTTGCTCAAAATGCATGCCAAGTCTTCGAAGATCGTGGAGGCACTGGTTGCACTGAAGATGAAAGGCTTGCCCACCCTTTCACGGGACCACTCCTATTCCCTCCGGTGTTACCCTTCATTCCTGGAGCTCGTGGCTTCACTTGTCGGTAGCATCCAGGAGAGCGTGAGCAAGGCCACCCTCCAGGCGGGGAGGGTTGCGGCCCGGTAGGTGGCCACCCAGTTCGTTGCGGCCCTCCGTCAGCGGCATCAGCAGCTTCCCTCTTTGTCCAACCTGGAGGGTCTTACCCCCGAGATGTTGTCCGACCCCGAGGTAACCCGCCAGGTGAACGAGATCATGGAGTGTATCTCCGGCGAGGACGACAAGCGATCCTGAAAACAAGTGAGACAATACCAGGGATTGTGAACTGCGTTTTGGGAGCTGTGCCATCGAATAAAGCTTGTAAACTTGTGCATTTCGAATGTAAATAAACTTTTTCAAAGTTTCATCAGTTTTATTGCATTCGTGGAGGCTTAACGCTCTCGGGAAGGGCCAGTGGCGTGAGTGCTAACCAGCCGTGGGCAATTAGATGGATCTGAACTACCGACACAGGGTGCATCCCCCCCCAAAACCCACTATTTTTTTACCGCACGGACGTCAGCCCATGACTCCACTGCTCGAGGGAAACTGGTAGTTTCGTCGCGGAGGCGCCACCCCAAAACAACACCCGCTTTCGTCTTAGCCAAAATGCATAAAACAGATGCAACAAGGAAAAAGCCCGTCCAAGCACGTTTATAATTAGCTCAGTGTCGACCTCCATGGCGTGTCTTTTATGCCGTTTTTAAGACATAACTCTGCCCTGTCTGCGGTTACCCGCAGTGTCAGGGACCCGTGCTGAAACAGCCGCCTGCCCAGCCAGCCTTCATTGGTGCAGGACCTTACTGGCTGGGGCCCATTGGCCCCGGTCCGGAGACACTTGTGTTCCCGACGCCGCTTGAAGGCACGTCCGCCTTGCTGACACCCTCGTTGTGCCGGTCCGGAGACCCCATCTGGCTCTTTATCCTTAACGCCCGGAGGCCATCCACTTTTCTTATTTCTGACGCCGCTTGAAGGCACGTCCGCCTTGCTAACACCCTCGCGGTGCCGGTCCGGAGACCCCATCTGGATCTTTATCCTTGACGCTCGGAGGCCATCCACTTAGCGATCCAGTACTTCTGGGGAGGTCCACTTGGTCCCGGGTGTATCATCACGATGTGACTCGGCAGATCCCACTCTTCTCCGTGGAGGCCTTCGTAAAAGAAAGCATGATTCCAGCTGATGGCGGTCATTCTCTGACTTTCTAGTGTTCTTTGCATCACTGGTGGTGAGCAGTGTCGTCGTGGTGAACAACAGATGCCTAGGGGTAGGCTTAAGTTGGGGCCGATGGACGCTAGAGGATTCGGGGAGGGATTATGCACTGAAAAGCACACACGAGAAGACGAACACACACGGTTTACCCAGGTTCGGGGCCCTCGTGAGGAGGTAAAACCCCTACTCCTACTTGTCTGACTGTATATGTGTAGTATATAGGAGTTACACTGGTGCTCCTTGAGCTGTATGAGAAATGCTATGAACTAGAGAAATGGTACTGGAACCAGAAGCTAAGCTAGAAGAGAGCTCATCCGTGAGCTAAGTGAGGAAAGGGGTCCGTCGACCGTGGCCGTGCCTCCTTAGAGCGCTCCCCCTGGTGCTCCTTATAAAGGGAGCCCAGGGGACAAGGTAGGCCCCACAGGACACTGCACACTACACTATGCTACACTGCAGGTGGAATGACTACTGGGGTCTTGTCTGTCCTGTAGACGCGTCACGGAGTGCACTGCTGCCACGCAGAGCATGGGTCGCCCGTACGCGTCCTTGTCAGCTTATCCTTTGACCTTATCTCCTGGGAAGTAGCTGGCTCTGATATTTGTTGAGGAAGTATATCGGTATGCCGCTCGTTGATGATGACTCGGTTGGCCTCAGCCTGGAAGTCGCCGCGGGAGGCGCCGACCTGGGGATGATCCGGTAGGGAAGTCCTGCATGCTGACCTGTGGTGGAGTTGACTCGGCAGGGGAGCTAGCGATGCCGGCCTGGAGATCACTCGGCAGGGGAGCTAACAATTGATCGGTGCTGCCATGGAGATCCGGCCCAGCCGGGATAGCGAACTGCCGGCCCACCCGGGATAGCGAACCGCCGGCCCACCCGGGATAGCGAACCACTGGCCCAGCCGGATGAGTGGAGGCCGGCGGAGAGGATTCGGCCCACCCGGGTCAGTTGAGGGATTGATGCCAATGCGGCTGCCTGGGAGGCAAATGGCCCACCCGGGTAAAGTTGACCGGGATGGCTATCTCGGTCACGGGCCAGATTCGGTTAAAGGGCCCAGACTCGGTTTCTTATTTATTTCTGCCTGGGAGAAGTGTTGACCAGGCCGAATGAGAGTTGACTCGGCCCAAGGTGCTATTATAACTCTTTAATATTTAACCCAGCTCCATGTATTGACTCATAGGCATCACTGATGACCACATAGAGGGCCCATCCTTGGTATACCGGGGTTACATCCCCGACATTAGTCCCCGAGGCTGTGGGGGACTCACAGAGTCGCGCACAGACTTAGAAAAAAAACAAATAACCATACCAACAAAACCTCCACGCACTCCACCATCTGCTTGCATGGGCACCATCATAAGTCCGTCGTCTAGCCATGCCCTTTAGACCAAACGCGTCATCCGGTTGACCGAGCTCACCCGAATCAACAACGAGATGGACAGTTTGCACTGGAAATGCGTCGCATGCATGGGCATGGCCACACATAGATGTTTCTGCCGACATTGGGCAATTTGACACTCTGCCTGCACGAGCATGTTTCATATGTCAGATGTCAACAGCCCTTTGCTGGATTGACATTGTGCCTGCATGGGCATATTTTATATGTCGGATGTCAACAGCCTTTTGCTGAATTGACATAGTGCCTGCATGGGCATATTTTATATGTCGGTTTCTGCCACTTTGGGCTTTTACCGCATAGATATGTCGGCAGCATGAGCTGGACCGACATATAGCCTGCTTGGGCATTATTATATACCGGTTTCTAGCCTTCTTGGGCATTACCAAATTTGTATGTCAGCAGCACGAGCTGGACCGACATACAGCCGTCCTTGGCTGAATTTGACATTCTTCCTTCATGGGCACTTGTCAGATGACGAGTTGAGATATTTCTCAACGCGTAACACTCAGTGAGATTAGATATTTTTCGACTCTGTGCACCGAGATAATTGTGCCATGATACTCTGTAAGCTCGGATAATTGAAGAATCATGATAGTCGGTAAGGCCGATAAAGATAACGATTTGTGAGGTGCCTGATGATGTGAGATAAATGCCGTGATATTTTGGCAATCCGAAATAAACGGCGATTCGAGAAATTGCAGGATGCCCAGATATTTTGACGAACCGACGTAAACAGTGATTTAAGATATGAGGTGATGTTGAGATATAACTGCAAACCGAAATAAACGGCGATCTGGAGAATACCAATAATGCTATGATATTTTGGGTAATCCGAGACAACCGATAACCCGCAATCTTGGTGATGAATATTCTCTCAATAAAACCGATATCACCTTTCAATGTTAGTTCAAGCACATATATAATGAATATTTAACGGGAGCAGTAACTCTATTCCACAGATATATTTAAGTCTAGCAGCGAAATTATATATATTAAAATGCAGACTCGGTTTTCAAATGAGTCCCCGAGTTGCTTTTCTTATCTAGGAGAAACTGTAAAACAGACTGTACGACCAGTCCCCGGGTTACGACATTTCGTTCCCGGGGAAAACAGCTAAGCAAAGCAGAAAAGAGGGGAGAGTCCCCGAGCACTGTTCGAGACTATTTAAAAGAGTGATGCAGACACATAAATGATACTTACGAGGCAATGTTGTTGGAGAAGTCAAGAAAGACATTGTTGCTGGCATGAATATCAATATGTCGGCCTGGACCAACAACATCTCGGCCCGGACCACATGTATGTCGGATTTGACCATCATATGTCGGATTCCCCAAGCTTAACTTGGATTTCCAAAGCTTAACTCGGATTTCCAAGCCTTAACTCGGAATTCCCAACCTTGATTCGGATTTCCAAGCCTTAACTCGGATTTTCCAAACTTAACTCGGATTTTCAAGCCTTAACTCGGATTTTCCAAACTTAACTCGGATTTTTCAACCTTAACTCGGATTTTCCAAACTTAACTCCGATTTTCAAGCCTTAACTCGGATTTTCCAAACTTAACTCGGATTTTTCAACCTTAACTCGGATTTCCAAGCCTTAACTCGGATTTTCCAACCTTGACTCGGATTTCCAAGCCTTAACTCGGATTTCCAAGACTTAACTCGGATTTTCCAACCTTGACTCGGATTTCCAAGTCTTAACTCGGATTTCCAAATCTTAACTCGGATTTTCCAACCTTGACTCGGATTTCCAAGACTTAACTCGGATTCGAACTGTAGTCAACTCAAAAATGAGTCAACACACGGGGATGATGCCGAAGTTGAGTCCCCGAGTCACTTTTCTTATCCAGGATCTGCCGATGTTGTCCGTTGGTGGAGGCAGCGCTAGCCTCTGCTCACAGCGGCAAACTAGAGCGCGGAGGACAATGGCGATGTCGAGTCCCCGCGTTGATGACAAAGATCCCGTCCGAATTGAGGATGCCTGGGAGGCCTACGAGCGTGCCGGCAGTGTTGACGTAGAGCCGCCGGAGAAGCCAGAGGCACGGCTAGCCGACCGTGTCGCCCCTGTGATTCGTTGACGACGTTGGCATCGGTGACGAAGAACTTGACGAAGCGGCCCGGCGAGCGGAAACCCCGCGACGCCACGTGAGGTGCTCGCCAGAGTCGATGAAGAAGGTCCCGTCCGAAATTAGCCCAGCAAGCGCCACTACCAGCCCCACGGTGGGCGCCAACTGTCGTGGTGGTGCACGAACAGATGCCATAGGTAGGCTTAACTTGGGGCCGATGGACGCTGGAGGTACCGGGGAGGGTTAGCGCGTGAAGACGCACACAGAAACACACACACACACACGGTTTTACCCAGGTTCGGGCTCTCGTGAGGAGATAACACCCCTACTCCTGCTTGTCTGATCTATATATGTGGATTTACAACCGGGTTACAAGCTGCTCCTTGAGCTGTATGAGATAAACTACAAGCTCTAGGTTCTCTACCGAGTCTCGGAAGAGTATTCTGTCTCTCTGTTGGCTCTTGGGGGAATGTCTAAAGTGTCTCGTGAAGCGTCTGGGATCATCCAAGCGTCCCCGTAAGAGCAGCCCCTGGTGCTCCTTATATAGGGAAACCCAGGGCACAGGGTTAGGGCTGACGTTGATGCTAGCGTAGGCAGCACTGTGGCCATGTCTGGGCCTCTGACTGCTTCCGTCATGCCTGCGTGGCATGTCCAATCCATCAACTCCTGTGCACTGCTCCACGGTACTGCTTCGGTCAGCAGCATGGAGGTCTGACTCCCCATACCATGACCACCGAGTCAAGAAGTAGGCAGCGTGTCATGTCCAGCCAGTGGCAGGACGCCTGCCCCGTGATTGTAGGGACAAGACGTGAGCCTTGACCAGGTGCCGAGATAGAGCTTCATTCCTCCTGATCCGGCATAGCCATGCCAGATACCTCATGACTCGGTTTCTCCTTCCCTGCACACAAGAAGAGCAAAGAAGATTCCGACATATAATCTGTATGATCCGACATCTGGGTATGTCGGTTGGCATTGACCCGGTTGACTCCGGGTAAGCCTGTATGGTATGTCGGTTTACCATTGACTCAGTCAACTCCGAGTCCATGCTTATTTCGCCATCTTGAGCCTACTCGGGGGCTGCCCCCCGACAAGCAGGGCTCGTCGAAGTTGTTGGTTTGAGTGGAAATGTTAGCGAAAGTTCTCTGATATTTCTTTTTCTTGGCTTTCTTCGGTCTCAGGTTGAGAGGGCAATCCCTACTTAGGTGACCAAGTTTCCCGTAGGTGTAGCACTCTCCACTTCTCGGACGCTTGTTGAGCTCTCGGCAGTCGTCAACGTTGTGTCTGTCGGATGACGGTATGAACACTAGGGTCCTGGCTGACCATCTTCGCCCAAAGGGATCCGGATCTCTTGTGGCACATAGGCGTGGGGATCTCCATCGGGGAGCTTTCTCTTCTTACTTAGGCTCAAACTCTCCTCCTCTTGGAGGAGTACCGCAGGTGGTGTTTCCAAGCAGAGTTCCTCCTTCGCTCCGTGCGTTCGCGGGGAAAGAGGTAGATCGATGCTTGTAGCACTTCCTTGAGGCTTCTTTTCGCTGGAAACCGGGCTGGCGTGTGCTGCTAGGGGGACGAACAGAATCCTGCGGGCTTGACCTTGGGCAGAAGGTGTCGCCGAGGATTCTTCAGGGTTGAAGCCAAGCCCCGGGTACCACAGATACCCCACATCGGTCTTGGCCTTTTTCTTCCGCACCATCGGCGATGCATAACTTGGCGGCGCGGCCCTGGTAGATCTTGCCGTAGAACTCGATGACGCGGTCGACGCAGACCTTGTCGATGAACCCGGCGACGAGGTCGACGCAGACCTTGTCGATGAACCTGAGGTCGACGCGGAACTTGTCGGTGAACTTGGCGACAAGGTCGACGCAGACCTTGTCGATGAACCTGGCGACGAGATCGACGCAGACCTTGTCGATGAACCTGAGGACGCGGACCTTGTCGATGAACTTGGCGACGAGGTCGATGCAGACCTTGTCGATGAACCTGAGGTCAACGCGAACGTTGTCGGTGAACTTGGCGACGAGGTCGATGCAGATCTTGCCGGTGAACCTAGCGACGAGGTCGACGCAGACCTTGTCGATGATCCTGACAATGAGGTCGACGTCGATGCCAGTCAAGATCTCGATGAAGATCTCAAGGCCGATTGTCGCGGAGATGAACCCCGGATATCCCAAAGAAGCCCACTCGTTCAAACTCCTCATGCCGGTTGGGCGAAGCCGCCTGCACTACGCCGGCTGGAACGGACCGCCTACGTCCACCCAGACGCGGACGTCCGACTGAATTAGAGCCGGACCAACCAACCGACAGTTCCGTACCAGTGGGCCAGCCCCGCATAACCGCTCCTGGTGAACTGTACTTCCTGTCGGGCATCCCCTGTACAGAATCATGACAACAAGCTCCAGCCGGCCTTGTACTGTAGCGATGTCATAGGGCAAACCTGTAAATTCCTTGTAACCCCAAAACCCTAGCCCGCTGCCTATATAAGGCGGGCTAGAGCCTCCTGCGTGGGGCAAGAAGTAGTAGAACAACCATAGACACACTCGAGCAGAGAATCCGCCACATTCACGATCATCATCATCATCTTCCACCTCCAGCCGGCCCAGTAGCTCTAGCCGGCTGCAGCACGAAACAGCTCCAGGAGCACTTCTTGTAGCCCGATTCCATATTCTAAGCAATAAGAATCCAGAAGATCAGGACGTAGGGGTGTTACCTCATCACGAGGGCACTGAACCTGGGTACATCGCGTGTGTTTGCGTGCTTGCTACCCAATCCCGCGCGAGCGCCATCGTTGCCTTGTCCCACACTTGTTTTCCATCGTTGATGGATATGTCGTTGATGCCACCACGACATTTGGCGCCCACCGTGGGGCTAGCGGCGAGCGGAATCACGTTCTACGCGGGATCCCGAACCATAGATGATCGGCGGGTTGTCTCCGGCCTCGTGCTCTCCATCGGTTCCATCGGGTGCGTCCTCGACAACACTAGGAGCTTCGCCGACGTGGGCTTCACCAGCGGAGGCACCGTCGTCACCCTCGGCGACTTCCACGTCTACGTCGCCGTCGCCGCCAAGGAGTACTCGGAGGAGGTCTACTCGTGCTTGGCTCCATCGGTCTTCGACGCCAGCATCCGCGACAGCGACGTCGCCTTCGGCTACCTCGGCTCCAGCGATGCGGACTGCGGCGACGCCAAGCTCAACATCTACGCTGAGGTGCACATGGTCGAGCACGTGGCGGCTGGAGGCGGCATCACCACAACTGTTCACGAAGCTGGAGAACCCTCTCGCTTCCAGCGCAACCTTGAAGCCGACTTCGAGTTGTTGACCAGCCCCATTGCGCCGGGTGCGGATCTAGCCAAGGCGGCGGCTGATCTCGAAAGAATGCGTCAACAGATATACGACAAGGCTCTCCACCTCGCATCGACGCAACGCCGACTCAACGCCACGATGCGCGAGTACAGCACCGTCCATGGTTTCGAGCCGTCAAGAGGCAACATGGAGAAGCTGAATGAAGTTAGGCGCAAAGGAGGGGATCTTGGCGGTGCCCTAAACCATGCCGGCCAGCCGCACGAGCATTTGGACATCGTCTGGCCCGAGTACAGCTGCCCGGTGCAAAACATGAAGGCTGCGGAGGCGGCAGCAGCAGAACTACCCTATCTTCAAGGCGAGGAGCTACGTCAACAAGCACGCCGGGTCCAAGAGCTCATTGCCGCGGCTAACCGGCAGCAACGCGAAACCGAGGCAACGGCGAGCCGGGAGCATCATGAGCCGCTTCCAGGCTACGACGCAGCCGACAAGTCCAAGCAGGGCACCGAGGCGTCATCCACGAGTCGCGGCAGGGCGAAGGACAAGCAACCACGAGCTCATCGCGAGAGGAGCGCGAGTTCACATCCTCCATACAGGGCCAGATGCCCAGATACGCCTCGCACAGCGGTCGTTTGAGACACTGCCGCAATCCCGCTGCTGCCCGGCGGTCGTTTGAGACCGCAAGTAGAAGAACATGCCGAACACCTCCATACAGAGCCAGATGCCCAGATACGCCTCGCACAGCATGACGAAGCATGACAACTGGGTGATGCAGTTGGCCCCCAAATGGTGGGGCTGCAGCCCGTAGAAGCGCAAGAACTCCGAGAAGAAGGGGCTCGCTGGAAGCCCCAGTCCCCGCTCCAAATGTGCCGAAAAGACAACGAACTCACCCTTCCTGGGCTTCGGCGTAATCTCCTCGGGAGCATGGGCACGGGCTCCCACGTCGTCCGTCCTACCCAGGAACTGACCCCGGCGGAGCCTCCTGATGTCTTGGGCATCCACGTCGGACCCCATCCACACGCCGAAACTCGCCATGGACGACCTGTTTCCCGTCGGGGAGGAGACAGAGATGAGGACGGCGAGAATGCGGGAGGAAATCGGCGAGCGCTAAGGAGCACAAAGAGCAGCGGGGAAGGCGAAGCGGGAGCGGGCAACGGTAACCTCGACCGTTCCCCCTCTTTCCTCTTTTAAAGCAACGGCTGGCGCAACCGCCTCCGCTCTTCACGCCACGTGGAGCGCGGACTCACCATATCCTCCGCAAAGGATCCCGCAGGTAGAAAGTCGCCGCAGAAGATCCTGCCCGATGAAGCCGGGACGACGCACCCCTGACTTCGGGCAGAGAGCTGCCGGACGGACAAGACGTGGGAGCATGGCTGACGTAAGCCACGATCCGAATTCTCAAGCCGGCCATGCGAGGCCGCCAAGACCTCCAGTTCCAGTTCTGCGCAGCCGAACAAAGCATCGTCAACTTCAACAGCATCCAGTCAAGACCAAGGGAGCCTGTGGGGTTCTTGCTGCACACGAGTTTCGACTTCATCCGGCTCTAGTTTCCGCCGACACTATCTTTGACTTCAACGTCTCGACCACGACAATCCAGACCAGGGGAAGATCGCGAAGTCTTCCCAGGAAGCTAGCAAGACTCCACGATCTCGGGGGCTAGTGTCGGGGAGATGAACCCCGGATATCCCAAAGAAGCCCACACGTTCAAACTCCTCATGCCGGTTGGGCGAAGCCGCCTGCACTACGCCGGCTGGAACGGGCCGCCTGCGTCCACCCGGACACGGACGTCTGACTGAATTGGAGCCGGACCAACCAACCGACAGTTCCGTACCAGTGGGCTAGCCCCGCATAACCGCTCCTGGTGAACACTACTTCCTGTCGGGCATCCCCTGTACAGAATCATGACAACGAGCTCCAGCCGGTCTTGTACTGTAGCGATGTCATAGGGCAAACCTGTAAATTCCTTGTAACCCCAAAACCCTAGCCCGCTGCCTATATAAGGCGGGCTAGAGCCTCCTGCGTGGGGCGAGCAGCAGTAGAACAACCATAGACACACTCGAGCAGAGACTCCGCCACATTCACGATCATCATCATCATCTTCCACCTCTAGCCGGCTGCACCACGAAACAGCTCCAGGAGCACTTCTTGTAGCCCGATTCCATATTCTAAGCAATAAGAATCTAGAAGAGCAGGACGTAGGGGTGTTACCTCATCACGCGGGCCCTGAACCTGGGTACATCACGTGTGTTTGCGTGCTTGCTACCTAATCCCGTGCGAGCACCATCGTTGCCTTGTCCCACATTTGTTTTCCATCATTGATGGATATGTCGTTGAAGCCACCACGACACCAATGGAGACGAATCCAGTGCTTGCGCCCCCTACCTGGCGTGCCAGATGTCGTGTTTTGGATCACGGACACCGAGAGTAAAGGATACCCCCTTTTTAGGTTTGGCACGGGGCGCGAAGGAGGCTGGGAGACGCCTGCTTCCGGGAGAACCTCGTCGAGACCTCCGATCTACGTACCGGCAAACAACACAGGGACACAGGGAGTTTACCCAGGTTCAGGCCGCCCGGAGGCTAAAATCCCTACTCCTGCATGTCTGGATTGAGTGGTTTATCATGGTGTAGCTCAAAGAGGTGGTTGCGGGTGAGAACCTGGGAGGTGTTCGCTAGAGGTTGAAAACGAGAAAATCTTGTCCCGGAGGAGATCAACTCTCACTTATGCTACTCTCGTTTAGTGCGCTACCTAGCCTAGCCTCCGACTCTCTGGAGTTCCTCCTCCCTTCCTCAGGTGGCTTGGTCCTCCTTGTATAGGCTAAGGGGGTCCCACAAGGGCACCTTTGGGGGCGGAGGGGTTTTAGGCGGGAAAAACCCCTCCGGGTTCTTCTTAGGGGGCGACGTGGCCTCTTCTTGTCCAAGTATTCTTCTGAGGGGGGTTAGGTGCGGTCGCCCACCTTTTGCAGGGCGGGCGAATAAAGGCTGACACCTTTTCCGACCATGTCCCCCCGTGGTACCTCCATCTTCTTGGCGCCAAGTCTTCTAGGAGCTTCCAGCAGGAGCTGGCAAGCTTATCCTCTTCGCTCGCTCAGAGGCTAGATCCCGGGGATGAGCCTGGCCTCCTGCTGGGCGTCCGGGTCCCCGGGAGCTCCGTGTCGTCTGCCGGGTTGAGGGTGACCCCGGAAGGTACCCCAGCCCTTAGTCGTGGTTGTCGATGCCATCCTTGCCTGGTTGCCGTGGGGTAGATGGGGGGGATCTGCCAGTCTTGGATCCTTGCTTGGTTCGCCTTCCTGGTGGGCCCACTGGCGGTGTACCCACTTTGACCGCATCAGGGGAACCCCGTGTTCCACTATTGCGACAGATCCAATTTTATTTCCTAAGACATGGCAAACAATTTTAAATGGGATCGGTGCACAATATAAATGCACCAGACTAAACCCCATAATTAAATTCAATTGATATGATTTGACTAAATGGATAGAGGTTCGATGTGAATTAATTATGCATGATTTTATAAGATACACATATAGGGTATTTAGGGATAGGGTTGGGGTCACACATCGGAATGAGGATCTTCGTGTTCGGAACCACCGTCTTCGGACCAGAGAGGAAGTAGTCGAAGTAGTCGTTCCGTCCGAAGTCAAGTTATTCGATGTAGTCGACATCGTGGAAGTAGCCAAAGTAGTCGCCATCGTGGAAGTAGTCGTTCATGGGACGTTGTCGTGGCGGACCTGGGCGTTCCGGGCTTCGGGGTCAACGGGGTTCATGGCATCGGGGTACTCGGGGATCAGACCTCGCAGACACGCACGAAGGCGGCCGGCACAAAATACAAATGAGGAAGCGAAGATCTTGGCGTGTCCACGACGAGCGTCACAGCACGACATGAAGAACTCTTCGGATTGTCGGGTCGGCCTTCACGGTGCTTCACAACGGGGGGAACATAGACACACGACGGGAGCGGCCGTATGGAAGAGAGACGAGCAAGCCACGGCGATGGGCCGTAGCAGCACCCTTGGGTCGGAGGCACGGAACACGGCCAGAGACTTTGGTTGGAGAGATGGAGCCAAGGAGACAGGGACGAGCAGCACGGGCGCAGCTCGGGCAGGGGAGACGAGACAAGGCAGGGGGGCACGACCGGCGCGGGGCAGAGGAAGAGGCGGCGCGGCGTCGACGGGCCGGCTTGGGGCGGACGCGCAGGAGGAGAGGAGGCACGGCGGAGAGAAGGAGATCGACCTTGGGGAGCTGCGGGTCGACGGGGCTGGAGCCGGCGGAGGCGTGCAGGAGGAGGTGGCCGCAACATCGCGGTCGGTGAGGAGGAGGCGCAGGAGCGCAGAGCAGGCGGGCGACGTGCGGAGGCGGCCGGAGGGGACCTCGGGGCGGCGCGTGCGGTAAGAACGGGGCATCGCGAGTGGAGGAGCAGGGGACCGACTCAGAGAGGAGGGAGGCGGAGCGCGGTGAGGGGCAGCGCGTAGGCATTGGGGAAGGAGAGGGCCGTAGCGAGGCGGCCGGCGGCGTGAGGTAGGAGGCAACAGGGAGGTCGGGCGCGGGTGGAGGAGCCGGGGGAGAGAGCGGAGAGGATATAAGAGAAAAAGGAAAAAGGTAAGGGGAAAAGAAAAAAGGACCTGATTGCGAGGTGGAGGGGTCTGTTCGTGAAAAACAGGGAAGGGAGGAGGGTGGCTGTAGGAAGGCAGCGGGCTTTTGGGCCTAGCTAGCTGGGCTGCAATCTCTCAGGCTCGAACTTTTATTTTCTTTTGCAATATAATTTGGCAAATAATTTTAGAAAACGGAGACGAACGTTTCGGTAAAACCTTTGCGACAATTTTAACAAAACAAAAATAGGGTTTTTAGAAAAATAGTTTTCCACGGACAAAAACATGCGATGCGATGATGCATGATGCCATGATGATGCAAAAACAAAAACAACAAACAAATCTAATTAGGGGAAAACCCCAGGACATTATAGCGGTTCCCTGGCCCACTCATTTGTCTTCACCGGCACGTTGTCGGGGAGCTGGTACAAAGGCTCAGGGAGGCAGGTATCTACCAGCACCCATCTCTGGCGGAACTCCTCCACCTTCCTCGACACCGTCATGGGGATGAGCTTCCCTGTCATGGCGGACTCCAGACGGAAGGAGACGCTCCAAGATATCTCGCCTGGCGCCGAGCCCCGCAAGCTGTAGAAGTGGCGGAAGAGTGCCACGGACGGCCTCATGCCCCGGAAAGCTTCGCAGAAGAAGGCGAATATGAAAAGGATGGCGACGGAGTTTGGTTGAAGGTGGAGAAGGTGGATGTCGTAATGGCTGAGTACGGCCAGGAGGAAGTCGGAGAAGGGGGCACAAGCCCTACGAAGAGGGAATGGAGGAAAACCGGCTATACGGTGCCCGTGCTCCGCTCGACGGTGGATAAACCCGGGTAGATCCTGGTCTCGCTGTACTTACTGGACAGTCCTACGACCAGTGGGCGAACCTTAGAAAGGCCCTCCTCGTTGAGGACCCGGAAGGCCTCCACCACCACGGAGCCCGTCTCCGCCGTCGGCTTATGGCTTTTCTTGGAAGCCGTCTTCGTGGGGGACATGACTGTAGCCACCGGAGCTCTTGAAGTGCAGATCCAATCAGGAGGAGAGGGGAACTGTCAAGTGCTTGGGCAGAGACGCAGAGGTGCAGAAGAAAGGATCCAACGCGGCTCTCCCCTCCTTATAGGCAAAGGCGGGACGGTTGCAGAGCCATGACAAGGAGATCATGGGAACGCGTAACGGAAGGATTGGACACATGGCGCGGCCGGGCCAGACAGCTTTTAGCCCCCCGCCTCTTCGCCTCCGCCGCCTCGTTTTCGTTACCCGGACTCCACCTCCTCGACTCTTGCGACGGACGCGGTCAAGCTGTGGGCCCGGGGGCTACTGTTGGAACTATGGGAACCAGGGTCCCCTGTCCCAGCTATCAGCGGCGTCAGCCGCACCACGTCAGCACTAGTTGAGGCATGTATCGCTGGCACGCACCTTGTGAGGGACGTCGCTCATTCGCGGGCCAAGACCTCAAGGGCCTCGTTCGGTGTGCCTCGCGAGGCCCTTCGATGAAGACTCCTCCGCGCCCTCTCCGCGGGGGATAGGATGACGCCAAAAGTACGCAGCAGGGCCACGCCAGGGCGGTCTGCCCATTTTGGTGATTAAAGACATGGATGGTGCAAGAGCAGGTGACGGATGGGAGGACCTTTCCTCTTTGGTGTTAAAGCGCCCGCTGGCGCACCTGCTTTGCAAGACAACGTTAGCAAGCCATGTACCGTTGTTTGTCTTCTATTGACCAGCTGTGGTTTCCCTTCCCACTGTGCGGAAGAGGCCCGGGTCGATATAAAAGGCAGACCACTGTCTTCGTTGTAAGGGGATGACACTCCAACCAACTCCACAAGCAATACAGGTAGACAAGCAGGAGTAGGGTATTACACCTCCACGGTGTCCCAAACCTGGGTAAACCTCGCGCGTGTTCTTTACCTCGTTCGCTCCGGCCCACGCAAGGACTTCATCGATAGACTAGTTTTCAGCCCTATGGAAGAACCCGGGTATGACGGAACCCACGAATCCGACAGTGGCTACATTATAAACTTGAGACTCACAAATTTGCATACATATATTGTCGTGTCTTGGATCACGGACACCGGGAGTAAAGGATACCCCCTTTTTAGGTTCGGCATGGGGCGCGAAGGAGGCTGGGAGACGCCTTCTTCTGGGAGAACCTCGTCGAGACCTTCGATCTACGTACTAGCGAGCAATGCAGAGACACAGGGAGTTTACCCAGGTTCAGGCCACCCGGAGGGTAAAATCCCTACTCCTGCATGTCTGGATTGAGTGGTTTACCATGGCGTAGCTTACAGAGGTGGTTGCGGGTGAGAACCCGGGAGGTGTTGGCTAGAGGTTGAAGACGAGCAGATCCTGTCCCGGAGGAGATCACCTCTCGCTTGTCCTACTCTCGTTTGGTGCGCTACCTAGTCTAGCCTCCGACTCTCTGGGATTCCGTCTCTTCCCTCAGGTGCCTTGGTCCTCCTTTTATAGGCTAAGCGGATCCCACAAGGGCACCTATGGGGGCGGAGGGGTTTTTGGTCGGAAAACCCCTCCAGGTTCTACTTATGGGGCGACGTGGCCTCTTCTTGTCCAAGTATTCGTCTGAGGGGGGTTAGGTGCAGTCGCCCACCTTTCGCAGGACGGGGGGACAGAGTCTGACACCTTTTCCGACTGTGTCCCCCCACGGCGCCTCCGTCTTCTTGGCGCCCAAGTCTTCTAGGAGCTTTCAGCCGGAGCTGTCAAGCTTATCCTCTCCGCTCGTATGGAGACTGGAACCCGGAATTGAGTCTGGCCTCCTGCCGGGCGTCCGGGTCCCCGGGACCTCCGTGTCGTCTGACGGGTTGGGGTTGACCCCGGAAGGTTCCCAGCCCTTAGTCGTGGTTGTCGATGCCGTTCTTGCCTGGTTGCCGTGGGGCAGATGGGGGGCCCATCTGCCAGTCTTGAACCCTTGTCTTGTTCGCCTTCTTGGTGGGCACACTGGTGGTGGACCCACTTAGACCGCATTGCACATTTCTCCATCTGCCGGATTCCTTCGCGGTGGCGGTGGACATGGACAACGACCGGTGATACGTCCGAAACGTATCTATAATTTTTGATTTTTTCATGCTACTTTTATGCCTTTGACACTTGTTTTAATATTAAGTTTATGATTTATTTGGACTAACCTATTAATAGTTGCAAAAGTGCACAATGTTCTTATTTTACACTTTGATGTGTAGGAATCGCTTGGAAATTGGCAAAAACGCAAAAGGAGACTTGTTGGAGGTGGACTCTTACTTTCCGGAAATTTGTCCCTTTCAACAGATTTCAGAGATCGTCAGTTTGAGAACTGAAAACGATGTCAACTGAAGATCTCACAATGGATAAAGTTGTGGTAAATTTTCATAGCTTTCATTTCAGCCCAAGAACAACCCAATCTGAGGTACGTAGCTCCGGGAATCGCCATTTTACTGAAGGCCAAATATCTGATTACGGGATTCCGAAAGTTGGTGACGTGATTGACTCCAACTCTTACCAAACTTGGAGAATTCGACCAAACCACGACTCTGGGACCTCATTAAGGATGTTAGGGGTCCCTAGGAAGGTTCTAGAGGTGCCCAAGAGCCCTTGGATCAAAGGGCCATCAATCGGAAGGCTGGCAAACATTGTCTCCACCTATATAAAGAGAGGAAACCCTAATTTGGGAGCAGCCACCAAAAGCCACGAATTTGCCTCTTTCTTGGCTCTCATGTACAAGGGGGAGGGCTCCTCTACAGCACCAATAAGCCATGGAGGAAGGGGGTTAGGGGGCGGTGCTCCCCCTAGCCGGCCGGCTGCCGCCATGCGTCGTCGCCGCCGGCGCCACCCGTGCCGCCTCCGCCTTGCCCTTTCCTCTATGGCCGCCGTCTTCACCGCCATCTACATCGCTAATTCCTCCTTGTATACAGTGGTCCACTCTCCCACAAACCTCTGTACCCCTCTATGTAAACATGGTGTTTGATGCTATAAAGTATTATCATATGATCTATGTCATGTTTATGTAGTTCTTTTTGTCATATGGTTGAATTATTGAATATGTTTGGTTGATTCGAGTTGTATGTCGATATGATACAGTCCTATGGTGCCCATTATATATTTATGCACGCATGGATGACATCATAGGGTTTGTAGTACATGAAGGAGGCCGGGGGGTAGGGCTGCCGGAGTGACAGAAACCTAAGCCCCATCCCGGTTTTGACATTGCATTGGATAAAGTGGACCGTATGATTTTAATGCTATGGTTGGGTTTTACCTAAATGAATGTTAATATTTGTGGATGCTTGCTAATGTTCCAATCACATAGTACATCTAATCACAATTAGTTGAAAACATGTATGCTTTGCCTCTCCCACATAGAAAACTGCATCGAAGACAATGAATCGAGTAGCGTCACTAATTAATTATGGACAATTCCGCCAAGCTTTCCACCACTTTTCCACACTCATTGTTCTGTTAAATTATGTCACTTTATGTTACCTTATTTCTGCAGCAACTAACATTTATTTTCTTGTTCTTTATTATCTTGCAAAGCTATCCTTTCATACCCGTTTTATTCTTACAGTTTTATTTCCAAGATACAGCAAACGTTCGGTGTCCATAGAGTTGTGTCAATGGTTGATAGAACTTGAGGAGATATTAATCCCACCTTTAGCTCCTCGTTGGGTTCGACACTCTTACTTATCGAAAAGGCTACAAACGATCCCCTACACTTGTGGGTTATCAAGACCTTTTCTGGCGCCGTTGCCGGGGAGCAATAGCATGGGGTAGATATTCTTGTGTGCACTTGTTTGCTTTATCTCTAAGTAATTTTTACTTTCAGTTGTAAGTTGTTTTCTATCTTAGTATGGATAGGGAATGAGAATTATAAAAAAAATTACCTGTACTAGCTAACTAAAACTTTTTCAAAAAGAGAAGTGATTGGAAAAAGGTGCAATGGTTAAGTGGGGGTCGACCTTGAACACTTGTGTTCATGCCTATGAAACCAAATCAAATTTTTCCATGGAAGCTTCTCAGCTAGAAACATGTATATTGTGTATATACCACTGTAATATAAAAATAAAATGTATATATGTCCTTTAGTTTATTTATGATGCAAGTTTGTTGTTTTGCTGTCCAGAAATAGATTCTGTGTGCCTCACTGTAGAAAATCTTTAAAATCGCCATAGCGTGATCTTTTTCTGGAAATTTTTTACAGCAAAGCTTATACTCTTATCTAACTTTCATTAGTTTCGACTTTTCTGATTTGAGCTACGTAGGTGCCTATTAAAAATCAATCTTTTCTTAGCTTCTTGAGTTATCGACGGACAAAGGAATATTTGAACAATTTCGTATATATAGTGGCTAATGTTGAATAAATATTATGAAATTTTTGCCAATGTTTGAACATGAGTGGATTTTATTTAACAAGTACTAACCCTACTAATGAGTTTTGTGAAGTTTTACGTGAATATAGTCTATAAGATTCAATCAATATGGTCAGATGAGACGAACGATAAGACACAAGAGCTCATGCTTGGGGATGCCCAGGGGCACCCCAAGAACATATTCAAGAAGATACAACCATTTAAGCTTGGGGATGCCCGAGGCATCCCTCCTTATTCATCAACGTATATCAGGTTGTCTTGTTCATGATCTATATTACTCATATTGTCCTTATATAATAATTATATGCATGTGGACTTTTGCAAGAATTTTTATTGTGACAGCTATATTATTAAAATTTGCTTATGATGCTACTGAAAGTTATTTTGTGAGAGGAAAACATGGTTCTAAATATCTCAATAGTGTTTAGTCTCCTCTCTTTATGTTAAAAGTTTTGAAGTTGCATTTGTTTTGCCTTCCTATGCTAGTCACATTATGTTTCAATGATTTATTTTCTTACAAGATTCCTATGCATATGAAGAGGATTGGATTTAAATGTGTTTGATATTTACTCCTTGATGCTCTCCTTATTGTTTCAACTTTTAATCTTATGAGAGCATCATTAAAATAAGCCTGGCTAAAACGCATTAAAGAAAAGTGCTCATGGGAGGCAACCCATTTTATTCTTACTTTCTGTTTCTTTTTTTTTCTTTGTGTTTGGGTGTTGTTACCTCTGTATCAACTCCTTTGTATCCTTTTTGTTTTGGTTTTTGTGCCAAGAATAGCCTCTAATGAGAGAAAAGTTAAATTTTTGAGTGGCTGTCCAGAAAAAGATTTAAGTCTGTCACCGTACAAAATTCTAAAAAAAATCACAGAACGTGATCTGGGTATGCAAATTTTTGATAGTAAGCATCAGGGTTTTGTATAACTTTCATTAGTTTTAAGTTTTCTGATTCGAGGTGTCCTAGTATCCCGAAAAAAATCGTCTTTACATTCTGTTCTGTTTTTGACAGATTCTGTCTTTGATTCTTGCATTGCTTCTTTTACGGGCAAAGTGGAGTTCTTTTGATCCCGGAGCATCACTTAGATCTTTGTGGAAGTAGCTAATGTTTAGGAACAAGTGCATTTAATTTGTTAAGAGAGAACTGAAGGTGGATTATTTTGTTTGAGAACTAACTCTCTAATGAAGTTTATTAGAAGTTTTGTGTGAAGTAAGTTTTCAAGTATTCAAGAGCAAAGTGATGAAGGAAGATCAAGAAGGGATAAGAGCTCAATCTTGGAGAGGTTCCCATGGACCTCCTCTGAAATATATAAGAAGTCACAAGCGTCTAAGCTTAGGGATGCCCAAGGCATCCCCTTCTTTATCGATAATCTTCAGTTTTCATCCGTGGTACTATATTTTTATTGCTTCACATATTATGTGCTATTCTTGGAGCGTCGGTTTGTTTTTACTTTCAGTTTGTTTTTGTTTTGCCCTGTTGTCTTTTAGCTTTTCAAAAATAAAGTACCAACTTTTACCCATTTAGTTTTAGTTGATGCATATTTAAGGTTTTTTTTGGTTTTCAGCATCTGCTGCTCACTGCATGATTTTTCATATTTTACTGGGAATTCTAAAAATCACACAATTTTAACAGATTAAGTACCATGTAATCCTCTACGCGCACAAAAATTGGAAAAAATTCCTGATATGATTAAGTGTACTTAAAAATTGCGTTTTCCAGTTGCTGTTTTTCTGGACAGATTTTGACTTTTGTTGTAAGAGTGGCCTCTTTGCATTTTCATTTGATTCTTTTTGGATCTTACCTTTCATTTACAAGTTGGCCACTTCAGCAACCTCTCTGTAACATGAAAACAAAATTTGATTAGGTTTAATGGAAGCACATAGGAAATATTATCTATTGCACTAATGTCTAACCGCAGAAAAGAATGGGGGAACATCAAGTCCTCCCGTTCCAAGACGATGTCCTTCACGACGATGGACGCCGGCTGGGACGACGGACTTTGTCGAGCCATGCAGAGGTTGCTGGCCTGACTCTGTGAGGAGCACAAGGAGGAGTTGGTGACCACCCCTTTCAAGTTCTACGGGAGGCGCGACATCGAGGGGCGTCCCACCCCCACCGCTCGACACCCCACCTTTGGAGAGCACATCGTGGACATGGAGGTCCTACTTCACCGCACCCAGGAGGACCTACGCAGCGTGCGGTACCAGTCTCACTTTGAGCGCATCGCGCTCGAAGCGAGCCGTGACCGTGTGGCCCTCCTGCAGCAGGAGAAGGCCGACCTTCGCCAGAGAGGAGTCCGCCTGAAGCGGACTATCGCCAAGCTCCGCAAGAGGGTGGCTGAGCAGGACGAGTTGATCGAGGATCTCGAGCGCCGAGCCGACGAGATGGAGGAGGAAGGAGAGGATCTCCGTAAGGAGAATAGTGCCTTTATCAGCGACGATGAGGACTACTTAGAGGACATGGACTACGAGGAGGACGACGAGGAGGAGCCAGCCGAGCCCCTCCTCGATGAGGACGAGGACGAGGACGAGGACAAGGAGGAGGACCCCGAGGAGCGTGTCTTCGAGCCCGACACCGATGACATGGCGCCGAGTGTCCCACCCCAGTAGTCGGGTCCTCATGGTTGTTCGCAAGTTATCTTAGGATTATGTCACCCCTGTAGTAGTCGCGATCGAGTCTATGTGATGGTTCTCTTGAAACCATATGTTTGTGAACTATGTGATGGTGTGTTGAACTCATCTATGTGATGCTTTTGCTTGATGATGTTGATTATGCTATTAAAATTTGAGATTGCCAAAAAGAAACTTTCAAAACTTTTACCTCGTGAAGACCCTAACCCCCAAAGCTTAAACATATAGCCCTTACCCTGCTAGGGTAAGACATCCCCAACCTGTTTGCCTCTTACACCCGTTTAATCTCAGGATGGTGGACACACGAGGAGGAACCCACGATCACAATGACCCCCCGCCGCTACCACCACCACCTGAGCCTACCCCGGCCCAACTCCTTAGGCCCATCTTGGAGGAGCGTGAGGCCGCTCGCCAAGGGCGCCAAGCCCATCTTGCTGTTCTCCAACAACTCGCAGCCAATGCCCAGAACAACAACAGGAACAACATGTAGCACCCCGACCCCAGAACTATACAGTGAAGCGTTGTGCAACCAGTCATGCTACACAATTGAGGGTTACTGGGTTTACCAATCCCAGGCCAAAACTCATTGGAAGGTGTGCTCGGAATGGATCATCGGCACACAACACCTCGATCATGCCATAAGCTCAAACATCGCTATCACGTATAGTAAAGAGACCGAGACTTGTGGAACAACTGGCACATTGCAGACTCTATGACACAAAGCATATACCAACTCATATAAGAGAAGATACAAATATTACACACAAAAGGGATCACAGATCCAACAATTCATCAAGCGGAAGCGAGGTAGTGTTGTCTAATACAACAAGATCCAAATATAGGGCCTAAGAGGCCTACACATAAATAAACCCAGCCAGCTTGCTCCACGGTCCCAAGCTGCCACCTGGGAACCCCGGACTACTAGTCGACGTCCACGAAGAACCCACCTAGCTGCTCGGTATCGTCCTCCTCTGAAATACAAATATAAGGGCAGCAAAGAGAGACTGAGTACGATGTACTCGCAAGTTTAGTAGGGTGATATAGGCCCGATGCTGACGGAGGCTCTAAAGCTGTATAATGCAGCTAATTTGCATAAAGCTAGATTTTCATTTAAAAGATATAAAAGACACAAGGCATCGTCTATTCAGAATATTTTTCATAAAGGGGATAAGAGAGTAACATTTCATCTTTGGTTCTCGGCGAACCAACTTGTAGCCAAACCATCTCTCATCTCCATCAAAGGCACTCCTTCGAATGACCCTCGAGGAAATGAACCTTCATCACACGTTGATTAATGCAACCTTTAGCTGCCATATCAATTAGGTTAAGGTTCTCTATGATCTTATCGTCTATTCCCAAGTCGTCCATAACCGCGGACACGGCTTTTCGAAAAGATTAAACCCTGCAGGGCGTACTAATTTACCCATTGGTACCGTCCGGCTCACCTAATTGGCCCTCTTCCGGGGAAGGCCGGCGAGCGGGTGCGGTTAAACCTTTACCTCGCATGAGACTATCCAAGAGTCATATGTGGCCACAGGGCAAGTTTACCCAGCCTATTTCAGCCCCTGCCCCATCGCCACGTCCTAAACACAAATCCTCATCAACATCTTCTTTTCCACTCACACACAAATGGAAAACCGAACTAGAGGACCCTTGGATACGCCCGCACAAGTTATTCAGTTAGTAAGGCGCCCATACACCCACCAATGGTAGCACGCTCGTCTTGGTTCAAGAGGTAAAGAACTCGGACCTAGGGGCAAGAGTGAGGCAAAACACCATCCCCGATGGCAACTCACCCAAGCCTTTTTAGCATTTTAATTTAGCACCCCACATATCCACCATGTCTGAAATATTCCGTCAACATCAACAATTATGGAATTAAACAACGGACATAACTATCATTTAACTAAGCATGGCTAAGCATAGGTAAGCATATAAATACAACACTTAAATTCTTGTCTCCGGCCAACACATCAAACCTAGGTTTCATAGGTAGGGATACTTGTATTGGTTCGGGAAATAAACATGCACTCATAGGATCTTCTACACCTTGATCAAAAGAGACATTTGAATCGCATGAAATATTATGGTGGATAAAATAAGTTTATAAAACATTAGGATGCTAAATGCCAAGAAGGTTAGGTTATCTCTTGCCTTGCTGCCGGGGCGTGTAGTACAGCTCGTCGGGATAGGTCGGGGTGACCTCAACTCCGGAATCTATCGATACCCAAAATAACACAAAAGAACAAATAAATCACATGAACACAAGGTGCAATGCTGAATCACATGATGACATGTCAAATTGATGCAAGGATACCATCATATAATTTTAATAGCAAAATTAAATGGAGAGCCAAATAATTAGTGCAATTATTTGGAAAACACCCCATATTTAACTTAATGTCGAATTGTTCATAAGTGATCACATTATTTAGAAATTGCTCAAATATGCATGATCATGACATGATTAAAAAGGTTTTGTTCTTCCGAGCATTTTGGTACCGCATTTGTAAATTTCGGAGCACCGATGAATAGATAATAAATTAAATAATTAATTGAATTTAAATCTTTTAATCAAATTATGAATAACATCAAATAAATATCTGTGATCATGACATGATATTAACATGGTTGAATAGCATTTGACATATTGATCACATTGACATTTTATTCCTAATTTTTGGATAAATATTTAATAAGTTATGAATTTTCCCAATTTGGTATTGTTTAACCTATTTTAGGAATTCATATATAAGCAGCAAGAAAATAAACTCAAAAGATGATTTCAATTTCTCTAACAGTTAGAGTTTGTTTTCCTGATCATCTGGATATTTTATTTGCTATTTTTGGAGCAATATTTAATTAGATAACAATTATTTAAATTCATTTGAGTTTCCAAAAAGGAAAAATCCAAAAACAGACAGGCCGGGCAAAAGGCCGGGGGGTGGCCCGAAGCCACCGGCCTTTGGCCGGCCCAGGCTGGGCGCGCGACGCCGGGCTGGTGCTCGAAGCTGCTGGCCCGTGGACGGCCCAGCTAGGTCCGATGCCGGGCGCGCGGTGACGGCGCTGCCGGCGGTGACTGACGTGGTCAACGGCGGCGAGGAGGGAAAAAAGGGATGCGGGGGAGGGCCAAACAGGAGAGGGGCTCACCCTGAGCAAGCACGCACGGTCGGCGCGGCGAGGGGGTGGCCGGCGGCGCCGGAATCGGCCGGCGGAGTACGGCCGAGGCAGGGAAGAGGGCGAGGACGCGGCCGTCGACTGCGGGCCTCCCCGGCTCGATTCTGCCGGTGGAGAGGGAGAACGGGATGTGGCGGAGCGGTTGACGGCATCGGCTGGTCCCGGGGACGTCCAGAGCGCGGCGAATCGATGGCGAGGCACGGGAATGGCGGCGGGGCGGAGTCGGCCTCGGGAGCTAGATGGGATCGATCTCGATCCGGGGAACGGGGGAGCAGGTGGAGCAGGTCGAGTTAGGGCGTCGAGGAGGGCCACTTGACCTCCAGGGCCACGGCAGCAAGCGGCATGGGCGCCGGCCAGCTCGGCGGCATGGCGCCAGTACGCCATGGGGCACAGTGGCGATGCATTTTTCTGGAAACCCCCTGGCAACTTTTAAATAATTTGCAAAATGGTCCAGGAGCAGGCTTTAACAATTTAATTGAGGCACCAGGACATTTTTATAAAATGTGCAAAAATTCATATAGGATCTATTTAACCTTTAGGACCTACACAAAATTTGGTGAGGCAAAATAAAATGATTTGGCCAACATTTGTTCACAGCGTTTGATTTAAAGTATTTTTGACAAATTCCAAATTGTATTTAATTGAAGCACTTAAACATTTCGAAAAATATTGAAAATATTCATGGAGGCTCTAACCATAACATTGAAGCTCCCCATGATTTTAGTTTGAATTTTTGGAATGTTTAACTTGGTTCCAAAAATAGGAATGGAATTAAGCCAATTTGAAATCTCATATTTATCTTAATTCACAAAATTTGGAAAAAGGAGAATTGGGGATAAAAAGCAAATTTGGAACTTCCTAAACAATTTGAAAGTCCAAGAATGAGTTGGTTGACAAGTTGAGCAATTGTATTTGGTTTGGATGCTTGGGAGGTTTTCCTCCCCATTTTAGTTGCTTGCAATGTTGGTAGTTTAGCAATAGCAATTTTCATATGCATGCCATGATGCAAACAATAATGCAAAAGTAGAAAATTTTTAGGTTTTTTCATTACCAAGTTGGGGCTGTTACACAACAACAATGGGGACAACCACCGGTCTACCCTTAGCGACTTCCAAAAGACCACACCGCCCGTTTTTGCCAAGACCGTTCAGCCCCTAGAAGCGGAAGATTGGCTTCGCACCATCGAGAACAACCTTGAAGTCGCCAGGGTTGCTGATGAAGAGAAGGCCTTGTTTGCTACCCACTACCTCTCCGGTCCTGCTAGGGCATGGTGGGAAGCAACCAAGGTGATGCAGCTACCTGGCCAAGCCATCACTTGGGAGGAGTTCAAGGCCAAGTTCCGCAAGGTTCATGTGCTAGCGGCTTGATCGCCAGGAAGAGGGACGAGTTCCGCAAGCTAAAGAAAGGGGGAAAGGACGTGGTGAAATATTTGGAGGAGTTCATGGACCTGGCCCGATACGCCCCAGACGACACCAACACTGAAGAGAAGAAGATGGATCATTTTCTGAACGGGCTGCACACTGAGATGAAGTGCATGTTGGTCACTCACACATTTGGAGATTTAGAAGCTCTTGTGGACAAGGACATTCAGATGGAGTCCAAGCGCAACGCCATGTACGAGGACCGCAAGCGCCGTATGGCGAACCAGGGAGGTTCTAGTAGCCAGAAGCCCCGTACCTATCCACCAAACTCCAGACCAACACCCCCACCTTTTCGCGCACCTGCTCTTGCGCCCCGTCCCAACAACAACCCCCGCCTAGGAGGGAACTTCAACACTCCCAATCGTGCATCCATCCAACATTGTCTGTTTTGAGTGTGGCATCAGGGGCCACTATTCCAAAGAATGCCCCAATCCAAAGAAGGCCGCCCCGCGTCCCAATGCACCCAATAATAGCAACGGTCATAAGGGAAATGGAAAGAACGGAGCATCAAGAGGGAATGCTGCTGTCAATCAAGGCCACCTGAACCACATTGACGCCGAAGAAGCCCAGTACGCTCTAGATGTTGTGCTGGTTACGTTTCTTGTCAACTTCGTACCTGCAATTGTTCTGTTTGATTCCGGTGCAACCCACTCCTTTGTCACGGAAAGCTTTGTCTCAAAAGGGGCATTAGATGGAACCATTATGCGAAAACCCATGATGATACAAATCCCTGGATTACACTCAAAATCCCACAAGTCTTGTAAGGACACTACCATAAACATCCACAGGGTAGATTTCCTATCCGATCTGGTCATCCTAGGAGCCCAAGGAATAGATGTTATACTCGGTATGAACTGGTTAGCCAAGTACCATGGTCGAATAGACTGTGCTAGAAGGGCAGTTGCCATCACCTCAAGTGAAGGAGTTGAAGTGGAGTATGTCTCAAGTTCAAGACCTCGCCAAGCCTTCTGTCACGAGGGTTTAGCCAAACCGAGCCTAGATGAAATCCAGGTTGTTCACAGATTCTCGGATGTTTTCCCTGAAGAATTGCCTGGCATGCCACCGGACCGGGATATTGATTTTGTGATTGAACTTATTCCCGGGACAGCTCCTATATCCCAGAGGCCCTACCGAATGAATCCCGAGGAGTTGGTCGAACTGAAGAAGCAGTTGGCAGATATGCTTAGCAAGGGTCTGATTCGTCCTAGTGCATCACCATGGGGATCACCCATTATCTTCGTGGATAAGAGGGACGGTACCGCACGATTGTGTGTGGATTATCGCAAGTTGAATGATGTGACCATCAAAAACAAGTACCCCCTGCCCAAGATCGAAGAACTGTTCGATCAAATGAACAGAGCCCGAGTCTTTTCCAAGATCGACCTTCATACCGGCTACCATCAGTTGAAGGTCCGAGAAGAAGACATCCCCAAGACCGCTTTCACCACTCGTTACGGACTTTTTGAGTACACCGTAATGTCCTTTGGACTGACCAATGCCCCCTCCTACTTCATGAACCTCATGAATAAAATCTTCATGGACTACCTCGACAAGTTCGTCGTAGTGTTCATCGACGACATCCTTATATACTCCAAGACCGAAGAAGAACATGCAGAGCATTTGCGATTAGTGCTAGAGACCCTCAGGAAACATCAGCTCTACGCCAAGTTCGGCAAGTGTGAGTTTTGGCTAAAGGAGGTAGGATTTCTCGGACACATTTTGTCCGCATGAGGAATTTCCGTTGACCCTGAAAAGATTCAAGCCATTATTGATTGGAAGTCACCCACCAATGTGACGGAGATCCGAAGCTTCCTCGGATTAGCGGGTTATTACCGCAAGTTCGTGGAAGGATTCTCGAGTATAGCCAAGCCTATGACCCAGTTGCTGAAGAAGGACAAAAAGTTTGAGTGGACTCAGAAATGTGAAGATAGTTTCCAGGAGTTGAAGCGCAAGTTGACCTCAGCCCCAATTCTTATTATGCCCGACATCACCAAGGGTTTCGAGGTGTATTGCGATGCATCACGCCTCGGACTAGGTTGTGTTTTGATGCAAGAGGGAAGAGTCGTGTCATACCTGTCTCGGCAGTTACGCCCGCATGAGGAAAATTACCTTACCCATGACCTAGAGTTAGCTGCCGTGGTTCTTGCCTTGAAGACATGTGGCCATTACCTTATGGGTAACCGCTGCGAAATCTATACAGACCACAAAAGTTTGAAGTACATTTTCTCACAGAAGGAACTGAACATGAGGCAGAGACGATGGATGGAACTGATCAAAGATTATGATCTTGGCATCCATTATCACCTTGGGAAGGCTAACGTTGTAGCCGATGCTCTTAGCCGCAAACCCTGTACCCTAAATTCCTTAATCCAGGCAGAATAACCAACCCTGTTCCAGGAGTTCGAGAATTTTGAACTTGAGCTCGTTATCCATGGTTTCTTAGCCAACCTTGAGTTGAAGCCAACCCTCATCAGCCAAATCAAGTCAGTCCAGAAGGGACATGAGAGTATAGACGGAATCAAGAGGAAGATCTCTCTCGAAAGGGCACCCGGTTTTACCGAGGATGCCGAAGGAGTTCTTTGGTTCAATGGCCGTCTCTGTGTGCCAGATGTCAAGGAGCTTAAGGACCTAATCCTAAAAGAAGCCCACGATACTCTCTACTCCATTCACCCTGGTGGAACCAAGATGTATCAAGATCTCCGTGAGCAATTCTGGTGGCATGGGATGAAGCGAGAGATTGGTTCTTATGTAGCCAAATGTGATGTGTGTCAGCGAGTCAAGGCCGAACACCAACGACCCGCAAGATTGCTTCAACCTTTGAAGGTTCCCGAGTGGAAATGGGATGAAATCGGGATGGATTTTATTACTGGACTTCATCGGTCCAACCGTGGACATGACTCCATTTGTGTCATCGTCGATCGATTGACCAAGGTTGCCCATTTTATTCCCGTCAAGACCACCTACCGTGGAACCCAACTGGCAGACCTGTACATCTCTCGCATAGTGTGTCTGCACGGTGTACCCAAGAGGATTGTGTCCGAACGAGGTTCTCAGTTCACCTCCCATTTCTGGAGATCACTTCATGAAGCCATGGGAACCAACCTAGCCTTTAGCACAACCTACCACCCCCAGACTGGAGGACAAACCGAGCGAGTGAATCAAATTTTGGAGGACATGCTCCGCGCATGTGTCCAATCCTATGGGTCCAAGTGGGATGATTGCCTTCCCTTTGCGGAATTCTCCTACAACAACAGTTATCAGTCCAGTCTGCAAATGACCCCCTTTGAAGCCCTTTATGGTAGGAAGTGTCGTACCCCGCTAAACTGGTCCGAGACCGGAGAAGGCAAGCTGTTTGGACTTGATATCCTTCGTGAGGCCAAGTCCAACTTATTCACGAACGTCTCAAGACCGCCCAATCCCGTCAGAAGAGCTACGCCGACCCCAAACGCCGCGACGTTACCTTCAAGATTGGAGATTTTGTCTATCTCCGAGTAACCCCACTCAAGGGAATGCAGCACTTCCACGTCAAGTGAAAGTTAGCACCGAGATATATTGGGCCGTTCAAGGTCATCGCCCGCCGAGGAGAGGTAGCCTATCAGCTAGAGTTGCCCCCAGAGTTGTCAGAAGTGCACGATGTTTTCCATATCTCTCAACTCCGGAAGTGCCTTGAAGTCCCTGACAAGCCGGACGTTTTCCACAACATCGATCACCTCTCCATCGACCTACACCATGATTTGACCTATCATGAGAGACCGGTCAGGATTCTCGATGAAGATGTTCGTCTTACTCGGAGGCGCAAGATCAAGATGTACAAGGTTCAGTGGAGCAACCACTCTGAAGATGAGGCCACTTGGGAACGTGAAGACTATCTTAAGAGCGAGTTTCCCGAGCTCTTTAGTTCCTAAACCTAGCAAATCTCGACGACGAGATTTATTTTTAAGGGGGGAAGGTCTGTCACATCCTAATTTTTGAGAGAAAACCCTTTTACGAGGAGTGAAACTTTCAGAACCAACAAAAACTTTTCTATTATTTCATATGATGCCTATTTTTGTCTTCTATTATTTCATGTGATGCTTGTTTGATGTTTAAATTGTTTGCTTAGTTACATATCTATAAAACAATAAATCACTTAACAAGGCACACATAACCAATCTTAGTGACCCTAAATGAATCAAAATTGGAATGTGACCTAAAATTAAAATAAACAAACCCTAGCTACCCGAAACCCTAAATTCTCTTTTCCTCTATTCTTCTCCCTTCCACACTAAATCCTTTTAAGAAAGTTATTTCTTTTATACAAATCAGAGGGGAGGTGAGTTGGCCTCCCACTTCACCTCTTCATTTACTTTTCTAAAAAAATATTTTCCTTAAAATAAAATTTAAAGAATTCAATTTCTTTTCTATCTTTAATTTTGGAAAAAAATGAAGGAAACCCCATTTCCTTTCTCGCCAAAAATCCAGGAAAAATCCAGTAAACCCCTCACATCTTTAAACACTCACATGTGAGTCCAAATCACCTCAAATTAATTCAAAAATTTCGGGTAGGCATTCTGCCGAACACGTTATGGGCACAGACTTGACATATTTCGAAATCTGAGTTCAATCCTACGGTAAAAAGGTAAAAACCTACCCCAGCTCTCACCACTCACTGCCCAGCACCCCAGCCACTCGAAACCTAACCAGGGGGAGACCAAATCCCCCATATCTTTGGCAACCCGAGGCCGAGCCACCACCCTCTCTCTCCCTCTTCTACTCTCTCTCCCTCTCACCCCCAATGGGTGTCTGCCGCCCTACTGACGCGGCACCGCACCCCCACACGCCAGCAGCCCACGGACACACCCCTCCTCTCTCCACCTTTCTTCTCCCTCACGCCGCCGCAGCTGCCCACTCGGGCATGGAGGCAGAAAGGCGCGAGAGCCCCCTAGGCCTCGCCATTACTCCCATCTGCCCCTCCTCTCTCCATTGGACAGCACCCCGCGCACCCGGATCCCCCTCCCGAACGTATCCGTCTCGGCCAACCAGAGCTCACCGCCACCGTGGACGCCGCCGCGTTCCCGACCATCCTCTAAACCCTAGCACACAGCACTCCGCGGGCGCACGCGGATAGCTGACGTGGTTCACCCCACCTTCGCGTCGCCATTGCCCTGCCCCGCACGCACGCATACCCGCCGTCGAGCACCTTGCCTGCATCCGTGTCCCCACCACCCCGAGCTTGCCACTACCTCTCCCGCGCTCGTCTCGCCACCAAAACCCTAGCCCGCGCCCAAGAGACGTTGCTCCACCGCCCAGCCCGCCAATGGCGAGCCCTTGCTTCCTTTCTCACTCCCCCTGCACCTAGCCCATCGTGAGCCCACCTCCGGCTATATAAAGCCACCCCGAGCCCTCTCCCCAACTCGCACCACTCCCTCCACACTCACTCACTCTCCTCCACTCTCCACCACTTCTCTGCACCCGCCAGGAGGGGCGGGAGCTCTACTAAAGTCCACCCCGGCCGAGGAGGCCGAGCTCTTTGTGCTCGGCAATGTCCGAGGTCGACGACGGCCACACGGCCACGCTGCCTCTCTCTCATCTCTCTCTTTCTTTCTCTGTTTTCCCTGCCGCATCCAAATGCTCACACGCACGCCGTTCCCCATGCACAGGTCCTTCCCAGGAGCTCGCCGGTGAGGAGACCGATCCAAGCTCGACGTGGAGCTGCAGCCGACGACCTGGACCTCCCCAGCACGTACAACTCCGCCAACTGGCCCCGTCAAGTCTCCACCCTTGTCTGCACCCTCTCCACCATCCCTGGAAACCCTAGGTGAGCCTCCCGAGCCACCTCCGCCGTCTAGGGCACGACAGCGCCACCGTTTTTAGGTCGCCACCGACGTAGCTGTCACAGGCTGTTTGATCTGGATCCAACGGCAACGCATCCCCATGGCCAGATCTAATCTTGGCCGTCGGTTTTAGATCTCACGGCCGCGTACCCCTTCAGTTTTAATTAGCCACTGACGAGCGGACCCCACCCATCAGGGTTTTAAACATTTCCCGGCGCGGGAAATTCCCGTGGGCCGGCCCGTTAAGCCAAAATCATCCGGGCCCTTTTTCTTTTTTGTAATAGATTCCAAATATTCAAATCTGGACATATCTTAGGTTTTAAATATCTCGAGTTTGGTAGATTAAAAAATTATGAAATTTTATGTACTGGTATCTTGTGAAATTTTCTATCCAACAGTACTGTTCCCACATTAAATGGATAATTATTAACGAAATGATAAATTAATTAAAATAGAAGGTTTATTACTTAAACTTGTTTATTTCTGATGCTCTGAATGCCCAAATAATGTGAACCAATTTTGTTATCTTAGACCAGAGAAACTCTAGCTACCATAAAATGTTCAGATTTAATTGAGCAACATAAATTAAATGGCATCCAGATTTGTAGTTTGACTTATTTCTGTACTGTTTAAATTTCAGGAATGTCCAAATGACATAAGGCCAATTTTGCTAGCTCTGTATTGTAAATATCTAGTTACCCTTAAAATTTCATAATTTTATGTTAAGCAGAAAAAATTTTAGCCCTAAAACTTGACTTAAACACCTTCTGTAGTAAACCAATTGTTTCTGCCAATTGGTTAATTAAAATTGACCAAATCCAATTTTCCTAACTCACATAAGGCAAGTACTAGTTGTCCCAAAAAGGGCACGTTTTTCTGAACAATAGAAACTAAATCGTGACATAACTCGTGCTATAGCTAAATTCTGCCTACTAATTTTTATAGCAAATAAGTGGGAATTTAAAATCTACCAAACCCAAAATGTTGTGGTTTTAAAGTAGGCCAGTAGCTTCTTGTGGGAGCTTAGTTTACATTGTTTGTGATGCTTTGTTGAGTGGAGGTGTGATTGTGTTGTTTTGCTTGATAAACAACGATTAAACGAGGACGTTGCCGGTGAATTTGAGGAAGGAGGATTTATTGGTCAAGAATATCAAGACCAGGGACAAGTTGCTGACCAAGGCAAGCCACCCATTTTATCATACCCTTGTCCTATTATGTTTACTAAGCATGTTTTATTTATGTTAAGATGCATGAAATGTTTTCAAGTGGTGTGTGCCACTAAAACCCTTTTTAAGTACTACTTATATTATATGCCATGATTAGGCGTCCTTATATAGGAGTGTTTAGTTAGAGAAATTCTAGGTAGGGAAAAATAAATGATTTATTCAAAAACCCTCCTTATGAAAATCCTTGGGTGAAATTGTGTTTTACCCAAGATGTTGCTAAATGATTAGCTTTGGAAATGGAGTAAAAATGGAGTATGAAGGTTTTTGGAGAAAAATGCACATTGTGTCCTAGTACTTACGTCGACCAACCTTACCCTGTGCGACCACATTACCCCACATATGGGTACGGGGCTAAACTCGTAGTTTGTCCATGTTAGTATGAGGTGCCTCAAACTCCTCCTAAGGGTCCGAGGACCCTCGAACCGATTAATAAAAGTGTATGCATATCATACCGGGTGACTACGGTGGGTTTCCCGTCGTGGCAGTGTGGAGTCCGGGTTTGATGAAAGGATATGTTGGATCCACACGGTGTGCCGGGGAGGATAAACCCATTGAGAGGAGCTTTGTACTAGCATGGACATAGCGAAAGGTTATGATTGGTTACTCAACTTTGCATACAACTTGTATGGCGGGACGTGGCTGACACGGTGAGTTTAACGGATGGTTTGGGTAAAGTGTACAACCTCTGCAGAGTGTAAAACTATTCGAATAGCCGAGTCCTCGGATATGGACAGTTGGAAGGCCCTACTATGACCTATGTGCAAAGTTTTCGGTTTCTAAAAGCAAATGGAGATGTTATTAGCGTCATACCAAAGGGTCGGTATGAGGAGGAAATGAAGGAGAGGGATTCACGACGGGCCGTGATCCCACCGGAGGAGTTTTTGAAGAACAACTATTTCTATGAAAACCTTTTCTCAAATATCTTACCTTTTTCAACAAAGATATAAAGATATCTTTTCTTAAAAGTAAATGCTTTTATAAAGAAATAGACTACCCTTAGAGCCTTCCACCACATTATTATGCATTAGTCCTTCCAATAGTTAATTGTCGGGTGGTTTGCGAGTACATTCAAATGTACTCATATTGGTTTCGTCCCTGGCTATTGTCTTGACCAGACTTTGAGGAGCAGTATGAGGAAGGAGACTACGTTGTCGATAATAAAAACTAGGGATCTTCATCAGTCAGCTGCCTGTAGGGTTGTTAAGGCATTCATGTTCAGCCTACGACGCATATTGCTACTCCGCTGCTTGAAGGATGTTTGAGCCCGATGAGGCAATTTATGTAAGAGTATGGTCCTCATGACCCTATTGTTGTAAGACTTAAATTCGGTATTGTAATGGATGTAAACTTTGGTATTAAGTTCTAAGTTATGTGCAACGACAGAATGATCATGGGATCGTTGTGTTAAACATAACGGGTATTTCGGACAGCTAGTCTGGGGTCCCCACACCGCATCTCTCTACATGAACAATCACTCGGTTTGCAAACCTTCAAACTTTGTTTTTGAGCAACATAGAAACTTGCATAAACTTGGAGCGTATGTATCTTATTACTTATTTGTCTTAGTATCCAAACACCGTTTACATAAATGAGATGATTGTCATATATTTTATTTATCCTCTGTTTGGATAGTTGATTGGGAGTTTATTTGGTTGTTGGATTACCTGTTGAAACTTAAAAATGATGTGTGAACAATATTGTTTAGAAATTTGTGTTTTTCTTATGATTAGTATCAATTTGTTAATTAGGAGTGCATAATATGTTATTTTTGATGTTGACATGCATTGTTTTACTCACAAGATGGTATGGTAGTGTGGTATCCTCCTCCGAATAATTCATGTTGGATTGACTTGGCACATGTTTACACATGATTGACCAAAAGAAAGTCCCACGCCTCGCTGAATTTTTTGCCTCAAAGTATTGATGTCACTTTTATGCCTCGTTTAATATTGATTTGTCGCAAAGCATGATTATAACAAGTATTGCTCTCCTAATTGTCGTTTCCCAGTCTTTTGCTAGCCTTCACCAGTACTGAGCGGGAATGCTGCTCGTGCATCCAAAATCCTTAAAACCAGTCTTTCCAAAGCGGCCACCATAAATTCCTATATGTGGTATTTCCTTGCCACTCCAAGTAAATTGGTCATGTGCTACCTTTAAAATATTCAAAATGCTCCTTTTTGCGCCTCTGTTTTTAGCTCATGAGGAAGCAGTAGCGAAGCTAGATATAACCTGTGACAAGCAAGGTCATTTCCCCCCATTCACTCGGTGTTGATGGTTCATGTCCTCATTTGAATTTACCCGAGAGCGGCTTAAGCAAAATATAAATATAACTCACCATTTTCCTCCGCACAATGAAAATCTGAGAAATCAGCTCAAACATTGGTTAGTGGTGAAACAAAGGAGAAAGAGGAATGTACGCGTTCCTCTAATACCAGCCGCTCTCACAAGTCTAAAAGCGTTGCTTGAAATGGGGGACTAGCTAGTTTCTTTACTGTGAAGTCGTTGACGAAAGCATGCATATCTCAAAACTTTTTACTTCTGTTGAAAAATAAAAAAAATATAAAAAGCTCTAGCACATGACTAATCCCTGCTTCCCTCTGCGAAGGGCATGTCTTTTATTTTTATGTTGACTCACCATATCTTTCTTTGAGCACTTCTTTGAGATCATAGTTGTCATTCTTAGTGTAATGTGCTTTGTTGCAAAATACTATTAACTAAGTTATAGTTGTGATGTTTCTATCTCTGATATCTTTATTCTAGTTCCACTTGAACTTCGGAGGTGCTCTACATTTATGTTTTGCGGTACCAGAAACGGCAAGCGAGATACCACTCTATCATGTTTTATTATGATCATTACAATCTTGCTTGATGTTTATAAATCTCATGTTATGAACTCTTAGTTCGTTGATATCTTTTCATTAGATAACATGGTTGCTAAAGTTTTATTATCTATACATCATTTATGATGCAATTGTTAAAAACCTGATAAAGTATTCAACATCAAAAATTATTTTGTTATCATTTACCTACTCGAGGACGAGCAGGAATTAAGCTTGGGGATGTCGATACGTCCGAAACGTATCTATAATTTTTGATTGTTTCAAGCTACTTTTATGCCTTTGACACTTGTTTTTATATTAAGTTTACGATTTATTTGGACTAACCTATTAATAGTTGCAAAAGTGCACAATGTTTTTATTTTACACTTTGATGTGTACGAATCGCTTGGAAATTGGCAAAAACGCAAAAGGAAACTTGTTGGAGGAGGACTCTGACTTTCTTGAAATCTGTCCCTTCCAACATATTTCAGAGATCATCAGTTTGAGATCTGAAGACGACCTCAACTGAAGATCTCACAACGGACAAAGTTGTGGGCAATTTCCATAGCATTCATTTAAGCCCAAGAACAGCCCAATCTGAGGTACGTAGCTCCGGGAATCCCCGTTTCACTGAAGGCCAAATATCTGATTACGGGATTCCGAAAGTGACATGATTGACTCCAACTCTTACCAAACTTTGAGAATTCGACCAAACCACGACTTTGGGACCTCATTAAGGACGTGAGGGGTCCATAGGAAGGTTCTAGATGTGCCCAAGAGCACTTGGATCAAGGGGCCATCAATCGGAAAGCCGGGAAGCATTGCCTCCACCTATATAAAGAGAGGAAACCCTAATTTTGAGGGCAGCCACCAAAAGACACGAATTTGCCTCCTCCTTGGCTCTCATCTACAAAGGGGAGGGATACTCTACAACACCAAGAATTCATGGAGGAAGGGGGTTTGGGGGCGGCGCTCCCCCTAGCCGGCCGGCCGGCGCCATGCGCCACCGCCGCCGGCGCCACCCGTGTCGCCTCCGCCTTGCCCATCCCTCCATGGCCGCGCCTTCACCGCCATCTCCATCGCCAATTCCTCCTTGTATACAGTGGTCCACTCTCCCAGAAACCTCTGTACCCTTCTATGTAAACATAGTGCTTGATGCTATAAAGTATTATCATATGATCTATGTCATGTTTGTGTAGTTCTTTTTGTCATATGGTTGAATTATTGAATATGTTTGGTTGATTCAAGTTGTATGTCGATATGGTCCAGTCCTATGGTGCCCAATATATATTTATGCACGCATGGATGACATCATAGGGTTTGTAGTACGTGAAGGAGCCGGGGGGTAGGGCTTCCGGAGTGACAGAAACCTAAGCCCCATCCCGGTTTTTGACATTGTAAGGGATAAAGAGGACCGTATGATCTTAATGCTATGGTTGGGTTTTACCTTAATGAATGTTAGTAGTTGTGGATGCTTGCTAATGTTCCAATCATATAGTACATGTAATCACAAGTAGTCGAGAACGTGTATGATTTGTCTCTCCCACATAGAAAACTACATCGAAGACAATGAATCGAGTAGCGTCACTAATTAATTATGGACAATTCCGCCACACTTTCCACCACTTGTCCACACTCATGGTTCTGTTACATTATGTCACTTTATGTTACATTATTGCTGTAGCAACTAACATTTATTTTCTTGTTCTTTATTATATTGCAAAGCTATCCTTTCATACCCGTTTTATTCCTATAGTTTTATTTCCTAGATAGAGCAAACGTTCGGTGTGCATAGAGTTGTGTCAATGGTTGATAGAACTTGAGAAGATATTAATCCTACCTTTAGCTCCTCGTTGGGTTCGACACTCTTACTTATCGAAAAGGCTACAAACGATCCTCTACACTTGTGGGTTATCAACCAGCCCACTGGCTACTGGTTGCAGGTGGACGGCTATCCCAACGGCCCCTCCTGGGTCGAAGTGGAATACACCGTCGATGACTCCATGCTCCTGGGCCGGGGATGGAAGGCGTTTGCATGCTACCATCACCTAACCCGGGGGTAGTACTTGGCATTCGAGTATGACGGAGATGAGACGCTCTCCGTGAAGATCTTCCGCGTCGAGGGAGGACGCATGGACTATTGCGCGGAGAGCAACAGCAGCAGTCGTAGCAGCTGCTACGATGACGAGGACGAGGACGAAGATGAAGAATATTCCATCCATGTCAAGGTCGAGAGGAGCCCACCTTCGTGAGGACGTGTGGGATGGCGCCGAGGCAGCGGCCCCGAAGATGTCCATGACCTCCTTCTTGGCGGCCTCGTCGACGTACTTCTGGAAGTAGCGCCTTCCGTTGGGCGGTGGTGCTCCCCGTTCGTGTTGCAGCCAACCTTTCCTTGTAAAAAGTAGGTCCTTTTGTAGCTCTTGAGATGACGAATCACGTGTATCCTTGTTGTCACTTGGCCTTCGAGCTGAATTGGTGTGAATGAGAACGGGTTTTTTGCAAAACACGCCCTGATTACTGCACCAGTCGTACCGCCGAGGGGCAAGTGGGGACTGAAAGGCCTATGAAAGGCTCTCCATCCCCCCAACTCCTCAGTATATCCTGACTCGTTTCTCTTTCTTGCTTCTCGCTCTCTCCACCCCTCCATAGATCGTAGAGCAATGTCTGGGGAGGCAGAGATGTCCTTTTCAGGGACATCGATAGTGGTGTCCGTGTGTCTGGGCGCGCCGGAGACACCCAGGGGTGCCGGGGCCTGTTCCGCTGGAGAGGAGGACGAGGTGGCGTCGTATTTTTCCCTCGCCAAGGGCATTTTGCGCTTGGCGACCATTTCTGGTCCCGCAGCCTAGGAGGAGGAGGCCCGGGTGTGCGCCCTTTGGGGGGCTCAGCTTCTGGCGGCCTTGATGCAGAAGACTGCGGGGATCCCAGGGGCATCCGCGCTCTAGACCGAGCTCGAAGCCATCGAGCAGGTAAGCCTCGTGGCTCCTTTTTCCCCTTGAACCTCTGGGTATGGTCTTGATCCTGACTGAGTTCGTTCCTTGCCACAGGAGGATGACGATGCCATGAGCGAGGTGGCGGCCGAGATGCTCTCTCTGTTTCACTGCTTGGCGCCTGGGCGCGCATGGAGGCCATAAGGCGCCTGAAAGTCCTTCCAGGTTCCCTCCCTTTCCCCAGGCGTCCCCGAGAATCGACAGTTCTCCCGTCGGGCATGAAGAAAACAAGGACGCGCAGCTAGGAGATCTAGCTCCAAGCTGGCCTTAGCAGCATAGGCTTAAGCAGTTGCAAAACCTAATGTAAATTCAAAATTGTAATTCCGAATGTAAATTCGGATGAATGCAACCCTAGACTCAACTCCCGGGGTCATTCCCAAATCTTCCTTTGCACTAACGCGCCGTCGAGTTTTCAGAGAAGGCCTCTTAGGTGCCAAGTACTCTACCTTCGCACAATAGACGTACCCCTAAGTAGGACTAGACCTTCCGGGAGTCTTCTCCACTGTCCTCGGGTACTAGGCCAGAGGGAAATGGACCGTTCGCCAGGGTGGACGCATACCCCCGCAAAGGCTCTCATCAACTGTCAAGCATGCGCAGGTCGATGGTATATTGACTTCGAGCGAGATATTATGCCTAAGTGCAGGATGCAGATGCAAGGACTTAGCTGATTTTCTCCCGCGTCCTCGATCCACCCTGTCCTTCCCGGGTACCCAATTCCTTAGCTGTATTCCGCCGCCTGATCCTGTCCCGGGAAGGAGCTGCACACATCAAACTTTCAGTAGGAAAAGAATGGACCCTCTCTTCTACCATGTTAACGTGTTATCCGAAGCAAACCACAAGCACAGTTGATAGTGCATTTCTGTGATGAAGTTCGTCTCACCACAGCACTGCCCGATTCCTCCTTTCCACGGTAGTACGACATGATCGGGCGGCAGTGCCTGTCCGTGAGGCCACTCGCGGCGCTTCAACCCATCAGCCACCGGTGCATATCAGCCCCCTGCTTACGGGTTGCTAAGGACAACACGCTTGCATGCAAGAATTGAGGCTCACAGAATTGAAATCACTTATCTTTTATTCCCTTGGCGACGATTCTTACACCCTATTACAGAACACTAGCCCCCAGGGCGTGCTTTAACGGATTCGATGTTTGCGATTCATGTTCGTAATTAGGGGTAGAACTTGCAAAGATTCTCGATGTTCCAGGCGTTCCCATCCGGCATGCCTTTCTCGTCCTCCAGGTATACCGCTCCGGGTTTTAGGGTATGAGTGACCCGGTAGGGTCCTTCCCACTTGGACGACATCTTGTTCATGCCTTCCATTTTTTGCCTCTTGCGGAGTACCAGGTCTCCTGGTTGCAGCTCCCGCGAGTGAACATGATGACTGTGGTATCGACGGAGTCCTTGCTGGTACCGAGCTGACCATAAGGAAGACCGGCACCTACCCTCTTCTAGCAGGTTTATGTCATCGATCCTTCGCTCTTCTTGCGTGTTTTCAGCATAGGCGAGCATCCGGGGTGATCCGTGCTTTAGCTTCGATGGTAAGACAGCTTCAGCTCCATAGACGAGGAAGAAGGGTGTTTCTCCAGTGGCTCTGCTTGGTGTTATTCTGAGGGACCACAGTACGCTTGGCAGGTGATGAATCCATTTTTTTCCCTTTGTTATTCTGAGGCTTTGGTCTTCAACCCCTTGAGAACTTCTACATTGCCTCGCTCAACTTGCCTGTTGCTTCTTGGATAGGATACCGAGGCGAAACACGCCTTGATACCCATTTCTTCGTAGAAGTTGAGGAAGGCTCGACTAGTGAACTGAGTGTCGTTGTCGGTGATGATTCTGTTTGGGACTCCGAAGCGGTAGACGATCCTCTCGATGAACTTGATGGCGGCTTGAGCCGTCTGGCGTGGTACTGGCATTAGCTCTACCCATTTTGTGAACTTGTCGATGGCCACGAACAGGTACTCGTGTCGTCCTACAGACTTTGGCACCTTACCGACGATGTCCAACCTCCAGACCGCGAACGGCCAGGAGATTGGTATTGGCTGTAGCGCTTGAGCCGGCTGGTGCGTGTTCTTCGCGTAGTACTGGCAGGCTTCGCAGGTTTTGACCAGCTGTTCCGCATCGTGAAGTACTATTGTCCAGTAGAACCCTTGGCAGAAGACCTTCCACGCCAGTGATCTTGATGCCATGTGACTTGAGCACGTGCCCTCGTGTATGTCCTTCAGCAGTTCTTGGCCTTGTTCTTGTGGTATGCATCGCAGCTTGACTCCTTTGTCGCGTCGCCGGTAGAGCTCGCCGTCAATTAAGACGTAGAGCTTAGCCCGGCGGGCCACCCGCTCAGCCTTGTGGTCGTCCTCTGGGAGGACGTGCTCCACCATGTACTTGACGATGTCCTGGGCCCAGGGTGGGTGGGTGGGTTGGTTCGACCAGCAGTACCGCCTGGGCAGGAGGAAGCAAAGCTTCTTCTGCCGCCGGTAGTGCCGGGTTTTGGGCTTCCGGGCTGGCTACCCGTGTTGTCGGTGCAGAAGGGTTGCCAGCCCCCGGTATCGATGCAGTCCTTTACTTGAGCCTCTTGTGAGATATCGAAGGCTGCCGGAGCACCACGATGTAGATCCCGGGAGGTACTGGCTCCCGCTTGGACGCCAGTTACGACAACTCATCCTCAGACGTGTTCTCCTCCCGCGGGACATAAACAGCTCTGAAGCTGCTGAAGCACTAGTAAAGTTTCCACACTTCCTCGACATACGACAACATTTGAGGGCAAGTGTACTCCTTGTTGACTTGCTTGATGACTAGCTGAGAGTCTCCCTTGACGACAAGCTTGCCGATGCTGAGACCGATGGCAGCACGAAGTCCCACGAGCAGGCCTTTGTACTCCGTCGTGTCGTTGGAGATATTTCCTTGGTAGTGCATCTGGATGACGTACTTCAAGCGGTCGCTAGTTGGTGAGGTGAGGACAACTTCGGCACCTCCTTGCCCCTTGGTGTTGGAGCCGTCGAAGTGCATGGTCCAGGTGTCGTGATCCTCCTTCCCGGGGAGGCTCGTTTCCTCTTCTGGGTCGTCGAATGCCGTCTCGGTCCACTCGGCTATGAAGTCAGCCAGTGCTTGGCTCTTGATGTTGTCCGTGTGCTCGAACTTGAGACCGAAACCTTGAAGTTCCATGGCCCACGCCGAGATGCGTCCAGTGGCCAGCGGGTTCTCCAGGGGGCTTCTCAGATTATACTTGGACACCACCATGATCGGGTGTCCCTCAAAGTATGGCCTCATCTTGCAGGAAGCAATGAGGATTGCTAGCAAAAACTTCTGCATCATGGGATATCGCTCCCAGGCATCGCGCACCGAGCTGATGAAGTAGACTAGATGCTGCATCTTGTGGGTTGCTAAACCCTTGGCGGGTTCGGTGTCCTCCACGTCCTCGGCGCCCCGGGGTGTTGTTGGAGTAGCCCCCGGCTGGGCCGCCTCGGAGTGAATCCCTTTGTCTCCTTCGATGTCGGGTTCGATGATGACGGGAGGGGTCGGAGCGCTGGGATCTTCGAACCCCTAGTCACCCGGCCGCCTCTTCTTGCTTGATTGCCCCCGGAACGGATCCCCTGGGAGGCTTGCCCTTGCTCGACTTCTTCGTAGGTGCATCGCACTCTGCTACCAGCACAGCGCTGACCACCTGGTTGGTGGCTGGGATGTACAGCAGCAAAGGCTCCATCTCTGATGGGGCCACAAGGACTGGCGGTGAGGCGAGGTAGCGCTTGAGGGACTGGAGAGCTTCCTCGGCCTCGGGCGTCCACTCCACGGGACCTGATTTCTTGAGCAACTTGAAGAACCGCAAGGCCCGCTCTCCTAGCCTTGAGATGAAGTGCCCGAGTGCAGTGATGCACCCATTGAGGCGCTGCACATCCTTGACCCACCGGAGTGCCTCCATTCGCTCAATGGCCTTGATTTTGTCGGGATTCGCCTCAATCCCCCGGTGGGAGATTAGGAAACCCAGCAGCTTGCCGGATGGGACCTCGAACACGAACTTGTCGGGGTTGAGCTTGAAGTTGACCCGACGGAGGTTGTCGAAGGTCTCGTGCAGGTCCTGGACGAGGGAGTCCTTGTACCGGGTCTTGACCATGATGTCATCGATGTACGCTTCAACATTGCGGCCCAGCTGAGGCCCAAGGCACACCTGCATCGTGCGCTGGAAGGTGGCGTCGGCGTTCCGGAGGCTAAAAGATATCCGGGTGTAGCAGTAGCAGCCCTTGGGGTGATGAAGGACGTCTTCTCCTGATCCACGACCGCCATCATGATCTGGTGATACCCGGAGAAGGCATCCAGGAAGCACAGGGACTCGCAGCCAGCCGTGGAATCCACGATCTGGTCCATGCGCGGCAGAGGGAACGTGTCCTTGGGGCAGACCTTGTTCTGCTCTGTGAAGTCGATGCAGAGTCGAAGCTTAGAGGTCATCGGTTTTGGTACCACCACAAGGTTGGCTACCCAAGTGGGGTGAGGAACCACCTTCATGACGCCGGCTTCCAGTAGCTTGTCGGTCTCTGTGACGATGAATTCCAACTTCTCCTTGCTCTTCTTTTGCAGAACTTGCTTCACGGGGCGGGCATCAGCGTTCATCGCCAGTTTGTGCTCGATCACCTCCCTTGGTACAACGGGTAAACCTGACGCCTCCCACGCAAAGACGTCAGAGTTCTCCCGAAGGAAGGCGACGAGCGCTCTTTCCTATTTGTCGGCGAGGTGGGCACCGATGGTGATGGTGCGGGAACCGTCACTCGTTTGTGCCACCTTCTTGGTCATATGCGGGTCATCGTGGAATGGCGCCATCTTGGAGGAAGTGGATGCCGAGCACCCGGGGTACCCTCCGTCCCCGGAGAATGCGCCGGCACCAATCTCCTGTAGGTCTTGACGGGTATCTGTCGTCATCACCACTGTGTGGTTTAGTTTCTATACATAGTAGATGGCGTCGTCGATGTTGGCCTTGACCTTGACCACGCCCAAGCCACCGGAATTTTCATCATGTTGTAGGCGAAGTGGGAGACGGCCATGAACTTGGCCAGCGCAGGCCGGCCAAGGATGCCGTTGTACGGGAGCGACATGTCGGCGATGTCAAAGACGATCTCCTCGGTGCGGAAGTTCTCGGGGTCACCAAAAGTGACTGGGAGAGTGATCTTCCCCAGAGGCCGCGTGATGTTCCCGTTTACACCTTGGAACACGCCAGTGTCTGGCAAGAGGGAAAGAGGAATTTGCAGGGTGACTAGGACCTTTGTCGTTAGGAGGTTGAGGCTGGAGCCTCCGTCGACCAACATCTTGGTGACCTTTTAGTTGTGGATTATGGGCGACTCGATCAGGGGTAGGGTCCCGAACCGGCGACGTTGTCGGGGTGATCTTCCGGGTCGAAGGTGTTGACCTGATTGGACCATTCCAGGGGCTTTGGCGGTGCTGAGGCGACCGCGTTCAGCTCCCGGACAAGCCTCTTTTTCACGCTGTTGGAGGGAGGCAGGGAAGCTCCCCCATGGATGCACCCGACAACTCCGTTGATCTCTTGGAATTGCCCATTGCTGCCGCCTTGAGGAGCCGGAGCATCCTCATTGTTGGCGAACTATGGGTTGTTCGGTCCGTGTCTGCCTTGGCCTCCGTGCCTTCCGTCGCGGCCCCCGCGACCTCCGCCACCTCCCCACCCCCGGCCGCCTCCGCCTTGGCGACCCGTGGGGCAGTCCCGGGAGTAGTGCTCGGGGAGTCCGCAGTTGTAGCAGGCGCCTGGGCCGACTCGGCCAGCCTGACATTGTGCGCGCACGACGAGGCCATTCACTTGGTGGCAGTCCTTGAGCAGGTGGTTGCCGTCAGGGTGGACGTGGCACCATGGGTCTTCCTCGCCCTCGGAGGTTGAGGCCGGCTTGGCCTTCTTGGGGAGAGGCTCTGTGACAAAGAAGCGCTTGTCGGACCCAGGTTCTTGTTCTCGAGTTCGTCCTCCCGGAGAACCTTGACACTTTCCTCGGCGCGGGTGAAGTGGTCCGCAAGCTCACAGAGCTCACGGGTGGTCTCGATGTGATGTGTACTCAACTTCTCGCGTATCCAGGTGTGCCGAACGTTGGCGTGGAAAGACTGGATCACCAGCTCCTCCTTGATGCAGGGGATGGTGTTCATCTTCTGGGTGAAGCGTTGGATAAACTTGCAGAGGGTCTCACCCGGAAGCTGCTTGAAGTCGTGGAGGTCACTGGGAACTCCCGGGCGCTGGTACCCGCCCAGTAAAAGACCCAGAAACACCTCCTTCAGTGCTCGCCAGGATCGGATGGAGCACTTGGGGAGGTTGAGAAGCCATGATTGGGCGTCTCCCTTCAGGGCCAACAGGAACCAGTTGGCCATCATGATCTCGTCGGCCCTGGCGACCACTGCATCGAGCGAGTAGAGCTGCAGGAAGTCCCGGGGATTGGTGGTGCCGTCGTAGCGGAGGACGTTGATCTTGAACTTCTTGGGCCAATTGGCCTAGCGGAACTCGGGAGAGAGGGTGAGGCAGCCCTCGGAGATGTTGCCGTCCCGATCCTCCCGACGATGGCGTTCTCGCCGGTGCTCGATGAGGGTGTGCATGTCCTCGTGCAAATGATTGTTGAGGTTGTTGCGAAGATCTCGGTTGCGTGTAGAGGACGATCTGACAGAGATGATCGGGTCACGGTCGTGGTTCGCCCGATCGGCCGCAGGAGGGTTTACTCATGGAGGCGCCGCCTCGCCTGGGCGCTCGCCTCGGGGATGATTCCGGGGTTCTCGTATCGCAGCCCCCTCGGCTCTGGGACTGTCAACGATGGGGGCATGAGCGGTCTCACACCTGGGACCACCATCCGCAAAGTGGAGGAGCCCCTCCAAGCGGGTCCGCCACTCCTGGTAGACCTTGGGGTTGCCGGTGCTCGGAGGAAACTGCATCAGGGCCTTGGCAGTGACGAGGGCGTCGTAGCGAGCTTGCGCGTCCACGGAGAGGAACGTGCAGGACATGCTCTTGGTGCCTTGCTGACCCTTGCTAGCGCGGACGCCATCGCTCCTCTCCCCGGTAGTGGGATCCTTGCCGGTGTTGCCATCGGCGCTCTTCTCCCCTCCCGAGCATGAAGGGTGAGGCCTGGTGAAGTTCCCTTGTGGAGCCGCGTCCTCGCCGCTTTGGACGTTGCCGCCCGCTCCGTCCGGCACCACCTTCTCCGGAAGCGGTGGAGGAGGAGCGCCTTGGTTTGCCGCAGCAGCGCGGCGCTCACTAGAGGCTTGAGTGCACATATGTCGTGGTCGGCGAAGAACTTGAGGTAGATCTCGGCGAAGATCACGAAGTCGATGGAGACGAATCCAGCTCTTCCGCCCCCTACCTGGCGCGCCAGATATCGTGTCTTGGATCACGGACACCGGGAATAAAGGATACCCCCTTTTTAGGTTCGGCACGATGTGCGAAGGAGGCTGGGAGATGCCTACTTCCGAGAAAACCGCGTCGAGACCTCCGATCTACATACTAGCAAGCAACACAGAGACATAGGGAGTTTACCCAGATTCAGGCCGCCCGGAGGCTAAAAGCCTTACTCCTGCATGTCTTGATTGAGTGGTTTATCATGGCGTAGCTTACAGAGGTGGTTGCGGGTGAGAACCCGGGAGGTGCTAGCTAGAGGTTGAAGACGAGTAGATCATGTCCCGAAGGAGATCACCTCTCGCTTGTGCTCCTCTCGTTTGGTGCGCTACCTAGCCTAGCCTCCGACTCACTTGGATTCCGTCCCTTCCCTCAGGTGCCTTGGTCCTCTTTTTATATGCTAAGGGGATCCCACAAGGGCACGTTTGGGGGCGGAGGGGTTTTTGGCAGGAAAACCCCTCCGGGTTCTACTTATGGGGCGTGGCCTCTTCTCGTCCAAGTATTCTTCAGAGGGGGGGGGGTTTGGTGTGGTCGCCCATCTTTTGTAGGGCAGGCGGATAGAGTCTGACACCTTTTCCGACTGTGTCCCCATGCGGCGCCTCCGTCTTCTTGGCGCCCAAGTCTTTTAGGAGCTTCCAGCCGAAGCTGGCAAGCTTATCCTCTCCGCTCATACGGAGGCTGGAACCCGGAGGTGAGCCTGGCCTCCTGCCGGGCGTCCGGGTCCCCGGGACCTCCGCGTCGTCTGCCGGGCGTCCGGGTGCCCAGAGTGCCTAGAGCGCCCAGAGCGCCCGCTGTAGGAGTGCCCAGAGTGCGCCCTCAAGGTGTTCGACAAGAGTGCGATAGCGCCGGGCCTCCCCTCGCGTGTCACACCTTGCCCTTTAGGACCCGTGGATCACGCGGAGTATGATAGAGTGCACTGAGAGGTTCGAGGAGGTCAGATGGAGGCGAATCGAGCATGGCGGCCAGAGGCCAGAGGCGAGGAAAATGGCAGCGATCCCGACGTCTCGGTCCATCCCGGCTCGTGAGCTTCAGCGTGGGCGAATAGGGGGCTAGCCGGTGCTCTCAGTGCCAACGGTACTACAGGGGAGGTCGGAATCGAGCCGTCTTCTTCAACTCCGGCCGCCGTGCTCCGCGGACGAATTCTTTGCTGTCTGAGCTTCTCCTAGCTTTTTGGCCAGCCCTACGTTCTCCTGGTGAGCTAATGGTCCTCCAGGACTCCTCCTCCCTAACCTTCGTTCCCTAATTTGCGTTATCATCGCCATCCTCCATGCTCCGCCGTGGGAGCTCGTGGCCGCCAATGCTCTGATGACCATTGGGTCGTGGTGCTACTTCCTTTTGGTTCCACATGACCGTGCGCGTCTTGCACGCGTACTCGCGCTAGTCTGTGCGCCTCCTACGTCAATTCCTTGATCGACAGGATGGCCATCTCCATTGCTGACGTCACGGTGACGCCGCCTCTCCTTTTTTTCTGAAATCCATTTGTGAAAAGATTAAATTTATGACATCTGGGTCCCACTTGCCAGGAGTTAACGATCAAACCATTGACTAACGGAAACGTCCAGTTTGAGGTTTTGTGAGGGTTTCACACAAGAGAGTGGGGGAAAGTGAGAAAATTTTTCAAGCGTGGGGAAAACTGAGCAGAACTAAGGAATCAGGGGCACATGAGTAATAAACCCTAAATAGAAAAGGACCAATTATAATGGAGAGTACAAAACTTTACCGATTCAGAACCTGCTAAAGTTACATATTACTACTAATAGGTGATATCATTTTCTAATTATAAATTTAACAAGTACTAATATATGTAATCAATAAAAAAATCTAGCCGCGCTAATGCGCGGGCCACCCCGCTAGTTAATATTATAAATTAAATATCCTAAAATTTGTAATCCTAATATTAAGTATTTTTAATATTTGAAATGTGTTTTAAAATTAAATAGGAATATGATATGTGTAATCCTTAATATTAAAATGTGTGCCTTAAAATAATATTAAATATTGTGTTAAAATAATGAATTCAAATATTAGCTAGAGGCCATATTAAATATTTTAAAATCATAAATTGAAGTACTATAGAGAAGCTAAAGTCACATCAAATATAAAAAAACAAAAAAAAAAACAGCTTAGCCGTGGCGCACACTACTTAGGTGCGCCACGCCAAACTTAGCCATGGCGCACATCCCTGCGGCCTATGCCATGACTAACCAGTATACGTGTGGCGCAGGTTCAAGCCGTGCGCCACGGCTAACATAGGCCACACCTTTGATAACCAGTGCGCCAACAGTTTCTTCCCCAATTCGCCTACGTCCCTCGGTCGGCCTCTCCTTCCTCCTCCTCCCGCACGCCCGCGATCGAAAGCCCCCGCCCCTCCTCCTCCTCCTCCTCCCTCCCCGCATGCGCCCGACCGTCCTCCTCCCCTCCTCCTCCCCGTCGGCGACGCCCTCCTCCCTAATCCCCAGCCAACCGCGCTCTGCCGTCCTCCCGGCTCGCGCCCTGTAATGCCCCGGGATCGGTACTATGTAGACTTGAGCGTTTAAGCCAAATCCGCATAATAACGATCCTAGGAAGCCCACCAGGCATAACGTGCACGTTGCAACACACACGTTATGCGGGTGGAATTATGATAACATTACAATAGTTCTCGATGGAACCCTGATACGTCTCAAACGTATCTATAATTTTTATGCATTTTGTCAGACTAACCTATTGACAAGATGCCAAGTGCCAGTTCTGTGTTTCTGCTGTCTTTTTGTTTCAGAAATTTACTTATGGAAATATTCTCGGAATTGGATGAAAATTTACGAGGAATTTTTACTCAACGGAAGGCACCAGGAGACCAAAGGGCAGCCCTGGGGGGCCACCCACATGGCAGGGACGGCCTCCTGCCGCAGTCCCCCCTTGGCCCGCGGGTGGGACCCACCCCTACTCCTGGTGGGTCCCCTCGGCCCGCTCCGACGCCTATAAAATCCCTAAAAACCTAAAAACGTGGAGGCGGCCATTATTTTCCAGAAACTCGACCCCGACGCGCCGTCACCGAAAACCCGAGTTCGGGATCCAATCTAAAGCTGATCCCGGCACTCTGCCGGAGGGGAGATTGATCCCGGAGGGCTCTTCATCGTCATGCCTTCCTCCGGGATGATTTGTGAGTAGTCTCACCTTGGACTACGGGTCCATAGCAGTAGCTAGTTGGTAGTTTCTCTCTCTTGTGCTTCATGTCTTATGATCTTGTGAGCTGCCTAGCATGATCAAGATCGATTATTGTAATGCTATGTGATGTGTTTGCTGGCATCCGATGGATTATGAAGTTATGTTCATATTGTGCATGATTCTTATATGAGTAATTTATGTTCTTGCATGCTCTTCGATGTGCATAGTTACTTTGGCCAAGTGATTGTGTGTATCTCCAAGAGAGGGTATTTATGCTAGATAGTGGGTTCATGCCCCCTTTTGTTCCTTGGCACGAGTGACAGAAACGTCTAAGGGCGAGGGTGTGCTGTTGCTACTAAGGGTAAAACAGCGGTGTTAATGTCTCTTTTGATATTAGTATTGCTTACTCATGCACTTTACTTAATGCAATTGTCTGTTGCTTGCAACTTAATACCGTTGGGTGACAGGCTGGATAGCGATCCCACGGTGGACTTTCTAGACAAAGACGCAGTTGGACTCAACGGTCTTTGTTCCTTGTCGTGATGCCTCCATAAATATTATCATGTCCTTTTTGTCATAGCTAAATTGGTTTTATGTCATGATCTTGTCAATTGACTAGCTGTAATTCGTTCACCCATCACATGCATATTTTATTTACTTGAGAGACTCCACTAGTGAACCCATGGCCCCTGGTCCATATTTTTACATTGTTTACGACATCATTTACTTGCTTTTAATCATCATTACTTCTCTAGTAACTTTTTAATATTTTATCTATTTCATCATACAATTAACCGCTTTGTTTTCTGCGAGACCGGAAAGATTGACAACCTTTCCGCCGTTGGGGGCAAAGTATTTTGGTTGAGTGTGTGTAGGTCCATGTCTGTTGAAGGTCAAGTGCCAGATATCTTCAACATTCACCTTGTTTTTGATTTCAAAGTCCTACTGGTTCGATAAACCTCGGTTCATTAAACGAGGGAAAACTGCTACTAGCTACAATTCCGCCTTCGCTTTGGGCACCACCCAACTTATCAATATCTACCATCAAGCAGTTTTTCTGGCGCCGTTGCCGGGGACTTTGGAGCTATAGCAAGGGGAGTCTCACACTCTCAATCTCTTTACTTTGTTTTTGTCTTGCTTGCTTTATATATCGTTTAGTTTATTTTCATGTTTCAAAATTTTAAAACCCAAAAAAATTAGTGTAGTCTTTATTCCTGTCTTGTTATTTTGTCTTATTGTTATGTCTTCTACTGAAAACACCAAGTTATGTGACTTTACTAGCACTAATAACAATGGTTTCATATGCTCTCCAATTGCTCCACCCGCTACTGAAGCGAATCTTATGAAATTAAACCTGCCTTGCTAAATCTTGTTATGAAAGAGCATTTTTCTGGTGCTAGTACTGATGATGCCGCCTCTCATTTAAATAACTTTGTTGAGTTATGTGATATCCAAAAGTATAAAGTGGTAGAAAATGACATCATAAAACTGAAACTTTTCCAGTTCTCTTTGAGAGGGAGAGCAAAAGAATGGTTATTGTCTTTGCCTAAAAATAGCATTGATTCTTGGATTAAATGCAAAGATGCTTTTATTGGAAAATATTATCCACCTGCTAAAATCATACTACTAAGGAGTAACATTATGAACTTCAGACAATTTGATAATGAACATGTTGCTCAAGCTTGGGAGAGAATGAAATCTATGGTTAAGAATTGTCCCACGCATGGATTAACTATGTGGATGGTTATCCAAAAAATTTATGCAGGTTTGAATTTTTCTTCAAGGAACCTTTTGGACTCAGCCGCGGGAGGCACCTTCATGTCCACAACATTAGGTGCAGCAACTAAACTCTTGGATGAGCTGATGACAAATTGTTCACAATGGCACACCGAACGAGCTCCAAGTGGTAAGAAGGTAAATTCTGTTGAGGAAATCTCCTCTTTGAGTGATAAGGTTGATATGATTATGTCTATGCTTACTACCAATCAGTCCAATATTGATCCTAATAATGTTCCACTTGCTTCATTAATTTCCCAAGAAAAGGATCAGGTTGATGTTAATTTTCTTAATAGAAACAACTTCAACAATAATGCCTATGGAAATAATTTTGGTGGTAACAACTATAAGCCTTATCCTCCCAATAATGGCATCTTTTATGGTAATTCCTATGGTAATTCTTATAATCCTAATAAGAATGTGTCCTCTGATCTTGAAAATGTTTTAAAAGAATTTATCACTTCGCAAAAAGCTTTTAACAAAACTGTTGAAGAGAAGTTGGAAAAACTGGATAGTCTAGTCTCTAAAGTAGATGTTCTTGCTCATGATGTTGAAATTTTGAAAATTAGAACCACTCCAAATCAAGACAAACATACTGAATCTTTAAATTCTATTTCTCTTCAAATTAATGAAAATGAAATGATCATGGCTCTCTTGAAAGCTAGGTGGGCTAGAGAGGCCGAAGAAGCTAGAATTGCTGAAATGAATAGGAAAACTGTTAAAGTTTATACTATCCAAACTACTAAAGAGGATCCTCCTAGTTTATTTAAAGATGATGAAATTGATTTTGATAATTGCAATCTTACTGAAGTCATTAAGTTCCTACAAAAACTTGCTAAGACACCGGATGCTAGTAAAATAAATCTTGCCTTTACCAAACACATTACCGATGCTCTTATCAAGGCTAGGGAAGAAAAACTAAAGCTTGAAACCTCTATCCCTAGGAAGTTAGAAGATGGTTGGGAACCCACTATTAAGATGAAAATAAATTACTTTTATTGCAATGCTTTATGTGATCTTGGTGCAAGTGTTTATGTTATGCCTAAGAGTTTCTATAATATGCTTGATTTAAATCCTTTGGAAGAGTGCTATTTAAATGTTCATCTTGCTGATTCTTCTAAAAAGAAACCTTTGGGTAGAATTTATGATGTCCTTATTGTTGTTAATGATAATTATGTTCCCGTTGATTTTATTGTTATGGATATTGAGTGCAATGCTTCTTGTCCTATTATTTTGGGAAGACTGTTTTTGAGAACAGTTGGTGCTATTATTGATATGAAAGAGGGAAATATAAGGTTTCAGTTCCCCCTTAAAAAAAGGGATGGAACACTTCCCTAGAAAGAGAAAAGTCTCCTTTTTAATCAATCATAAGGTCAAGCTATGCTCTTCATGTTGCAAAGGCCTCCGAAAAAACTTGATATTTGGCATTGCGCCTAGCTAAAAGGCGTTAAAGAAAAGCGCTTGTTGGGAGGCAACCCATCTTTTATATTCAGTTTGCTTTTTGATTTTATTGAGTCATGAAGTTATTACCTCTGTAGTAACTTCATTGTATCTTTTTTTTTTGGTTCTTTGTGCCAAGTTTAGCCTCTAATGCATTGAAAGTACGAGGTATAGTCTTGCTGTCCAAAAATAGATTTTGTGCGCCTGTTGCACGAAAATCCTAAAATAGCCAGAATTTTATATTTTTCTGATAATGTTTTACAGAAAGCCTGATGCTTTTAGCTATCTTTCTTTAGTTTTAAGTTTTTTATTTGATCTGCAGAAGTTCCTCTAAAAATTCTATCTTTACAAACTGTTCAGATTTTGACAGATTCTGCTTTTATTTTGCATTTGTCTCTTCACCATCGTCATATGTAATACTCTAGGGGTAGAGAGCCACATTGAGGCTTAGTAAACAGTAGCTAATGTATAATGAAGTTGGTTTGAAATTTGTCATGAGTTGAACACATGTGTATTTTAATTTATGAGCACTAACCCTCTAATCAAATTATGAGAAGTTTTGTGTGAAGGGAGTTTTTAAGTTCCAAAGGAGAGGAATATGAAGAAATTGAGGATGGATCAAAACTCAATCTTGGGGATGCCCCCATGGCACCCCCTCTGAATATCAAGAACTATCAAGAGTGAAAGCTTGGGGATGCCCAACGCATCCCCTCATCTTCATCGACTATCATAAGGTCGTCTTCGTTGAACTTCGTTTTTATCACTTTACATATTATGTGCTATGCTTGGAGCGTCTTTTTACTTTCCATTTTGTTTGTTTGTTTGCTAGTCATATCTTTGTTGGATCCTAGCATTATTTGTGTGGGAGAGAGACACGCTCCGCTTTTTCGTTTGAATACTCCTTTGCTTCGCTTATATATTTTTGAGTATTCTTAGCTACTATCTGTTTTCTAGTAAGCTCTCGCTTTTAGCTTTTATCTTCTTTAGAGCTGCTATTTGTTAAGTTAAACTCTCTTGTTCTTCACTTATACTTGTTGGAGAGTTGTTGTTGAAAAATCGCTTGAATTGTCAATGCGACAAAATGCTTTTTGTGTGATAATAGAATAAAATGAAAAGCCTGCATTGTTTTGTAGATCATGGTGTGGATACTTGATGCTTCTCAATTGTTTTGAGATGTAAAGTGGAATGCTTAAACTTGCTGGTTATTTGAGTGGAATTGATTAGTAAAGAAATATGGTTGAAAGCTTGAAATTGTGTGGTTTTTCACAGTTGTTAATTTATAGTGCTAATCTTTCCATCAAAAGAATTGTTTGGTCAACAAGGGAGACGGTGTAGAGTTTTTATGGTTATGACCGGTAAATGTCTTATGTTGTTCTGTTACCGGTTATTGTTAGATGTTTGCTTCAAACACCTTTTTGCTAAGCCTAAAAATTCGTACAGGGTGTATGGTTCACTCGTGCATCCAATCCCCAAAGCCAAACTTTCTTGCCAGCTGAGTCCACCATATCTACCTATGCATTGTATTTCCTACCATTCAAAGTAAATTTGTCATGTGCTACCTTTAAAAATTCAAAATACTTCTTATTTGTGCCTCTATTTTTAAGCTCATGAGGGAGCAGTAGAGAGCTAGATATAACTTGTGACAAGCGAGGTCATTTCCCCCCTTTCACCCGGTGTTGATGGATTACGTCTTCACTTGAATCAACCCGAGAGCAGCTTAAGCAAAAATATAAATATAACTCACAATTCTCCTCCGCGCAATGCAAGTCTGAGAAATCAGCCCAAACATTGGACAGTGGTGAAACCAAGGAGAAAGAAGGGCGTACTCGCTCTTCTAAGAACCAGCTGCTCTCATAAGTCTAAAAACCTTGCTTGTCATGAGGGACTAGATAGTTTCTCTGTTGTGAAGTCGTTGACAAATGCATGCATACCTCAAAATCATTTTACTTCTGTTTTAAAAACCAAAAAGCTCTAGCACATGACTAATCTCTGCTTCCCTCTGCGAAGGGCATTTCTTTTACTTTCAATGATGAGTCAGTTTTCCCTTTTTCCTTCTATCTCCACAAAAGCAAACATCTAGCATTGACCCTGAGTATCGTTGAGCATATTACATTATCACGATTAAACATGAATCTTTATATTGACTTTATCTATAAGATAAGCCATTGGAAGTTGAAGCTCTTTGCTAATGCTTACATCTTCCTTTGTGTTGATTCTCAAACACTTTTGTCATGGAATTATTATCCTTGTGAATTAGTCAAATATGTTGATCACATTGTTTTCATGTCTTTGACATACTATTTATGAAAGGTATTGCTTGGATCATTCAACTTGTTTATTCATTGCTTTCTTGCTATCAATTATACACAATTGTTTTGTATCTCTTCATTCACATCTTTTGATTTGCATCACTATCTTGATCAAGATTGTGTTGGTTGCATGTCTCATCAAAAATTATTTGTTATCACTTACCTACTCGAGGACGAGTAGGAGTTAAGCTTGGGGATGCTGATACGTCTCAAACGTATCTATAATTTTTTAGTGATCCATGCTAGTTTTGTGTTATTGTCACATGTTTTTACTGTCATTTATATCATTTTTATGCATTTTATCGGACTAACCTATTGACAAGATGCCAAGTGCCAGTTCCCTTTTTCTGCTGTCTTTTTGTTTCAGAAATTTACTTTTGGAAATATTCTCGGAATTGGACGAAAATTTACGAGGAAATTTTACTCAACGGAAGGCACCAGGAAACCAAAGGGAAGCCCTGGGGGCCACCCACAGGGCAGGGACGGCGTCCTGCCGCGGCCCCCCTTGGCCCGCGGGTGGGACCCGCCCCTGCTCCTGATGGGTCCCCTCGGCCCGCTCCGATGCCTATAAAATCCCTAAAAACCTAAAAACGTGGAGGCGGCCATTATTTTCCAGAAACTCGACCCCGACGCGCCGTCACCGAAAACCCTAGTTCGGGGTCCAATCTGAAGTTGATCCCGGCACTCTGCCGGAGGGGAGATAGATCCCGGAGGGCTGTTCATCGTCATGCCTTCCTCCGGGATGATTTGTGAGTAGTCTCACCTTGGACTACGGGTCCATGGCAGTAGCTAGTTGGTAGTCTCTCTCTCTTGTGCTTCATGTCTTATGATCTTGTGAGCTGCCTAACATGATCAAGATCGATTATTGTAATGCTATGCGATGTGTTTGCTTTGATCCGATGGATTATAAAGTTATGTTCAGATTGTGCATGATTCTTGTATGAGTAATTTATTTTCTTGCATGCGCTCCGATGTGCGTAGTTACTTTGGCCAAGTGATTGTGTGTATCTCCAAGAGAGGGTATTTATGTTAGATAGTGGGTTCATGCCACCTTTTGTTCCTGGGCATGAGTGACAGAAACGTCTAAGGGCGAGGGTGCTGTTGCTACTAAGGGTAAAAAAGTGGTGTTAATGTCTCTTTTGATATTAGTATTGCTTACTTCATGCACTTTACTTAATGCAATTGTCTGTTGCTTGCAACTTAATACCGTTGGGTGACAGGCTAGATAGCGATCCCACGGTGGACTTTTTACACAAAGACGCAGTTGGACTCAACGGTCTTTGTTCCTTGTCGTGATGCCTCCATAAATATTATCATGTCCTTTTTGTCATAGCTAAATTTGGTTTGTGTCATGATCTTGTCAATTGCCTAGCTGTAATTCGTTCATCCATCACATGCATATTTTATTTACTTGAAAGACTCCACTAGTGAACCCATGGCCCCCGGTCCATCTTTTTACATTGTTTACGACCTCATTATTTGCTTTTAATCGTCATTACTTCTCTGGTCACTTTTTAATATTTTATCTATTTCATCATACAATTAACAACTTTGTTTTCTGCGAGACCGGAAAGATTGACAACCTTTCCGCCGTTGGGGGCAAAGTATTTTGGTTGAGTGTGTGCAGGTCCACGTCTCTTGAAGGTCAAGCGCCAGAGATCTTCAACATTCACCTTGTTGTTGATTTCAAAGTCCTACTGGTTCGATAAACCTCGGTTCGTTAAACGAGGGAAAACTGCTACTAGCTACAATTCCGCCTTCGCTTGGGGCACCACCCAACTTATCAATATCTACCATCAAACCCACAAAAGAACATATATACAACATGACTCACCGAGTCAAGAGCAACAAAAGATACATTACAAAGATCCAAAATAACAACGGAAGCGAATAGCGTCCGACTACGTACAAGATACAAATTGGACTAAGAGTCCAAAAGATAAACGAAGGCACCATATTCCTGCCCAGGCCAAGCCGGAGGGATTCCCAAGCTAACATCGTCAGACTTCAAACCTGTCGTCTGCATTAGAATATCAGCCCCGAAGGGGTCAGTACTATATGAAGTACTGGCAAGTAATACTCACAAGATATCAAAACTTGAATTCTGGGGGAAAGGATTAGAGGTTGAAGCGGCGGCAAGCAACACTAACAACTATAGAGATACGCTACAACTTTCGTCTAATCAGAGAAGGTAAGAGAGCGCATAGGTAACCAACCATACTAACACCAAACATAACCCAGCCGATTCCTTACCCGCCCGTTTAAAACCACATACAGCAAGCCCAAAGGCACTCACATAGTTGACAATTTTATGGGTTATTATTTAAGTAATCTATCTTACTAATCAAGTTATAATCATCAGGTGTAAGTTGTCTATGATCTTGTTAGCCAGCTCATTTTACCAAGTCGTCCATAACCGCGGACACGGCTTTTCGAAAAGATTTAACCCTACAGGGGTGCACAAATGTGGCGACATGTTCATCAACCCTTCGCACCATGCAATTAGCACACTTCCGGGGTATGCTGGCAGGGTATTCGACAATACACTTTTCTTCACTACCACACAAGTCCAGGGAACCGCCTAGCTAGGTCTGACCCACCTTGAAAGTCCGGCCGAACCTCCGAGGTGGACCTAACCATTGTGAGAATAGTGTCGGGAGGCACACTCATACGATTGCCTCTCCTTCCACATGCGATAACCGCCCATGCTGCAAGCCCTACCGTAAGTAACCATATGAGGTTGTACTTCGATACGACCGTGATCGGATGGCTTTCTAAGTACGGCCTCATCTTGCTGGAAGTAATGAGGACCGCCAGCAGGAGCTTCTGCATCATGGGGTATTGCTCCTGGGCGTTGCACATCACTGAACTGACGAAGTAGATCGGATGCTGCACCTTGCGGGTTGCCGGGCCTTTGTCAGGCTCGGCCTCCTCCATGTCTTCAGCGTCCCAGTGTGTTGGTGAAGTAGCCCCCGACAGAACCCCCTCGGAGGGAGGCTCTCCCTCTTCCGTGAAGGAAGGCTCGACGCTGGTGGGTGTTGTCAAAACGCTGAGGTTGTCTGGCCGCTTTTCCTTGCCTGGATGCCCCAGGAAGGAGTCCCCGGAGCGCTTGCATTTGATTTTGCCTGATTCCTTCGGCGGAGCATCCCGTTCTGCTACAGGTACGGCGCTGATCACCTGGTTGGTGGCTGCGATGTATAGCAGCAGGGGTTCCTTCTCAACTGGCGCAACGAGGATCATGGGCGAGGCGAGGTAGCGCTTGAGGGACTGAAGAACTTCTTTGGCCTCGGGGGTCCATTCCACGAGGCCCATCTTCTTGAGCAACTTGAAGAACGGTAGGGCCCGCTCCCCAAGTCTTGAGATGAAGTGCCCGAGTGCGGTGATGCACCCATTGAGGCGTTGTACGTCTTTGACCCGCAGGGGTGCCTCCATGCGCTCGATGGCCCTGATCTTGTCGGGGTTCACCTCGATCCCCCGGTGGGAGACCAGGAAACCTAGCAGCTTGCCGGAGGCGACTCCCAACACGCATTTGTCGGGGTCGAGCTTGAAGTTGACACGATGGAGGTTGCCGAAGGTCTCATGAAGGTCTTGGATGAGGGAGTCCTTGCACCTCCTCTTGACCATGATGTCGTCGATGTAGGCTTCAACGTTGCGACCCAGCTGAGGCCCGAGGCACGCCTGCATTGTGCGCTGAAAAGTAGAGCCGGCGTTTCGGAGTCCAAATGGCATCCTTGTGTAGCAGTAGCAGCCCTTGGGGGTGATGAATGCCGTCTTCTCCTGGTCTTCCACCGCCATCATGATCTGGTGATACCCGGAGAAGGCATCCAAGAAACACAACAACTCGCACCTGGCCGTGGAGTCCACCATCAAGTCGATGCACGGCAGAGGGTAAGGGTCCTTGGGGCAGGCCTTATTCAGGTCTATGAATTCGATGTAGAGCCGCAGCTTGGAGGTCATGGGCTTCGGTTCCACGACGGGGTTGGCCAACCAAGTCGGATGAGGAACCGCTGTGATGACGCCGACTTCTATCAGCTTGTCAACCTCGGTGACAATGAAACCCAGCTTCTCCTTGCTTTGCTTCCATAGAACTAGTTTCACGGGGCGGGCATACGTGTGTACCAGCAACTTGTGCTCAATCACCTCCCTTGGTATCCTGGGCAAAACAGACGCTTCCCATGTGAAGACGTTAGAATTTTCCCGAAGGAAGGCGATGAGCGCGCTTTCCTATTCGTCAGTGAGGTGGGAGCCGATGGTGACGGTGCGGACGCCATCGCTCACCAGCGCCACCTTCTTGGTCATCTTCGGGTCGCCGTGGAATGGCACCTTCTTGGAGGAAGCGGGCGCCGAGTTCCCGGGGCACCCTTCATCTCTGGAGAATTCTCTGACATCAGCTTCCTGCTCACCCTGACGGACACTTGCCGTCGCCGCCACCGTCTGGTTCAGCTTCTGGACGTAGTAGATGGCATCGCCGACGTCGGCCTTGACCGTGATTACGCCCCATGCTGCCAGGATTTTCATCATGTTGTAGGTGAAGTAGGAGACGGCCATTAACATGGCCAGGGCAGGTCGACCGAGGATGCCGTTGTACGGGAGAAGTGTGTCGGCGATGTCGAAGATGACCTCCTCGGTGCGGAAGTTGCTGGGATCACAAAAGGTCACCGGGAGAGTGATCTTTCCCAGAGGTTTAGTCACACTTCCGTTCACGCCTTGGAATACGCCGGTATCTTGCAGGTGGGAGACCGGTATTTGTAGAGTGGTTAAGACCTTGGCCGTCAGCAGGTTGAGGCTGGATCCTCCGTCCACCAGCATCTTGGTAACCTTGTAGTTGTGGATGACGGGTGACACGATCAGAGGCTGGGTCCCTACCCCGGAGGTGTTGTCGGGGTGATCCTCCGGGTCAAAGGTGATGACCTGGTTAGACCAGTCCAGGGGCTTTGGCGGGGCAAAAGCGACCGCATTCGGCTCCCGGACAAGCCTCTTGTACGCGCTGTTGGAGGAAGGCAAGGAGGCTCCTCCATGGATACACCCAACAACAAAGTTGACTTCCTGGAATTGCCCGTTGTTGCCACGTTGAGGAGCCGGAGCGCCACCGTTGTTGCCGTGCGAGACCTCTTGGTGGTCGCGCCCGCGACCGTCATGCTCGTCGCGTCCACCTCCGCGACCCCCATGGCCACCGCTGCGTCCCCAACCGTGGCCGCCCCCGCCTTGGCGACCCCTGGGGCAGTCTCGAGTGATGTGCCCGTCAAGGTCACAGTTGTAGTACCCGCCAGGGCCGACCACGTCAGCCTGGCGCTGCTCTTGTATGGCGAGGTTCTTCATTTGGCGGTAGTCCTTAAGCAGATGATTACCGTCAGGGTGAAGGTGACACCATGGATCTTCTTTTCCCTCCTGAGAGGAGGCTGGCTTGGCCTTCTTAGGGAGTGGCTCGGTGACGAAGACGCGTTTGTCGGGTCCAGGGTCTTGCTTCTTGTTCTTGGTGGGCGTGGCCTTGTCCTCAAGCTCTTCCTCCCCGAGGAGGTTGACCCCTTCCTCTGGACGGGCGCAGTGATCCTTGATGCAGGGTGCTCAGCATCTCGCTCATCCGGGTATTCCGGACGTTGGCGTGGAAGGACTGAATCACCAACTCATCCTTGATGCAGGGTATCGTGTTCATCTTGTGGGTGAAGCGCTGAATGAACTTACGGAGAGTCTCGTCCGGAAGCTGCTTGAAGTCGTGGAGGTCGCTGCGAACTCCCGGGCGCTGGTACCCACCTTGGAAAGCCCCCAGGAACCGTTCCTTCAGCGCACGCCAGGAATGGATGGAGCACTTGGGAAGATTGAGAAGCCATGCCTGGGCATCTCCCTTCAGGGCCAGCGGGAACCAGTTGGCCATCATGACCTTGTCGGCCCTGGCGACCGCCGCAGCGAGGGAGTAGAGCTGCAGAAAATCCCGGGGGTTGGTGGTGCCGTCGTAGCGAAGAACCTCGATCTTGAACTTCTTAGGCCAGGTGGCTTGGCGGAACTCGGGAGATAGGGTGAGGCAGCCCTTAGCGTTGTCGTCGTCCCGATCTACCCGATGATGATGCTCCCGGCGGTGCTCGATGCGGGTGCGCATGTCCTCGTACGGGCGGTTGTTGAGGTCGTGGCGCAGATCTCGGTTGTGTGTGGTGGATGAGCCGATGGAGATAGTTTTCCCGCGATCGCGGTCCAACCGATCGGCTGCTGGGGGACCTGTGTGCGGGAGGACAGTCTCATCCTGGCGCTCGCCACGGGGCTGGCCCCGCGGCTCACGCGTCTTGTTTCCTCCAGCTCCGGGGCCGTTGACGGTGGTGGCGCGTGCGGGTTCGTACCCGGGACCGCCGTCGGTGAAGTCGAGGAGCCCCTCCATGTGGGCCCTCCACTCCTGGTAGACCTTGGGATCACCAGTGCTCAGGGGGAACTGCATCAAGGCCTTGGTGGCGACGAGGGCGTCATGGCGAGCTTGTGCGTCGGGTGGCAGAGGCGTGGAGGACTTGCTCTTAGCGCCCTGCGGACCTTCGCCGGCATGGGTGCCGCCGCTCTTCTCCTTTGTAGTGGGGTCCTTGTTGGCGACGTTGGCGACACTTTTCTCTTCCCCTGAGTGTGACGGGGGACACTCGGTGAAGTCCCTGGGGGTAGTCGTGCCCCTGATCTCGCCGCTCTTGCCGTTTCCGCCCGCTTCGCCCGGCACCACCTTCTCCGGAGGCGGCGGGGGAGGAGTGTTCTAGTTTGCTGCCGCCGCGCATCGGTCCGCTGAAGCCTCAGTGCGTATCGGCGAGACCGGCTTGGATGCCGCGGCCTCGGGCTTCTTCTTTGGCGGCATGCTTGGCGGAGAGCTGGATGCAGATCTTGATGGAGGGAAGGAGCTTGCCACAGACCTTGAACACGAACTCGACACAGATCTTGGAGAAGAAATTGAGGTTAATGAAGATGGATCTAGTGCTTGCGCCCCTACCTGGCGCGCCAGATGTCATGTCTTGGAGCACGGACACCGGGAGTAAAGGATACCCCCTTTTTAGGTTCGGCACAGGGCGCGAAGGAGGCCGGAGATACCTTCCCCGAGAGTACCTCGCCAAGTTCTTCCGATCTACATACTAGGGAACAAGGCAGGGACGCAGGGAGTTTACCCAGGTTCAGGACGCCCGGAGGGTAAAATCCCTACTCCTGCATGTCTGAATTGAGAGGTTTATCATTGTGTGGCTTACAAGGTGGTGGTGGCGGGTGAACACCCGGAAGGTTGCGGCTAGAGGTAGGAGACGAGCAGATCCTACCCGGAGGAGATCACCTCTCGCCTTTACCCTTTGCCCTAGCTAGTCTTGCCTTGCTCTCTATTTGGTCCAGCCTCCCCCTCGGTCATGCTTGGGTCCTCCTTTTATAGGCTAAGGGGATCCCACCGGAGCATCCGAGGAGCGTGGGGGTTTTTGGCGGGAAAACCTCCCGGTGGTCTTTTAGGAGGCGACGTGGCCTCTTCTCGTCCAAGTATTCCTCCTGGAGGGTTGGTGTGGTTCTAAGTGCTGGCAAAGTTGGCGGGGACTAATCTTCTTATGTGTATTTAGTGCGTTCCCCGGCAACGGCGCCAGAAAAGAGCTTGATTGCTACTGATGAAGAGTTGGGTGGTGCCCCAAGCGAAGGCAGAGATGTAGCAAGCAGCAGTTTTCCCTCGATAACGAACCGAGGTTTATCGAACCAGTAGGACCTTGAAATCAACAACAAAGTGAATGTTGAAGATCTCTGGAGCTTAATCTTCAACAGACGTGGACCTGCAGACACTCAACCAAAATACTTTGCCCCCAACGGCGGAAAGGTTGTCAATCTTTCGGTCTCATAGAAAACAAAGCGGTTAATTGTATAGTTAAATAGATGAATTATGAAAATGTACCAGAGGAGTAATGATGATGAAAAGTGATGAATAAAGGTTGCAATCAAGGTAAAAAGATGGAACGGGGGCCATGGGTTCACTAGTGGAGTCTCTCGAGTAAATAGAACATTCATATGATGGGTAAACAAATTACAACTGGGCAATTAACAAAATTATAACACAAACTTAATCTAGGTATGACAAAGAGAACATGATAATATTTAAGTAGGCATCACGACAATGAACAAAGACCGTTGAGTCCAACTGCATCATTGTCTAATAAATCCACCGTGGGATCACTATCCAGCCTGTCACCCATCTGTATTAAGTTGCGAGCAACAAACATTTGCATTAAGTAAAGCGCATAAAGTAAGCAATATTAAATATCAAAATAGACTTTAACACCGCTGTTTTAGACGTTTCTGTCACTCGTGACCAGGAACAAAAGGGGGCATGAACCCACTATCTAGCATAAATACTCTCTATTGGAGATACACACAGTCACTTGGAAAAGTAAATACGCACATCGGAGAGCATGCAAGAACATAAATCAACATATAAGAATCATGCACAATCTGATCATAACTTTATAATCCATCGGATCCAAGCAAACACAACACATAGCATTACAATAATCGATCTTTATCATGTTAGGCGGCTCACAAGATCATAAGACATGAAGCACAAGAGAGAGAGACTACCATCTAGCTACTGCCATGGACCCAAGTTCCAAGGTGAGACTACTCACAAATCATCCCGGAGGAAGGCATGGCGATGAAGAGCCCTCCGGGATCGATCTCCCCTCCGGTAGAGTGCCGGGATCTGCTTCAGAATCACCCCCGAACAAGGGTTAGAGTTGACGACACCTCGGGATGACTTTTCTGGAAAATAATGGCCGCCTCGTCGTTTTTAGGTTAAGAGAGATTTTATAGGCGTCGAACGGGGCCGAGGGGACGCCCCAGGTACAGGGGCGGGTCCCACCCTCGGGTCCAGGTGGGGCCGCGGCAGGCACCCGCCTGTGGCCCCTGGGTGGCCCCCCAGGCTGCCCTTTGGTCCACAGGTGTCTTCCGTCGCATAAAAAATCTCCGTAAATTTTCAGCGCAATCCGACGATATTTCCTGAAGTGACTTTTCTGAAATACAAAAACAGCAAAAACAGGAAACTGGCACTGGGCATCTTGTCAATAGGTTAGTCCGACAAAATGCATAAAAATGATTAATATGATAATAAAAATATGTCACAACATCACAAAACTAGCATGGATCAATCAAAAATTATAGATACGTTTGACACGTATCAGCATCTCCAAGGTTACCTCCTACTCGTCCTCGAGTAGGTAAGTGATAACAAAATAATTTTTGATGAGACATGCAACCAACAAAATCGTGATCAAGATAGTAATGCAAAAGCATAGGATGTGAATGAAGTGATACAAAACAATTGTCTATAGTTGATAGCAAGAAAGCAATGAATAACCAAGTTGAATCATTCAAGCAAAACCTTTCATAAATAGTACGTTAAAGACATGAAAGCAATGTGATCCACATATTTGATTAATTCACATAGGTAACAATTCCATGACAAAAGTGTTTGAGAATCAAAACACAGAAGATGTAAGTTTTAGCAAAAAGCCTCAACTTCCAACGGTAAAGTCAATATAAAGATTCATGTTTAATCTAACGATGCAATATGATCAATAATACCCAGGGTCAATGCTAGATGTTTGCTTTTGTGGAGATAGAAGGAAGAGGAAAACTGACTCAACATTAAAAGTAAAAGAAAGGCCCTTCGCAGAGGAAAGCAGGGATTAGTCATGTGCTAGAGCTTTTTATTTTTATGAAACAAAAGAAAAACAATTTTGAGACATGCATGCGTTCCTCAACGACTTCACAACAGAGAAGCTATCTCGTCCCCCATAACAAGCAAGGGTATTAGACTTGTGAGAACAGCTGGTTTTTAGAGAAGCGAGTACGCTCCACTTTCTCCTTGGTTTCACCACTATCCAATGTTTAGAGCTGATTTCTCAGATTTTCATTGCGCGGAGGAGAATGGTGGGTTATATTTATATTTTTGCTTAAGCTGCTCTCGGGTTGATTCAAGTGAAGACGTAATCCATCGACACCGGGTGAAAGGGGGGAAATGACCTTGCTCGTCACGAGTTATATCTAGCTTCTCTACTGCTCCCTCATGAGCTTAAAAACAGAGGCACAAAAAGGAATATTTTGATTTTTAAAGATAGCACATGACAAATTTACTTGGAATGGCAAGAAATACCATGCATAGGTAGATATGGTGGACTCAGCTGGCAAGATAGTTTGGCTTTGGGATTTTGATGCACGAGTGAACCATACACTCAGTACGAATTTTTAGGCTTAGCAAAGAAGGTATTTGAAGCAAACATCTAATATTAACCGGTAATAGATTAACATAAGACATGAGTCAATCATAACCATAAAAGCTCCACACCGTCTCCCTTATTGACCAAACAATTCTTTTGATGGAAAGATTAGCTTAATGAATTAACCACTATGAAACACCACACATTTTCAAGCTCTTAACAGTATTTCTTTACTAATCAATTGCACTAAAATAACCAGAAAGTTTAGGCATTCATCTTAATATCTCAAAACAAATGAGAAGTATCAAGTATCCACACAATGATCTACAATACTATGCAGGTTTTCGTTTCATTCCACTATCACATGAATAGCATTTTGTCACTTTGACAATTCAAGCAATTTATCAATAACAACTCTCCAAAAAATATAAGTGAAGAACAAGAGAGTTTAACACCAACTACTAGCAACTCTAAAGCGAGAGCTTACTAGCAAACAAACAGTAGCTAAGAATACTCACCAAAATATAAGTGAAGCACAGGAGTATTCAAACAAAAAAGCGGAGCGTGTCTCTCTCCCACATAAACAAAGCAAGGATCCAACAAGCCTATGACCAGAAAACAAACAAACAAAACTGAAAGTAAAAAGGCGCTCCAAGTATAGCACATAATATGTAAAGTGATAAAAACTTAGTTCAACGAAGACGGCCTCATGATAGTCGATGAACAAGAGGGGATGCCCTGGGCATCCCCAAGCTATGACGCTTGATAGTTCTTGATATTCAGAGGGGGTACCATGGGGGCATCCCCAAGCTTGAGCTCTGATCCATCTTCAATTTCTTCATTATCCTCTCCTTTGGAACTTAAAAACTCCCTTCACACAAAACTTCTCATAAACTGATTAGAGGGTTAGTGCTCATAAATTAAAATGCACATGTGTTCAACTCAAGACAAATTGCAAAAAAAATTATTAGACATTAGCTACTGTTTACTAAGCCTCAATGTGGCACTCCACCTCAATAGTATCACATTTGACGATAGTAAAGAGACGAATACAAAATAAAAGCAGAATCTGTCAAAATCTGAAAAGTCTGTAACGATCGAATTTGTCGATGCACTTCTGTAGCTCAAATCAGAAAACTCAAAACTAACGAAAGATAGATAAAAGTATCAGGCTTTATTTCTAAAAATTTCAGAAAAAGATAAAATTCAGAGATTTTTTGGATTTTCGAACAGTGAAGGACAGAAAACTGTTTCTGGACAGCAAAACAACACCTCGCACTTTCAATGCATTAGAGGTTAAACTTGGCACAAAAAAAACCAAAATAAAAAGATACAATGAAGTTGCTACAGAGGCAACAACTTCAAGACTCAAGAAAAGTAAAAAGCAAAATGAAAGTAAGAGATGGGTTGCCTCCCAACAAGCGCTTTTCTTTAACGCCTTTTAGCTAGGCGCAATGCCAAATATCAAGTTTTTTCAAAATCGAGGGCATCATCATTCTTATCAAATTCATGAATTGTGGAACTTGGAAAAGGACCTCCAGCAATACTATTAGTAGCAACAATTGGTGGGGTACAAGGTGTTTTACCCACTGGGGCTCCTCCCCTTGTATCCTTGAAGGCTGGAGCTTCCTTTACCATCCTCAACTCCTCTTTTCCTGCAGACGATGTATTAACTTTAGTAGTGTTCCTTGGCACAAATATGAATTTAGGCACTTTAGGAGCCAAAGCCGCTTTCTTTTTAGGTTTGAGTGAAGAAAAGGTGGTTCCCAAGGTATCAATTACTCCCTCCAATTTATCAATTCTTATAGTTTGATCACTAGCTTTTCTAGGTTCAAGGGACTTAATACTTTTAGCAATATCTTTTAGACACACATCAAGCTTGTTAATACCATCAAGAATTCCCTTATCTATTTCCCTCATCATGTCCACACTCGATACATTATCTTTTATAACTTCTAACCTTTGCATAATATGTTCCAAAGTGATTTCAATTTTGCCATCATTAGTTGGTGGAATACCCACAAGACCCTCTATGACATTAAAAGCTTCCAAAGCATTAATCCCTAGGAAGTTTCCACCTGTGATAGTGTCTAGGACATACCTATACCAACCTGTAATGCCAACATAAAATATTCTAAGAAGAACAGTGGCCAAAGGCTTTTTGATGGACCTATGACGAGCATTATTAATCCTATACAAAGCATCTTTCAAACTGTCCCCACCTCTTTGTTTGAAGGTGAGGACTTCGGACTTGGGTGTCTCAACAGGAGGACAAGAAATAGACATAATGATAAGATAAAATAACAATGCCGGAATAAAGATTACACTAATTTTTTTGGGTTTTAAAATTTTGCAACAGGAAAAATAAGCTAACGAGAAATAAAACAAGCAAGACAGAAACAAAGTAAAGTGATTGAGTGTAGCGCCCCGACCCCGGAATTATACAGAGAGGCTATGTAACCCACAGGATATGCTACACAATCGAAGGGCAATGGGGTTACTGCTCCCACGCAACACCTCGATCATGCCATAAACACTGGCATAGCTATCAATGCATAATAAGGAGATCAAGACTGTGGAACAACTGGCACATCACAGACTCTACGACACAAGAGATCATAGTTCAACTCATATATCGAGAAAGATAGAAAAATACACAACAGAGGTCACAGACCCAACATCACAACAAGCGGAAGCGAATTTAGTTGTCTAAAAACAAGATCCAAATTATGGCCTAAGAGGCCTACAATAACAAATATCCCAGCCAGCCTATTCCAGGGACGTCCCAAGCTACCACCTGGGAACCACAGACTACTCGTCGATGTCAACGAAAAACCCACCTTCCTGCTTGGTGACGTCCTCCTATGAAACAAATAATAATCAACAAAGTAAGGCTGAGTACGACGTACTCGCAAGGCTACTAGGGCTGTATAGTAGTTGTTTTGCATAAAGCTAGTTTTCCTTTTTAAAGAAATGACTCATGGCATCGACTACTCAGAAGGTTTTTCACAAGGGGATAAGGTAGTAAAACTTCTTTCTTTAGTTCACATTGAACCACTAATATCCAGAATCTACCACTCATCTCCACCAAGGCACTCCCTCGAATCACCCTCGAGGAAATGAACCTTTTAACACATGTTGCCAAATTTTATTTAGGTTCATGTTTTCTATGAGCTAATCCGCCTTTCCCAAGATTTGTCCATAACCGTGGACACAGATTTTCGAAAAGATTAAACCCTATAGGGGTGTACTGTTTTTGCCATTGGTACCGTCCGGCTCACCTGATTAGCTCTCTTCCGGGGAAAGCCGGCGAGTGGGCGCAGTTAAACCTTTACCTTGCATGAGGCTAACCCAAGGATCATTATTGTGCGGAAGGACAGGTTCAGTGCCTATTTCAACACCCTACCCCGCGGCCACATCCTAAACACCACCGTCCTCATCGAGCCTTTTTCCACCATCCCACTCACATGCAAATGGAAAGCTCAAACTAGAGGACCCTTGGCTAGCCCCTCACAAGTTATTTAGTTAGTAAGGAGCCCATACCCCCACCAATGGAAGCACGCTCGGTTCTTGGTTCTAGCTAAAAGCAGTCTCAGCCTAGGCGACATGAATGAGGCAAAACACCATCACCCCGATGGCAACTCATCCAAGTCTTTAATCATTTTAATTAAGTACCACAAGTTTCCACCTCGTCCGAGCATTCCATCATTTTCACAATTACAGAAATAATCACCGGACGACTAAGCATTCGAATAAGCATGGCTAAGCATATCTAAGCATATAAACAGTAGATATGAATTAATTCATGCCAACACATCAAACCTATGGTTAATAGGAGGGAAAACATGTAATGGTATAGGGAACATGCAATTCATAGGATACTCTACACATTGACCAAAAGTTGACATTGGAATCGAATGCAATATTATGGTGGAGAAAATACTTGTAAAACAATAGGATGATATATGCCAAGAAGGTTAGGTTATCCCTTGCCTTGATGACGGGGCTGGTAGCACGGATCGTCGAGATATGGAGGGGGAACCTCGACTCCTGAATCTACCGATGCACAAACAATACAAGGAGAACAAAATAAATAACACGAAGACAAAGGTGCAATGCACAATCATGATGACATGTCAAGTTTATGCACTAATATCATCATTTAATTTAGCTAACAAATTAAATGGAGTGCCAAATAATTGGTGCCATTATTTGGAAATAACCCCATGTTTAACTTAATGACCATATTGCTTATGAACTATTACAGTACTAAATTGTGGTTTAATTATGCATGAACATGACATGAATAGATAGGTATTGTTCTCATGAGAATTTTGGTACCTTGTTTGCAATTTTTGGAGTAACGATGAATAAATGGTGAAATAAATGGTTATTCAAATTTAATTCTTTTAACCATTTCAAGAATAAACATCAAAGGAAAAGTTGTTATCATGATGTGAAATCAGCATAACTAGATAGCCTTTGATTTGCTGATCAATTTGGTATATCTTTTGCAAGATTTGAATTAATAGTTATTTAGTTATGATTTTCACAAGTTTTAACTAGTTTAGTCGGTACTTCCGGCTAAATGCCCGGTAGTACCGTTCAGGTCGGTACTTCTAGAACAACTTCCGAGCTATTTTCGAAAATTAACAGAACTATCCAGTACCGAAACTACTCACGGTCGGTACTTCCGGCTAAGAGCTCGGTAGTACCGGTCATGTCGGTACTTCCGGAACAACTTCCGGGCTACTTCCGGTAATTGACAGAAGTATCCAGTATCGAAACTACTTATGAGCGGTACTACCCCCTAACTACCCGGTAGTACCGGTGAAGCGTTTTGAGCACGACCGGCACGCGCGCGGTGACCACCGGCGCGCGCGCGGTGACCACCGGCGGCAACGCGCACGGACACGGCGGCGTACGGCGTGTGGGGACAAGTTACAGGGCGCATTCGACGCGCCGCTCTACAGCGTACGAGGGATGGGCGGTGCTGCTACTTCTTGGTCGCCGGAACGACGAGGACGACGGCGACCAGTGGCGGTTCTAAGGCGTGCTATGGCGGCACGGAGGAACTAGGGGGAGGAGAGGAACTGAGATGTCCTGGAGGACCAGCAGCTCACCAGGAGCATGAATCCGCGGACGGCGAGGCGTGGGGAGGTCGGAGAAGGTGGCGAGCGTGCTCGACATGCGGCGGCCAGATGCGAAGAAGAAGTGGACAGCGGCGACGAGTCTGGGCAGCCCGCATCGATTCTTTCCACGTGGAGGTAGAGGGCGACGAGGCGGAGAGATTCGTGGTCTTTGATCTGCTCTGGGAGCTTTCAGTCGATGGCGATTCGACGGCGGGCGCGGCTAGCTTCGGCCATGGCGGCGCACACCGAGAGAGGGAGGGAGAGGGAGCAGGTGAGAGTGAGGGGAGAGAGAAGCTAGGGCAGGGCCTCGGGGTGGTCTTATCAATGGACGGGGGAGCACGGTGGCATGGCTCCAGTGCGGGTTCGACGGCGACGCGCGTGTGCGGCAAGCACGGCATAGTGTCGTTCAATCGCTATAGGGGAGGAAGAAGGTAAGTTTGCGAAAACCCCCCTGGCCTCATTTAAGTTATTTACCTTTTGGTCCAGCAGGTTTTTAGGGATTTAATTGAGCCACTTAACCACTTCTGAAAATTATGAAAATATTCAGGTAAATCTCCCCATAATATTTGGAAGCTCCACAAAAATTGGTGCTCAAAATAAAATGTTTTAAACAACATTTGTTCATAGAGTTTGAATATGGCAAATTTCGATAATTTCCAAATGGTCTTTAGTTTACTTTAGCTATTTATTTGGGGCACTTAAACAATTCATAAGATTATGAAAATATTTATGGAGGATCCCAATAAAAATAATGAAGCTCCCCATAATTTTCTTTTGAATTTTTGAAAAGTTGAACTTGGATTCAAATTAGAAAATGATTTGAACCAATTTTGAATTCTTTGCTTGGCAAGAATTTTCCTTTGACAAATATTTATAAAATGTATTCTTGGAACTTCCTAGACAAATTGGAAACTCGAGAATAATTTGTTTTGCCAATTTGAGCAATGTATTTGGTTTGGGGATTTGGGAAGGGTTTTGCTTCCTTTTTAGTAATTTCCAAGTGTTGCTTTATTTAACTTTAGCAATTTAAATAGGTATGCCATGATGCAATGAAATACAAAAGTGAAAATTTGGCTCATATTTTAAGATACCAAACTGGGGCTGTTACAAATCTACCCCCCTTACAGGAATCTCATCCCGAGATTCTAGAGTAGAAGGAGAGAGGTGTGACACATGACTACACGTATCTTCCACGACCTTCTTGATCACACAATTATCTGCCATGTTGCAGAGCATAAGGTTACAAGCATGACATGCCAATGGGGCGGAAAGAATAGAAGATAGCTCAAGGTGATAGACAAGTCTTCTCCAAGGGTTGGAGATGTGAACTTTGCCCAAGACCATAAGCCATTGAAGAAAATATCTAGGAACAACTTGACGAAACAAAGGTCGAGCAGAAAAGCTAGGACAACCGATCACTTGTTCACCCGAATTTATCAGGATTTCTGTCCAAGACCAAGACATCACTTCAAACCACCCTGATGTGTAGACCGTAGAGATTTGAAGCACCGTGAGGAGAAAGAACATCTTCTAGACTCCACACTTTTGACATACAAGATGTTTCCATAAGGTTAAAAGCTCGGGCCCTAACGTGACGGATGAATTTACACAGTGTACGTGTGCTTGATTAAAGAGTCAAGAGATTTAGTGAATAGACCTTCCGGTGAGGTGCGTGAACCACAACACCAAACTTATCGGGGTTACAAATAGGCCTAGGTCATGCTCTTGATAAAACACCAAGCATCATTTCTGCTTGAGGTTCAGATTTGGTTAGGTGTACAGATACTTCAGACTTAGCAGGTCTGCAGGGGAGTTTGCAAAAGTTAACGAAAGGTAGGGTCACTAGGTTCTCAAGACCTGGGCTATAGTGTCAAGCTCCAGAGCATGAGCTAGATTGCGAGTTCCATGGGGTCACGACTACGAAGAGGAAACTGAACCATCATGAACTCCAAGCAATGAAACACAACATATTCTTGATTGGGAAACACCATTAAGATGATGAGGTTTGACAACTTCTTCCCATCCAAGAACAAATCGGCCAGTGGCTTGGTGCGCATACATGACTTATTTAGAGTACTGGAGGTAACAACCTACCAGCTCAACAATAATGCACATATGCCTAACCAACTTGTGATTATTCCCGGGGAGACAAAGTGAACTTCACTCGGACCCATGGCGACATATGTCAACCATTGCACACGGACCAGAGAAGAACACTCCCAACATCCAGAACACGTACTACGTGATGACATGAAGATAGTTCTGAAAAGGTTCCAATATTACTCGACAACACGGTCAGGGGACAACCCGACAGTACTTCTGGAAAGACATCCAGGATATCACGAACCACCGCATGTCACTGGTTGCGAGAGGAATCTTTCTTTTCAAGGAAAAAGATGTGGTCTTGAGAGTTTCGACACGAATCTAACTCGTTGACCGAAGGTGTGCACCTGAACGAGTGGACTTGCCAGGACAGACAACTCGGCTTGATGATCTGATTACCAATCTGCTAAGAGTGCCATCAAAGTCCTTGGATTTCAAAGCAATAATAATTGCTAAGAATATCTGATTACCATATCAATATACATCCCCGACATTCTCGAGCCCGAGTAGCTCGGAGGTAGATGGATAAGGAAGGGTAAGAGCATCACTTCATCAAGTACGTCATTCTACTAAGCACGACCTCTTGATATAAAAGAGTGTGACACTCCAAGGTGGAATAGAACAAAAGCTAGACAAGCTCTTACTCTGCGAATCACAAACCTTTGACCTGGTCTGAGAAATGGATAAGGTACCGGAGTTTGTTTCTCCTGCATCCCAAAGTGGAATGTCTTGACGAACCATAAGAGTAACTTGCGTCGGAACATCCGAACGCATGATATCACTTGACCGTCAACTAACAGACAAAGGTCGGACAACAGATCAAGAGTAAGAAACAGGCTAACAACAATCCGAAGATATTGCAGAAGCCCTTGTTAGCACTCTTCCAACAACAGGTGCCGAAAGGGTTTCGCGAACGAGTGTTACTAGAGGAATCATAGACATTGATGGGAAACTCTCTAAGAGCAATCTTGTCGTGATACAGATGGTTCCATAACACAGAGTCTAGCTAGAGCTAGTGACAGAGAAGAGCATTGCTGAGCAAATCAATTACGGCTGCAACCTCGAGCTTGAAGACTAACTTCAAATTTGGCCAACCTGATGTAGGGTTTGACAATTAACATCAGGATTCAACGGGAAAGATCTTGGGTTAAAGATCAGCTTCATGTACTGGGACTCACGAATAGCATAATGCTCACATAGGTGACAACCCTCATGAATCATTACACCTGTGTTCTAGTACAATCCGGGACCTTCGGTTCAAGATCTTGGGCTAAAGCCCGAAGAGAGGAGCACCCGATTAGGTGTGAAACGTTTTCAAGGCTTCGGTTGTTTCGCACCCAAAGAAAAAGAAGATTGTTGCGAAGCAACTGAGTTTACTTCGGATTCTGAAGACTGAAGCAACCTAACCAGTAAACTAAAGGTAGAAGCCAACCCCGTGAACCTAGAGGTTAGAGTTTGCAGACGAGCAGAAGAACCGTTAAAAAAATAGAGGTAAGATGACTCAGAGATTGAGCGAATTGGGTAAGTTGTAAAAGAATCCTAAGAGGGTTTTCACAACTCATTTTTAGGTTATAAATAATTTTCACGAACACTAGACTCGACATTGACCAATAGAAGGGTTTCCTACAGGCAGTCCTGCTCTGATACCAATTTGTAGCGCCCCGACCCCAGAATTATACAGAGAGGCTATGTAACCCACATGCTATGCTACACAATCGAAGGGCAATGGGGTTACTGCTCCCACGCAATACCTCGATCATGCCATAAACACTGGCATAGCTATCAATGCATAATAAGGAGATCAAGACTGTGGAACAACTGGCACATCACAGACTCTATGACACAAGAGATCATAGTTCAACTCATATATCGAGAAAATAGCAAAATACACAATAGAGGTCACAGACCCAACATCACAACAAGCGGAAGCAAATTTAGTTGTCTAACAACAAGATCCAAATTATGGCCTAAGAGGCCTACAATAACAAATATCCCAGCCAGCCTGTTCCAGGACGTCCCAAGCTGCCACCTGGGAACCCCAGACTACTCGTCGATGTCAACGAAGAACCCACCTTCCTGCTCGGTGACGTCCTCCTCTGAAACAAATAATAATCAACAAAGCAAGGTTGCGTACGACATACTCGCAAGGTTACTAGGGTGATATAGGCCCAATGATGATTGGCTCTACAGCTGTACAGTAGTTGTTTTGCATAAAGCTAGTTTTCCTTTTTAAAGAAATGACTCATGGCATCGACTACTCAGAAGGTTTTTCACAAGGGGATAAGATAGTAAAACTTCTTTCTTTAGTTCACATTGAACCAATCATATCCAGAATCCAGCACTCATCTCCACCAAGGCACTCCCTCGAATCACCCTCGAGGAAATGAACCTTTTAACACATGTTGCCAAATTTTATTTAGTTTCATGTTTTCTATGAGCTAATCCACCTTTCCCAAGATTTGTCCATAACTATCGGGGATATGAACCCCGGATATCCCAAAGAAGCCCATTTCTTCAACTCTCCGCAGGCCGGCTGAACAAGCGCCGGCTGCGCGGTGCCGCCTGAAACTCGCCGGATGAAGCAAGCCGTCTGCGTCTACCCGGATGCGGACGTCCGGCTGGACTGAAGCCGGACGCACCAACCGACAACTCTGTACGGGTGGGCCCTGTTCGTATAACCGCTCTAAGTGAACAGTACCCCTTGTCGGGCATCTCCTGTACCGAATCATGACAACAAGCTCCAGCCGGCTCAAGAAGTAGTGATGTCATAGGGGCAAACTTGTAACTTCCCTGTAACCCAAAACCCTAGCCCGCTGCCTATATAAAGCGGGCTAGAGCCTCCTGCGTGAGGCATAAGAGACATGCACACGAGCGAGCCGGCTAGGACCTCCAGCCGGCTGCCACCTGAAACAGCTCAAGGAGCACCATTGTAGCCCGATTCTGTGATCAAGCAATAAGAACAAGAAGAGCAGGACGTAGGGGTCTTACCTCCTCAAGGGGGGCCCTGAACCTGGGTAACTAGCGTGTGCTTGCGTGCTTGTTGCCCAATCCCGCGCGAGCATCCATCGTCGCCTGCCCCACAATCTTTTCCATCTCTGATGGATATGCCGTGCAACCCACCACGATATTTGGCGCCCACCGTGGGGCTCGCGGCGAGCGGAGTCACGTTCTGCGCGGGATCCCGGACCGTAGATGATCGGCGGATCGTCTCCGGCCTCGTGCTGTCCATCGGCTCCATCGGCTGCGTCCTCGACAACACCGAGAGCTTCGTCGACGTGGGCTTCACCAGCGGAGGCACGATCGTCACCCTTGGCGATTTTCACGTCTACGTCGCCGTCGCCACCAAGGAGTACCCGGAGGTGGTCTAGTCGAGCTTGGCTCCTTCGATCTTCGACGTCAGCACCTGCAACGACGACTCCACCTTCGGCTACCTCAACTCCGGCGACGCCGACTGCGACGTCGCCAAGCTCAACGTCTACGCCGAGGTGCACATGGTCGAGCACGCGGTGGCGGGAGGCGCCGTCGCCGCTACTGTTCCTGAAGCTGGCGAACCTTCTCGTTCCCAGCGCAATCTGGAGGCCGACTTCGAGCTGCTAAGCACCCCCATCGCGCCGAGTGCAGATCCAGCCAAGGCGGCGGTTGAACTCGAGAGGATGCGTCAACAGATATACGACAAGGCTCTTCACCTCGCATCAACGCAGCGCCGACTCAACGCCACGATGCGCGAGTACAACACCGTCCACGGATTCGAGCCGGCAAGAGGCAACACGGAGAAGCTGAATGAAGTCCGACGCAAAGGAGGGGATCTCAGCGGTGTCCTGAACTGTGCCGGCCAGCTGCACGAGCATTCGGACATCGTCCTGCCCGAGTATAGGAACCCGGTGCAAAACATGAAGGCTGCGGAGGCGGCCGCAGCAGAGCTACCCCATCTCCAAGGCGAGGAGCTACGCCAACAAGCACGCCGGGTCCAGGAGCTCATCGCCGCGGCCAACCGACAGCAGCGCGAAACCGAGGCGACGGCGAGCCGAGAACATCATGAGCCGCCTCCAGGCCACGACTCGGCCGGCAAGTCCAAGCAAGGCGCGGAGGCGTCATCCACAAGCCGCGGAAGGGCGAAGGACAAGCAACCACGGGCTCATCGCGAGGGGAGTGCAAGCTCGCATCCTGGTGATCACGGCCGCGATCCGGCTGGACGGCGCGAAGACGGCAACCGGAACGGGCCGCAAAGCGGCCGCAGCGTCAAGGAGAGAATCGGACACAAGGTCACCATCGACGAGCGCCTGGGACCCGCTGGGGCCCGAAACAAGCCATGACGCTCGCATCCGCATCGACGCGCTCAAGGCGTCAAGCATCATCGAGGAGGAAGACATCGCCGCACATCGCTGGTTCGGACCTCGCATCCGGACCGAGCAATTCCTGCGGGGATTCACCCTCCCAAGGGATACACCCAAGTACAACGGCTCCGCGAAGCCAGAAGACTGGCTCGCCGACTACGTCACGGCGGTCAACATCGCAGGCGGCAACAAGCGGGTGGCCGTACGCTACGTGCCACTCATGCTCCAGGGGTCGGCTCGGACTTGGCTGAACAGCCTGCCGGCTGAAAGCGTCAACAGCTGGCTAGACTTTGAGGAGGTGTTCAACCGCAATTTCACCGGCACCTACTTGCGCCCCGGCAACGCATAGCTGCTCGCGATGTGCAAGCAGAAGGACGGCGAGTCGGACCGGGCCTACCTCACCCGGTGGACTAGCCTACGCAACTCCTGCGAAGGAATCCTCGAGCTCCAAGCTGTCCAGTACTTCATTCAAGGTTGCCGAGACCAGACACTGCTAAAGCACAGGCTCCTAAGGAAGAGCCCAAAGACCATGGCGGAGCTCATGGCAATCACCGACGAGTACGCCACCGCCGACGCGGGCATGACCAACCCGATCCGACTCGACGAAGCCAGAAGAATCATCACCACGGAGCCGGCTGCACGCCGCAGTCAGGCGGAGAACCAAGAAGGAGGAAAATCAACCCGCCGCATGAGGACGAGCAGCGACATGCGCCGGACAAGGGCGAGGAACAGCTACGAGTTCCTACTCGATCAACCGTGCCGGAACCATGGCGACCGGCCGGCGAACCACACCGTTCGGCAATGCACCCTCGGCCGCCCAAGGCCACCACCGTACGAGCGACGGAATCCGCCTCCACCTCTAGATGAAGCCGGACGAGACGATCGAAGACATGACGGTGGACGGCGTGAAGACAGGAATCGCGATGATCGCCAACGCGAAGAACCGAGGAGGGAGCGCCTTCCATCTCCACCCCCAAGGGGTCCAGACGGCTACCAGAATCCGGATGCCGCCTACATCATGTTCGTCAGCAAGGGCGACGACAAGCGAAGCCGGCGCGAGCGGTTCAAGGAGGTGAATGCGGTGGTTCCACCCGTTCCCCAGTACCTTAACTGGTCACAAGAACCGATCACGTGGGACCGCCGCGACCACCCGGAGCTGATGCCCAATCCAGGAGGCTATGCCCTGGTCCTAGAGCCCATGATCATCTCCACCAAGCGCGCCTGCACCTTCTCACGCGTCCTCATTGACGGGGGCAGCAGCATCAACATCCTCTACCGCGACACACTGGAGAAGCTAGGAGTCTCCGAGTCCAGCTTGACGCCAAGCCGGACGGTGTTCCACGGCATCGTGCCGGGGCGAGCCGGCTCGTCCATGGGCCTCATCCGGCTCGACGTCCTATTTGGCACCAAGAGCAATCATCGCCGCGAGACCGTCTCCTTCGAGATGGTCGACCACTCCAGCGCCTACCACGTCATCCTCGGGCGGCCGGCGCTCGCCAAGTTTATGGCGGTACCTCACTACGCCTACCTCAAGATGAAGCTACCAGGTCCACGCGGGATCATCACCGTCGCCGGAGACTACAAACGCTCCATCGCCTGCGCCTCCGACAGCGCGAAGGTGGCTGAGACCATGGTCTGCAATGAGGAGATGAAGCAATTCAAGCGCAAGGCCAACGAGGAGAAGCTAGAGATTCCGGAGTCGGCCAAGCCGGCTGGCGAGTCGAACTTCCAGGCGGCGCGAGACACAAAGAAGATCTACTTCGACGACACCGACAAGTCCAAGTTCGTCACCATGGGGGTGAGCCTGGACCCCAAATAGGAAAGCGCGCTCGTCGAGTTCCTCCGTGGGAACCGGGACATCTTCGCATGGTCCCCCAAGGACATGCCGGGTGTACCGAGGGAACTCGCCGAGCATTCTCTACACATCCGTCCAGATGCCAAGCCAGTGAAGCAGTCCCTGCGTCGCTTCGCAGAAGGAAGAAGATAGTTGATAGGAGAAGAGATAGCGCGGCTACTTGCAGCCGGATTCATCAAGGAAGTACAACACACGGACTGGCTAGCCAATCCGGTGATGGTGGAAAAGAAGAACAAGAAATGGCGGATGTGTGTCGACTACACCCACCTCAACAAGGCCTGCCCCAAGGACCCTTTTGCACTACCACGCATTGACCAAGTGATCGACTCCACGGCCGGCTGCGACCTCCTCTCCCTCCTCGACGCCTACTCAGGCTACCACCAAATTCCGCTGAACCCGGACGATCAGCTCAAGACCGCCTTCATCACCCCCTACGGCCCGTACTGCTACACCACCATGCCATTCGGCTTGAAGAACGCGGGAGCAACATACCAGCGCTGCATGCAGAAATGCTTGCACGACCAGATCGGTCGCAACGCGCACGCCTACGTCGACGACGTCGTCATCAAGACCAAGGAGAAGCACACCCTCCTCACTGACCTCAAAGAAACCTTCGACAACCTGCGCCACTTCCAGATGAAGCTCAACCCGGAGAAGTGTGTGTTCGGTGTTCCAGCCGGACAGCTACTCGGCTACCTCGTGTCGGCGCGAGGAATCGAGTCCAACCCGGAGAAAATCGCTGCCATCGACAACATGCGACAACCAAGAAGCGTCAAGGACATCCAAAAGTTCACCGGTTGCATGGCATCTCTTAGCCGCTTCATCAGCCGGCTCGGCGAGAAGGCTCTCCCGCTCTACCATTTGTTGAAGAAGACTGACAAGTTCGTCTGGAGCGACGCGGCAGACGCCGCCTTCAAGGAACTCAAGCGTGCGATGGCCACCGCCCCGGTCTTAGCACCTCCGACTCCAAAGGAGCCTATGCTCATGTACATCGCCGCCTCCAACCGAGTCGTCAGCGTCGTCCTGGTGGTTGAACGAGATGAAGCCGGCAAACAGCGGCCGGTTCAGCGGCCAGTCTATTACCTCAGCGAGGTGCTCTCTCGGTCAAAACAGAACTACCCACACTACCAGAAGCTCGTATACGACGTGTACATGGCAACGAAGAAGCTGAAGCACTACTTTCAAGAACACCCGATCAAAGTGATAAGCGACGCACCGCTTGCCGAGATCATAGGCAACAAGGACGCAACCGGCAGAGTCGCGAAATGGGCGATCAATCTGACGGCGCACGGAGTCGAATACGACAAGAGAACGGCAATCAAGTCACAAGAGCTGGCTGACTTTCTAGCCGACTGGACGGAGACGGACCACACATCACCGCCACCCGACTCCGGCGAGCATTGGCTCATGCACTTCGATGGTTCCAAAAGATACTGGGGACTCGGCGCCGGAGTCGTCCTCACCTCACCCAAGGGGGGCCGACTCGAGTACGTACTACAAATCCACTTCACGGCGTCCAACAACGTAGCCGAATACGAAGCTCTCGCGCACGGCCTCAAGCTCGCCAAGGCCATGAACATCAAGCGAATCCTCTGCTACGGCGACTCCGACTTGGTGGTCCAGCAGACCACTGGTCATTGGGACGCCAAGGACCCCAACATGGCCGCCTACCGCTTCTTCGTCCAACAACTCGCGGGGTGCTTCGACGGATGTGAATTCCACCACATACACCGCTCCAACAATTACTCAGCCGACACTTTGGCGAAGATTGGTTCTCTTCGCGAGTAGATCCCACCCGGCGTCGCCCTTGAGAAGCTGTACAAGCCATCCATCACACCGTGTCCCGGCTCCGACTCCATACGAATACCGCCTAGCGCGGAGTCGGCTGGGCCGGCTCCAGGCGAGACGGAAACCGTCGAGGTCCTCGTCATCGAAGAGGCTCCACCATGGACCCAACCCTTCCTCGCCTACCTCGCCGACGACGAGCTCCCGGCGGACGAGCTCATCGCCAGGCAAATCAAACGCCGAGCAAGTGCTTACACCATCATCAACAACGAGTTGTACAAGCGCAGTGTCTCTGGGATATTCCAGCGTTGTGTGAGCCAAGAAGAAGGAATCAAGATCCTCAAAGAAATCCATCAAGGCGAATGCGGTCATCACGCGTCTTCGAGAGCAATTGTGGCTAAGGCGTTCAGGCACGGGTTCTATTGGCCGACTGTGCTGGCTGATGCGAACCAGCTGGTCCGGCTCTGCAACGGCTGTAATGCCCCGGGGTTTTTCCCCAAATTAGTTTTTGCTTGTTTTTCTTTTTGCATCATCATGACATCATGCATCAATCACCTTGCATTTTTTGGCAAAAGAAAAATCAAAATATTATTTTAGCTAAACTATTTTTGTTTTGCAAACTAATCCTAGGTTTAATAAACCCCACCCCTCTCCTTATCTATTTTTTTAAAACAAACCCCCCAAAATAATATTGGTACTATTTCGGAAAATCCTTTCAAATAAAAATAAAGCTTTTGATATTATTTTGGCAAATACCCTAATTTTATGTTTTGCAAAATTTCCTCTCTTCTTCTTTTCCCTCTTATCTTATTTTCTCCTTCTCTCTTTTCTTTTTCCTCTTTCCTATCTTTCCTTCTCCCTTTTCCAATTCTTATTGGGAAAATCCTTTTAAATCAAAAAAAAGGGCCGAAGCCAGCCTATCTCCCTTCTCTTTCTTACCTTGGGCCATCTAGCACCAATTCGGCCCAAGACCATGCTGGTCATCTCCTCCCTGTCGCTTTCTTCCCGTATGGAGAGCACGCAGCACGCGTGACCGTGCCGTCGCCCAGCGCCATGCCACCTCCTCTCCCCTTCTCCCCTTTATAACCAGCAGCCCCCCTCTTCCCCTAACCCTAGCCTCCTTCCTCCCTCCCTCTGCCGCCGCCACCCTCTCCCCTCGATCTCCCTCTCTTCCCTCCTCCTTTTTTCCCCACCGAAGGCCACCACCGGTACGAGCTCCGTCGCCCCGACGCCATGGACGCCCCTACGCCAAGCTGAGCGATGGAGGAGAACCGCCACGAACCCCTCTTCCTCCTCGACACCAAGCACAAGCCGCAGGAGCCCCAGGACGACAGCAACCTCCTCGACTTCAGCTCTGACCGCCGGTGTCTTCCTTGATTTCCCGCCGCCGTGGTTGATCTCGAGCATGAACGGCTACACCGGCGCAACCCCGGTGAGACCCTCTTCCGATTCCCTCGGTCTTCCATCTCAATCTCTTCCCGCAGCTGACGCGAGCTTGTGCTCTCTTCCGGTCGCCCTGAACTCCATGGATGCAGAGCTCTGCATGTTCAGACTCCAATCTCTTCCTCTGTTTTGTTGCACGCGAACGCACACCACGCCCAACACGCACATGCTTCCCTTCCTATTCACGATCTGCATATGTGCGCTGCGTTCTTCCTCGTCCACGATCTAAAGGCCGGGCCTTTTTCCTAGTCCGTGAGCTGATCCTGGGAGCAAGCCTGAAGTCTGCATATTTCCTGTCCAAAAAATTCAGTTGACGCTATACGCAAACATCTTGTTCTACCGAAGCAGTAACCTATCACCAACAGAGAGTTAGCCCAGTGGCTGCGCTCCTTCTCCTCAGCCCAGTTGACCCTAGTTCGAATCCCTGCTTCGGCTTAAGCCCACCCCTTTTATTTCTTTTACCTATTCTTTTGCAAATCTTGTTCCTTTTATATCTTTTATTATATACATGCAAATAATACAAATGAGATGTCTATTTTTATCAGAAAATTGTGTAGAATTTAAATATGCCATCCATGCTTTTGTTTGCATCATGTAGTTGCACTTGAGTGGTATTTTGCTTGTCACCTAATTAATTAGGTATGGAATATGTGGGACTTAATTTAATTGTTGTCCCAATTCCATTTAATTTTGAATAGCTCACACATGAAATGTTTTGCCTTGTTTATGAACATTTAATTTTGATGGTTAGAAAAATAACTTGAATCTAATAATTAAATGTCGGAATCTCGGTTCCGTTTAATTTGGCTTAAGCGCATCTCATATCTTGTCATGTCATGCATGCATTGCATCAACATGCCGATTCTTTTACCGTAGTAGTAAAATGCATCTTTTATGTTTCAGTGTTCATTGTTTCTTCGGGATTAGGACGTTGAGTTGATGTGAGCAACAACAGGTTCTGCTACCTCTACCGGAATTGCAGGCAAGTGATACTCACTTGCTATCTTCGCTTGTTTTCTGTCTCTTACACCTCCTATCTTTTGTTCCTTGCTAGCCTTATGTATCGATGCTTGTGTCCCGATCCTATATGCATGTTTACCTTGCAGCCATGATATGCCACCACCCCCACATCCTACTACCCTGTTGCTTGTTTATCTTGTTGGCCTTGCGAGTCGTAGTGCATGCTTAGGTTGTTTTGCTCGAGTCTTGTTCTAGTTATGCTTTAATATGATAGTTGGGTTAATTCACATGATAATCTATAATGTTTGGCGATGGGAATAATTAATAAAGATAAGGCACCGGCAGAAGGCCAATCGTGGTGATTTGTTCTGCTAGTGTCGCCTAGGACCCGAGTTCTTGTCCTCTGATCCAAGACTGAGTGCACTACCCACATGTGGGAGGAAATGGGACTCCCCTCGACCTAGTACCGGGTCTGCAGCCTTGTCCAGGGCGCCACAAGTAGTTCGGGTGTTTCTACGATTACAAGCGCGGATGATATGGTAAGATGGATACGTGGTTACTTACGTAGGGCTTGCGGTATGATGCGAAGTGACCAACTCATGGTAGTTTGTGTCACCTAGCCGTAGACGCAAACGGTTAAGTCCACCCCGGAGCTTCGGCCGGACTTTCAAGGTGGGTCAGACTTAGCTAGGTGGTTCCCTGGACTTGTGCGGTAGTGAAGGAAAGTGTAGCGTCGGATACCCTGCCAGCATACCCCGGAAGTGTGCTAATTGCATGGCGCAAAGGGTTGAAGTGCGTGTGGTTACATTTGTGCACCCCTGCAGGGTTAAATCTTTTCGAAAAGCCGTGTCCGCGGTTATGGACGACTTGGTGAAATGTGCTGGCTAACAAGATCATAGACAACTTACACCTAATGATAATAAATTGATTAGTAAGATAGAGCTACTTCAATAATAAATTATAAAATTGCCAACTGTGTGAGTGCCTTTGGGCTTGCTGCTCGTGGTTAAACGGGCTGGTAAGGAATTGGCTGGGTATGTTTGGTGTTAGTATAGGTGGTTACCTATGCGCTCTCTTACCTCCTCTCTATTAGCCGAAAGTCGTAGCGTGTCTCTATAAGTTGTTAGTGCTGCTTGCCGCCGACTCAATCGCTAACCCCTTTTCCCCGGAATTCCAGCTTTGATATCTTGTGAGTATTACTTGCCAGTACTTCTACTAGTACTGACCCCTTCGGGGCTGCTATTCCATGGCAGCCAACAGGTTTGAAGTGTGACGACGTTAGCTTGGGAATCCCTCCGGCTTGGCCTGGGCAGGGATATGGTGCCTTTGCTTATCTTTAGGACTCTTAGTCCAATTTGTATCTTGTCCGTAGTCGGACGCTACCCGCTTCCATTGTTATCTGGATCTTTGTATTGTATCTTTGCTCTTGACTCGGTGAGTCGTTGTTGTATATATGTTCTTTTGTGGGTTCCATCGAGAACTGTTGTAATGTTATCACAATTCCACCCGCATAACGTGTGTGTTGCGACGTGCACGTTATGCCTGGTGGGCGTCCTTTAGGATCGTTATTATGCGGATTTGGCTGGAACGCTAAAATCTGCATAATACCGATCTTGGGGCGTTACAAAGTGGTATCAGAGCTCAGGTTCTTCGATACCCCGCGTGTCCAGTCTGCCTGTAGGATACCCTAGCTAATGGTCGTTGTTGTAGAGTGTCCAAACTATTTTACTAAAAGTTATTTGGAAAGATCTTAATAGGATTCTTGTTTACTTCTTACCTCTATTCTTTTTCCCTCTTGCCTTATATGTTTTGAATCTTCTATCTTATCTATCCTCCGGTTATAGCATCTTCGTGGGTGGATGATTCCTTCCCTTTTCCTAATAGGTTCGATCTTCGGAAGGATATCTATGAATGAACATCGCCATCGACATGAGCAAGAACCTCTTGTTAGTGGTGTCGAGAAGATCAACATGGTGCGAGAAGATTCGATAGTTTAACCTCCTCTTCTCCCCCGGCGGTAGCATGGATCTCGGGGCGAGATCCCTTGTTAGTGGTGTCGGTTGTAATGCCCCGGGGTTTTTCCCCAAATTAGTTTTTGCTTGTTTTCTTTTTGCATCATCATGACATCATGCATCAATCACCTTGCATTTTTTGGCAAAAGAAAAATCAAAATATTATTTTAGCTAAACTATTTTTGTTTTGCAAACTAATCCTAGGTTTAATAAACCCCACCCCTCTCCTTATCTATTTTTTAAAACAAACCCCCCAAAATAATATTGGTACTATTTCGGAAAATCCTTTCAAATAAAAATAAAAGATTTTGAATTTTTTTTGGCAAAAACCCTAATTTTGTTTTGCAAAATTTCCTCTCTTCTTCTTTTCCCTCTTATCTTTATTTTCTCCTTCTCTCTTTTCTTTTTCCTCTTTTCTATCTTTCCTTCTCCCTTTTCCAATTCTTATTGGGAAAATCCTTTTAAATCAAAAAAAGGGCCGAAGCCAGCCTATCTCCCTTCTCTTTCTTACCTTGGGCCATCTAGCACCAATCCGGCCCAAGACCATGCTGGTCATCTCCTCCCTGTCGCTTTCTTCCCGTATGGAGAGCACGCAGCACGCGTGACCGTGCCGTCGCCCAGCGCCATGCCACCTCCTCTCCCCTTCTCCCCTTTATAACCAGCAGCCCCCCTCTTCCCCTAACCCTAGCCTCCTTCCTCCCTCCCTCTGCCGCCGCCACCCTCTCCCCTCGATCTCCCTCTCTTCCCTCCTCCTTTTTTCCCCACCGAAGGCCACCACCGGTACGAGCTCCGTCGCCCCGACGCCATGGACGCCCCTACGCCAAGCTGAGCGATGGAGGAGAACCGCCACGAACCCCTCTTCCTCCTCGACACCAAGCACAAGCCGCAGGAGCCCCAGGACGACAGCAACCTCCTCGACTTCAGCTCTGACCGCCGGTGTCTTCCTTGATTTCCCGCCGCCGTGGTTGATCTCGAGCATGAACGGCTACACCGGCGCAACCCCGGTGAGACCCTCTTCCGATTCCCTCGGTCTTCCATCTCAATCTCTTCCCGCAGCTGACGCGAGCTTGTGCTCTCTTCCAGTCGCCCTGAACTCCATGGATGCAGAGCTCTGCATGTTCAGACTCCAATCTCTTCCTCTGTTTTGTTGCACGCGAACGCACACCACGCCCAACACGCACATGCTTCCCTTCCTATTCACGATCTGCATATGTGCGCTGCGTTCTTCCTCGTCCACGATCTAAAGGCCGGGCCTTTTTCCTAGTCCGTGAGCTGATCCTGGGAGCAAGCCTGAAGTCTGCATATTTCCTGTCCAAAAAATTCAGTTGACGCTATACGCAAACATCTTGTTGTACCGAAGCAGTAACCTATCACCAACAGAGAGTTAGCCCAGTGGCTGCGCTCCTTCTCCTCAGCCCAGTTGACCCTAGTTCGAATCCCTGCTTCGGCTTAAGCCCACCCCTTTTATTTCTTTTACCTATTCTTTTGCAAATCTTGTTCCTTTTATATCTTTTATTATATACATGCAAATAATACAAATGAGATGTCTATTTTTATCAGAAAATTGTGTAGAATTTAAATATGCCATCCATGCTTTTGTTTGCATCATGTAGTTGCACTTTAGTGGTATTTTGCTTGTCACCTAATTAATTAGGTATGGAATATGTGGGACTTAATTTAATTGTTGTCCCAATTCCATTTAATTTTGAATAGCTCACACATGAAATGTTTTGCCTTGTTTATGAACATTTAATTTTGATGGTTAGAAAAATAACTTGAATCTAATAATTAAATGTCGGAATCTCGGTTCCGTTTAATTTGGCTTAAGCGCATCTCATATCTTGTCATGTCATGCATGCATTGCATCAACATGCCGATTCTTTTACCGTAGTAGTAAAATGCATCTTTTATGTTTCAGTGTTCATTGTTTCTTCGGGATTAGGACGTTGAGTTGATGTGAGCAACGACAGGTTCTGCTACCTCTACCGGAATTGCAGGCAAGTGATACTCACTTGCTATCTTCGCTTGTTTTCTGTCTCTTACACCTCCTATCTTTTGTTCCTTGCTAGCCTTATGTATCGATGCTTGTGTCCCGATCCTATATGCATGTTTACCTTGCAGCCATGATATGCCACCACCCCCACATCCTACTACCCTGTTGCTTGTTTATCTTGTTGGCCTTGCGAGTCGTAGTGCATGCTTAGGTTGTTTTGCTCGAGTCTTGTTCTAGTTATGCTTTAATATGATAGTTGGGTTAATTCACATGATAATCTATAATGTTTGGCGATGGGAATAATTAATAAAGATAAGGCACCGGCAGAAGGCCAATCGTGGTGATTTGTTCTGCTAGTGTCGCCTAGGACCCGAGTTCTTGTCCTCTGATCCAAGACTGAGCGCACTACCCACATGTGGGAGGAAATGGGACTCCCCTCGACCTAGTACCGGGTCTGCAGCCTTGTCCAGGGCGCCACAAGTAGTTCGGGTGTTTCTACGATTACAAGCGCGGATGATATGGTAAGATGGATACGTGGTTACTTACGTAGGGCTTGCGGTATGATGCGAAGTGACCAACTCATGGTAGTTTGTGTCACCTAGCCGTAGACGCAAACGGTTAAGTCCACCCCGGAGCTTCGGCCGGACTTTCAAGGTGGGTCAGACTTAGCTAGGTGGTTCCCTGGACTTGTGCGGTAGTGAAGGAAAGTGTAGCGTCGGATACCCTGCCAGCATACCCCGGAAGTGTGCTAATTGCATGGCGCAAAGGGTTGAAGTGCGTGTGGTTACATTTGTGCACCCCTGCAGGGTTAAATCTTTTCGAAAAGCCGTGTCCGCGGTTATGGACGACTTGGTGAAATGTGCTGGCTAACAAGATCATAGACAACTTACACCTAATGATAATAAATTGATTAGTAAGATAGAGCTAATTCAATAATAAATTATAAAATTGCCAACTGTGTGAGTGCCTTTGGGCTTGCTGCTCGTGGTTAAACGGGCTGGTAAGGAATTGGCTGGGTATGTTTGGTGTTAGTATAGGTGGTTACCTATGCGCTCTCTTACCTCCTCTCTATTAGCCGAAAGTTGTAGCGTGTCTCTATAAGTTGTTAGTGCTGCTTGCCGCCGACTCAATCGCTAACCCCTTTTCCCCGGAATTCCAGCTTTGATATCTTGTGAGTATTACTTGCCAGTACTTCTACTAGTACTGACCCCTTCGGGGCTGCTATTCCATGGCAGCCAACAGGTTTGAAGTGTGACGACGTTAGCTTGGGAATCCCTCCGGCTTGGCCTGGGCAGGGATATGGTGCCTTTGCTTATCTTTAGGACTCTTAGTCCAATTTGTATCTTGTCCGTAGTCGGACGCTACCCGCTTCCATTGTTATCTGGATCTTTGTATTGTATCTTTGCTCTTGACTCGGTGAGTCGTTGTTGTATATATGTTCTTTTGTGGGTTCCATCGAGAACTGTTGTAATGTTATCACAATTCCACCCGCATAACGTGTGTGTTGCGACGTGCACGTTATGCCTGGTGGGCGTCCTTTAGGATCGTTATTATGCGGATTTGGCTGGAACGCTAAAATCTGCATAATACCGATCTTGGGGCGTTACAAAGTGGTATCAGAGCTCAGGTTCTTCGATACCCCGCGTGTCCAGTCTGCCTGTAGGATACCCTAGCTAATGGTCGTTGTTGTAGAGTGTCCAAACTATTTTACTAAAAGTTATTTGGAAAGATCTTAATAGGATTCTTGTTTACTTCTTACCTCTATTCTTTTTCCCTCTTGCCTTATATGTTTTGAATCTTCTATCTTATCTATCCTCCGGTTATAGCATCTTCGTGGGTGGATGATTCCTTCCCTTTTCCTAATAGGTTCGATCTTCGGAAGGATATCTATGAATGAACATCGCCATCGACATGAGCAAGAACCTCTTGTTAGTGGTGTCGAGAAGATCAACATGGTGCGAGAAGATTCGATAGTTTAACCTCCTCTTCTCCCCCCGGCGGTAGCGTGGATCTCGGGGCGAGATCCCTTGTTAGTGGTGTCGGTTGTAATGCCCCGGGGTTTTTCCCCAAATTATTTTTTGCTTGTTTTTCTTTTTGCATCATCATGACATCATGCATCAATCACCTTGCATTTTTTGGCAAAAGAAAAATCAAAATATTATTTTAGCTAAACTATTTTTGTTTTGCAAACTAATCCTAGGTTTAATAAACCCCACCCCTCTCCTTATCTATTTTTTTAAAACAAACCCCCCAAAATAATATTGGTACTATTTCGGAAAATCCTTTCAAATAAAAATAAAGCTTTTGATATTATTTTGGCAAATACCCTAATTTTATGTTTTGCAAAATTTCCTCTCTTCTTCTTTTCCCTCTTATCTTATTTTCTCCTTCTCTCTTTTCTTTTTCCTCTTTCCTATCTTTCCTTCTCCCTTTTCCAATTCTTATTGGGAAAATCCTTTTAAATCAAAAAAAGGGCCGAAGCCAGCCTATCTCCCTTCTCTTTCTTACCTTGGGCCATCTAGCACCAATCCGGCCCAAGACCATGCTGGTCATCTCCTCCCTGTCGCTTTCTTCCCGTACGGAGAGCACGCAGCACGCGTGACCGTGCCGTCGCCCAGCGCCATGCCACCTCCTCTCCCCTTCTCCCCTTTATAACCAGCAGCCCCCCTCTTCCCCTAACCCTAGCCTCCTTCCTCCCTCCCTCTGCCGCCGCCACCCTCTCCCCTCGATCTCCCTCTCTTCCCTCCTCCTTTTTTCCCCACCGAAGGCCACCACCGGTACGAGCTCCGTCGCCCCGACGCCATGGACGCCCCTACGCCAAGCTGAGCGGTGGAGGAGAACCGCCACGAACCCCTCTTCCTCCTCGACACCAAGCACAAGCCGCAGGAGCCCCAGGACGACAGCAACCTCCTCGACTTCAGCTCTGACCGCCGGTGTCTTCCTTGATTTCCCGCCGCCGTGGTTGATCTCGAGCATGAACGGCTACACCGGCGCAACCCCGGTGAGGCCCTCTTCCGATTCCCTCGGTCTTCCATCTCAATCTCTTCCCGCAGCTGACGCGAGCTTGTGCTCTCTTCCGGTCGCCCTGAACTCCATGGATGCAGAGCTCTGCATGTTCAGACTCCAATCTCTTCCTCTGTTTTGTTGCACGCGAACGCACACCACGCCCAACACGCACATGCTTCCCTTCCTATTCACGATCTGCATATGTGCGCTGCGTTCTTCCTCGTCCACGATCTAAAGGCCGGGCCTTTTTCCTAGTCCGTGAGCTGATCCTGGGAGCAAGCCTGAAGTCTGCATATTTCCTGTCCAAAAAATTCAGTTGACGCTGTACGCAAACATCTTGCCCTACCGAAGCAGTAACCTATCACCAACAGAGAGTTAGCCCAGTGGCTGCGCTCCTTCTCCTCAGCCCAGTTGACCCTAGTTCGAATCCCTGCTTCGGCTTAAGCCCACCCCTTTTATTTCTTTTACCTATTCTTTTGTAAATCTTGTTCCTTTTATATCTTTTATTATATAAATGCAAATAATACAAATAAGATGTCTATTTTTATCAGAAAATTGTGTAGAATTTAAATATGCCATCCATGCTTTTGTTTGCATCATGTAGTTGCACTTTAGTGGTATTTTGCTTGTCACCTAATTAATTAGGTATGGAATATGTGGGACTTAATTTAATTGTTGTCCCAATTCCATTTAATTTTGAATAGCTCACACATGAAATGTTTTGCCTTGTTTATGAACATTTAATTTTGATGGTTAGAAAAATAACTTGAATCTAATAATTAAATGTCGGAATCTCGGTTCCGTTTAATTTGGCTTAAGCGCATCTCATATCTTGTCATGTCATGCATGCATTGCATCACCATGCCGATTCTTTTACCGTAGTAGTAAAATGCATCTTTTATGTTTCAGTGTTCGTTGTTTCTTCGGGATTAGGACGTTGAGTTGATGTGAGCAACGACAGGTTCTGCTACCTCTACCGGAATTGCAGGCAAGTGATACTCACTTGCTATCTTCGCTTGTTTTCTGTCTCTTACACCTCCTATCTTTTGTTCCTTGCTAGCCTTATGTATCGATGCTTGTGTCCCGATCCTATATGCATGTTTACCTTGCAGCCATGATATGCCACCACCCCCACATCCTACTACCCTGTTGCTTGTTTATCTTGTTGGCCTTGTGAGTCGTAGTGCATGCTTAGGTTGTTTTGCTCGAGTCTTGTTCTAGTTATGCTTTAATATGATAGTTGGGTTAATTCACATGATAATCTATAATGTTTGGCGATGGGAATAATTAATAAAGATAAGGCACCGGCAGAAGGCCAATCGTGATGATTTGTTCTGCTAGTGTCGCCTAGGACCCGAGTTCTTGTCCTCTGATCCAAGACTGAGCGCACTACCCACATGTGGGAGGAAATGGGACTCCCCTCGACCTAGTACCGGATCTGCAGCCTTGTCCAGGGCGCCACAAGTAATTCGGGTGTTTCTACGATTACAAGCGCGGATGATATGGTAAGATGGATACGTGGTTACTTACGTAGGGCTTGCGGTATGATGCGAAGTGACCAACTCATGGTAGTTTGTGTCACCTAGCCGTAGACGCAAACGGTTAAGTCCACCTCGGAGCTTCGGCCGGACTTTCAAGGTGGGTCAGACTTAGCTAGGTGGTTCCCTGGACTTGTGCGGTAGTGAAGGAAAGTGTAGCGTCGGATACCCTGCCAGCATACCCCGGAAGTGTGCTAATTACATGGCGCAAAGGGTTGAAGTGCGTGTGGTTACATTTGTGCACCCCTGCAGGGTTAAATCTTTTCGAAAAGCCGTGTCCGCGGTTATGGACGACTTGGTGAAATGTGCTGGCTAACAAGATCATAGACAACTTACACCTAATGATAATAAATTGATTAGTAAGATAGAGCTACTTCAATAATAAATTATAAAATTGCCAACTGTGTGAGTGCCTTTGGGCTTGCTGCTCGTGGTTAAACGGGCTGGTAAGGAATTGGCTGGGTATGTTTGGTGTTAGTATAGGTGGTTACCTATGCGCTCTCTTACCTCCTCTCTATTAGCCGAAAGTTGTAGCGTGTCTCTATAAGTTGTTAGTACTGCTTGCCGCCAACTCAATCGCTAACCCCTTTTCCCCGGAATTCCAGCTTTGATATCTTGTGAGTATTACTTGCCAGTACTTCTACTAGTACTGACCCCTTCGGGGCTGCTATTCCATGGCAGCCAACAGGTTTGAAGTGTGACGACGTTAGCTTGGGAATCCCTCCGGCTTGGCCTGGGCAGGGATATGGTGCCTTTGCTTATCTTTAGGACTCTTAGTCCAATTTGTATCTTGTCCGTAGTCGGACGCTACCCGCTTCCATTGTTATCTGGATCTTTGTATTGTATCTTTGCTCTTGACTCGGTGAGTCGTTGTTGTATATATGTTCTTTTGTGGGTTCCATCGAGAACTGTTGTAATGTTATCACAATTCCACCCGCATAACGTGTGTGTTGCGACGTGCACGTTATGCCTGGTGGGCGTCCTTTAGGATCGTTATTATGCGGATTTGGCTGGAACGCTAAAATCTGCATAATACCGATCTTGGGGCGTTACAACGGCTGCCAACGATTCGCAACGCAGAAGCACACGCCGGCTTCAGCACTCAAGACAATTCCTATCACCTGGCCGTTTTCCGTCTAGGGACTCGACATGGTCGGCCCGTTGAGAAGATCCAGTGGAGGCATGACACACCTGCTGGTGGCAGTCAACAAGTTCACGAAGTGGATCGAAGCCAAGCCAATCAAGAAGCTGGATGGACCAACAGCAGTCAAATTCTTCAAAAGCATCATCTACCGCTTCGGCTACCCCAACAGCGTCATTACTGATAACGGGCCGAACTTCGTCAAGGGAGAATTCGCCAAGTTCTGCGGCAGGACCGGCATCCGGCTCGACGTGGCCTCCGTCGCGCACCCGCAGTCAAATGGGCAGGTCGAGCGGGCAAACGGCCTCATCCTATCCGGCATCAAACATCGGTTGCTCGAACCACTCGAACGAGCAGCCGGCGCGTGGGAAGAAGAGCTACCCTCCGTCCTCTGGAGCCTAAGGACGACCCCGAATCGCTCAACCGGCTTCACCCCCTTCTTCCTCGTCCACGGGGCTGAAGCCGTCATGCCAACTGACATCGAGCATGATGCACCCCGAATCGTGCTGTACACAGAAGCAGAAGCTAAGCAAGCCTACGAAGACGGAATGGACCTGTTCGAGGAAGCGCGCCAGCTTGCCGAGTCGAGGTCGGCGATGTATCAGCAAAAACTGCGCAACTACCACAGCCGGCAGGTCAGGCCTGTCCGCATTCGAGAAGGCGACCTCGTGCTACGACTGATCCAAGACACAAAGAACATGTACAAGCTCTCATCACCCTGGGAAGGACCATTCATCGTAAGCAAAGCGCTCATCAACGACGCATACTACTTGATCGACGCCCGCGAGCACAAGAAGGACACGATGGACAAGGAAGGTGATGAAACGGAAAGGCCATGGAACGCGTCACTCTTGCGTCGATTCTACACCTTAGAAAGAACCATGTATGTATCACCTATGCTATCAATAAAGAAACGAGAATGATGAGCACATGAGCAGTTTTTCGCAACTTTTTTCTGCATTTCCTTTCCGGTTCTTCCGGCAGCCGGCAAGCTTGCCTTTAGCGGCCGTGTAGCGTGACTAACCCCTAAACGGCTAACTCTTCGAATCCGGTTAAGGCCGGCAAGAGAATAAGCTGGAGGGGGCCAACAACATGAAAAACGCATAAAGGGAAGTATTGCCGGCTGGAATAACGATCTTCTATAAACTCGGCCAAGCCGGCAGTCGGCAACTGCTTCTCCTATTACGGACGATTAACTAAACAACGCTAAATGGCTAACTCTTCGGATCCGGTTAAGGCCGGCAAGAGAATAAGCTGGAGGCCGACTGTATGCGAAAGACGTAAGAAACAGAAATCGTTGTCGGCTGAGAAAACTCTGGCCCAACAAACCGGATCCTAGCGTTGTAGTAGTGTGCATGATCCCGCTGGACGGTGAAGTGCACATGAACGACGTCGGGAGAGGCCACAGGCGAGTGCGAAATTAAGTTAAGCAAAGTAAAAATGCTCTCCATGATTAAAAGAACAGGCTAACCACTTCGTCGTTTCATTTCACGCACGAAAATGCTGCCAATCGGCTTCGAGAGCCCAAGCCGGACACAAGCACGATGGGCAGGAAATTAAAACTGTGTGCAAGTAAACAAGTACAGGAACAAAAGCAAGTAACATTAAACATCAAGGGTAAGGCCTTACAGACGGAAGGTGAACAACAAAACAAAAGAGGGAAGTCCCTAGGCGGACTCTCCCCGCGCAACTACAAGGCCAAGCCGGCAAAGAGCTCCCTAGGCGGCACCCGTCGGCTTCCCGGCTCCACCTTTCTTCTTGCCAACCCAGGGCTTGAGGCAGAGGGTGCCGTCAAACACCTTCAGGTAGAAGATGCCTCTGTCACGCCGAAGACGGAAGGAGAGGATGAAGCCGGCTTCGAGCTCGTAGAAGTCGGCGAACTCGTCCCATCCCCTGACGAACTCCACCTTGTTGACAACATCATCACCCTCCACCTGGGAGGTGAATCGCACAGTTGCGGTCCAGGGGCCCTGGGTGGCACCCTCACGGAAGAGCTTGAACATGAAGTGGCCAACACCCGGCAGCGCGTCGGCGAAGGCATCAGGAAGCCTCTGCACCAGCCCAATAACTGGCGGGTGCAGGATCATGAGGAACTCTTAGATGGGGAACACATCCCATCCCAGGCGCCAGGGATTCTCAAGGGAATCAGAAGAGGCGGAAGACAACTCCGTGTCGTCTTCCTCGCTCTCAGCGGCAGCAGGAGCATACTTAGGAACTGGATCAAAACCCGGAGGTGGAAGAACAGGAGCGGCCTCCTCCTCGCTTGATGAGTCATGAAGAACAAGGAGATTCTTGCCGCGGCCAATGCCACCGCCAACGCCGCCACCGGCGGCACCCGCCTTCTTCGAGCCAGCGCGGCCGCTGCCCTTGCTGCGGCCAGCGCTGCTACCGGCAGCAGCGGCGGCGACCGCCCTTCCCCGTCCTCGTCCGCCTTTCTTGGGAGGACGACCGCGAGGACGTTTCGCCGGAGGCGCAGCGGCGGTCTCCTCGGGAGCAACTTCCATAGGCTCGGACTTCACCATGGCGGAGCTGCGAAGGAACAAGAGGAAGAAGGCGAAGGGGAAGCAAGGAAGCGCAAGTGAGGAAGAAGGAAGAAAACTGCCAAGCTTTATAGCAGAAGCAGAGGACAACGTGGGAAACCCAACCGTCACCCCACGATCCCACGGTCTACACGTGGCAATGAAACTCAGATGATGGAAATTTTCAGTAACTGTAGCCGGGTCCACGCACAGAAGCCAAGGAGGCAAGCCCAAATCGGCATAACCTATACCTGGAGTCTGCGCACCCACCAAGTCGGCTGCCCAGACCCGGATGCATATCTATATCACCCCAAGTCACGGACTCGGGGGCTGCCAAGCCGTTAGCCGGCATAAAACTCCCAGGGGCTGCGCAGCCGGCAAGCCGGTTCCGCAGACCCGGGCGTATATCTATAACACCCCGAGTCACGGACTCGGGGGCTGCCACGCCGTCAGCCGGCATAAAATTCCCGGAGGCTGCGCAGCCGCCAAGCCGGTTCCGCAGACCCGGATGCATATCCATATCACCCCGAGTCACGGGCTCGGGGGCTGCCAAGCCGTTAGCCGGCATAAAATTCCCGGGGGCTGCGCAGCCGGCAAGCCGGTTCCGCAGACCCGGACGCAAAACTACATCACCCCGAGTCACGGACTCGGGGGCTGCCAAGCCGTCAGCCGGCATAAAATTCCCGGGGGCTGCGCAGCCGGCAAGCCGGTTCCGCAGACCCGGACGTATAACTCTATATCACCCCGAGTCACGGACTCGGGGGCTGCCAAGCCGTCAGCCGGCATAAAATACCCGGGGGCTGCGCAGTCGGCAAGCCGACTCCGCAGACTCGGACGCAAAACTACATCACCCCAAGTAATGGACTTGGGGGCCGCATGACATCACGACGATGGAAGAAAAACGCAAGACAAATAAAGAGCGTGAAATTTCGACCCGGATCGATGCTCAAACCGGCCCAAAATTCGGGGGCTAGGCATGGTGACTATCATCACCAAAACAAGCACAATGGCCCAACAATCACAAGAACAATAACATCTGAAGACAGCAAGCAGTATGACAAAAGACAATCATCAGTACAGAATACAGCAAGTTCAACAATTACACCCGGCATTCCGGGGGAGCAAACAAGTCAGATGGTAGCGGCGTCAGTAGCAGCAGCAGCGTCGCCGGCTCTAGTGTCCTCAACCGGCCGTGGCGCCGAAGACGGCGCAGCAGGCACCAACTTCGTCAAGTCCACCGCCTCGGCAATCTGCCCTGAGGCCATGACGATCTCCGGACGCAAATCCGCGAGGGACGTTCCCGTGCGAAATCCATCCACTAGCCTGCTCACCTGCACGCCCGGGTACCATGACTTCACCACGGCCAGTGCCATGTCGGTGCCTCCGCGCGCCGCCATCTCCACCTGCTTGTTGATGCCAGCTGGCGCCCCTTCAAGCCGGGCGGACAAATCATGGAGGGCAGCGGGCAAGGGAGCATCCGGCCACAGGTTCTCGAGCACTCCGCCAGCTGCTTCTTTCAACCGATTGAACTCCTGGCCGAATCGGAGAAGACGGGAGACGGCAGTCAGAGCAGACCCAGCAGCAGCGCCAAAGGACTCCGGTCGGGAATGAGCCGAGGCGGCATCTCTCTGGATTTGCGCGTCTACCTCGGGATAGAGGCCTGCATTTCAAACCGGTGAGGCCGAGTAGAAGACCCCGAACAAGAAGTCAAGGGGAAATAGACCTCACTTACCGAGGATTAGTTCGTTCACGCGCTCAACCTCCTTGACCAGGCCGCCCACCAGCCGCTCAAGCTCAAGCTCATGCGCCTTGGCTGCTTGGACGATCTGGTCGTTGGCCTCGACGGAATCCTTTAGCAGAATTCTCAGCTCGACAGCATTCTCGCGGAGTGACTCAATCTCGCCCTGTTTCCGCCGCTCAGCTTCCCGCAGTTTCGCAGTTTCCTCGTCCAGCCGGACGACTTCGAGGCGGCGCTCCTTCGACGTCTTTTCCGCCGCCTGGAGATCGGCCTTGGCCAAGGCCAGGGCGGCGTCCCTCTCCTTCAGTTGCGTCTCCAAGCCGGTGCGGGAGGTGGTGTCGCCTGTGGAGATCGGATCATCATCAAACCAAGACGTGCAAGAAAGAATGTAGAACGGCAAGACAGAGGACATGAGCAAGAAATAAAACTGAACCTTTGGCCGCCTCAAGCTCTCGCCTGAGCAGAGTCATCTCCTTGGCCGCCTCGGCAAAACCCTACTCTATGGAGGAGCAGAGCAACGTTATGTTGGCCAAATTCTCCTTGGCCGTCTGCTCTGCCAGCGCGGCGAGGGGAATCCTCCCCGATGCGTCGGGCCGGGCCGGCACCGGCCCAGAATACGGCGGAGAAGACACCAAGACCGACTGGCGAGGACTAGGGAGCGAAGCCATCGCCCCCGCAATGGCCTTGTCCTTGGCCGTCTCGGCCACCGACGAGGAAGGAGTGGGGAAGGCGAGGTCTCCGACCCCGGCGCCGGGCCGGAGAACTATCTGGAAGGAGTCCACCGACGCCTCAGCGTCCCCTGCCGAAATTGGAGGGTTGGAGTCGACCGCGGGGGGAACGGCACTTGCCGACACCGGGCCGACCGCTTCCACATCCGCTGTCGCCATCGCCGCCTCTGGAGGCGGATCAGCCGCCTGCGCCACAGGGGTCTCGGTGGCAAGCACCAAGGCCAACTCCACCACCGCGACGGACGTCGTCTCCACTATTGGAAGCGGCGCTCTACAAAACGAAGAAAGCGTCACCACCAAGTACAAGCTGCAAGATTTCTACCACAAGGCAAGGACTTACCCGTCGCATGAGCCCAGAGCCCTGGGTGTCCTCCTCTTCAAGCGCTTTGGCGGGGCAGCCGACGCGTCGTCGGACAGGCGCTTCACGCCTCCGGAGGGCACCTCCCTGCCCTCCGCTGTAACGGCAGGGTCGTCAACCGGCTGTTCCGCCCGGGCCGGTACTACTTCAACCTCTGCACTGGCCTCCGCGGTTTTGCCGGCGTCTGCGCCCGCTCCCGCCTTCTCCTCAGCCGCCTTGGCAGCGGTCAGCTGCCTCGCGGCCGCCTTGGCGTCCATCTCCGCCCGGATCAAATCCGCCTGCGTCAGCTCCGCGTAAATAGCTTTTTCCATGTCTTCAATGCCCAAGTCATAATCACAATCAACAGCAAGAGTAGGATTAACCACCTGGACGCTGGTCCCGCCGGCGGCAGAGTCCGCCCTCTCCACGTCTGCTGCCTTCGCCTTCTCCCCGTCCTCCTGCGAGGTCATCAACTGCTCCACAGTCGGACCGGCGTCAGACGTTTCCAAAGCCAAAACCGCCTGCGTCATCTGAGCATAAAACTCCTTCTCCAAATCACCCGGATTCAAATCGTAAATGAAATCACCACCGGAAGCACGACCAATCACCTCATTGTTGGCCCCACCAGCTGGGACATCTGCCTCCTCCGCCAGCCTGGCGTTGACCTCGGCCCTGACTTCGGCCACAATCGCATCCGCCCGGGCCTCCGCCGAAGATTTCCCGGCGGGCATCAAGCCGGCCGTAGTGGGCCGGGACGACGAAGAAGCCAACCTTTTTGGCGGGCAGCACGCCCCGCTTCTCGAATGTGCCCCTCCGCTTATGGGGCACGGTGCTTGCATCAACATCGGCGGCCGACTTCGACCGCCTCTCATTCAGGACCCGTCGGGGAAGAATTACTTTCTTCTTCTGCGCCGCCGCCTCCAACTCCTTGGTCCTGCGGGAGGATGGCGCCGGCTTGGAGGCTGGCACGGAAGAGGAACCTTCTGAGTCCGGCTCAGAACCGCTAGAAAGATCTACTACCACACGCACGACATCGTCGGTTTGCCCGGCAACGTCGGGCACGGGAGACTTACCGCGAGGCGGCGAGACTGGAGGAGGGACGTCGCGCTCGAGGCCCTCGTCCCGTTCGGCTGCCGAATCGGAGTCGGAGCCGGTAGAGGGGACGGGGCTCGTTCCAGTGCGGGCGGCATCGTCATCGCCTCCGCCATCTTCACCAACATCGGCGCCCCCACCGGACGACTCGGTAGTGTCCCCGCACCCGTCCGGGCCGGCGTGGGTGCCGCCGCCCGATTCATCTTCAGCGGTGGCGTCTGTGTCTCCTCCCGCCTGTGCGTCGGCGGAATCCTCCTCCATCAAGGCCATCAGTGCCTTGGTGAAGGGACCACTGACGTCGGGCTCAAAGACGACTTCGAAATCCTCAACCCTCTGGATCTCGCAAAGCTGTACAACGAGACGACTGAGTCAGGCGGCAGCCGGACGAAAGAATTGAAGACGGACAAGAATGCAAGGACTAACCTCGGGAGCACGTTCCAAGCGGGTGAATGGCTCGAACCCGAAATCCCATTCCTCCTCGATCCTGTCGGTGATGAGACGGGAAGCCCACTTGCGGAGGCTCTTCTGCTTCGGCAACTCCAAGCAGATCCGGCTGGGATCCCGGATGCCGGAGTAAAAGCACATCTTGTGCGGACGCGCCTGCAGCGGATATATCCGCCTCGACAGCCACGTCAGGGTCAGGTCCCGGGACGTTAGGCCGGCCGCCACCAGCACCTTTAGCCGACTGAACAAGACATTCTCGAGAGCCCCATCCACAGGCGGCTTCCGGAGCCAGGACTTGGACGCCGGCAACGAGTTGGAGAAGGCCGGAAGGCCAATCCGGTCGGCGTCAGTAAGATTCCGGACGTAGAAGTAGGTGCTTTTCCACTTCTTGATGGAATCAGGCAGGTTGATCTTGGGCAGCGGCATATTCTTCGTTCTAATGGAGACGCTGCCACAGTCGCGCTACTGCCTGGCGGTCGTCTGAGACCGCACGAAGAAGAACATGCCGAAAATCTCCATACTGGGCTAGATGCCCAAATACGCCTCGCACAGCACGACGAAGCAGGACAGCTGGGTGATACAATTTGCCCCCAGATGATGGGGCTGCAGCCCGTAGAAGCGCAGAAATTCTGCGAAGAAGGAACTCACCGGGAGCCCCAATCCCCGCTCCAAATGTGCGGAAAACACGACGACCTCGCCCTTCTTGGGCGCCGGAGAAGCTTCCCCTTCAGGGGGAGCGCGGGCTCCCACATCGCCCGTCATCCCCAAGAACTTCCTCCGACAGAGCTCCCAGAGAAATGCATCGTCCACGGTGGAGCCCATCCACGCGCCCGAGCTCGCCATGGAAGATCGGTTTCCCGTGGTGAGAGAGGCGAATGCAAGGGCGGCAAGAGCGAAAGAGAGAATGGGCGAGAACTGAGGAGCACAAGAATCGACGAAGAAGACGAAGTGAGACTGGGGAACGGTAACCCCGGCCGTCCCCCCCTTTTTTCCGCTTTAAAGGCGAGGCAGGCGGAACCGTCCCGCCCATCGCGCCGCGTGGTAGGCAAACGTGCCGCACTTTCCGCAGATGATCCCACGAGCGAACCGTTGCCACAGAGAATCCTGCCCGGCGAAGCCGAGGAGACGTGCGCCAGGCCTCGGGCAGAACACCAATGGCTCCCCAAGGCGGCAGGTCGTGGCTGACGTAAGCCGCGACCCAAGCCTTCGAGCCGGCCGTTCCGGACCGCAAAGATCTGCGGATCTTGCACCACGAAGCCAGCCTAGTCAACACTAACTTCGATAGCACACAACCAAGGACAGGAGCGTCCGTGGAGCATTCCCCACGAGCAAGCTTCGACTCCACCCGGCTTCGGTTCCAGCCGGCGCCGACTCCAATCACGACATTTCAACCGCAACGTTCAAGACAGAGGAGAAGATCGAGAAGTCTTCCCAGCAAGCTAGCAAGGCTCCACGATCTCGGGGGCTAGTGTCGGGGATATGAACCCCGGATATCCCAAAGAAGCCCATTTCTTCAACTCTCCGCAGGCCGGCTGAACAAGCGCCGGCTGCGCGGTGCCGCCTGAAACTCGCCGGATGAAGCAAGCCGTCTGCGTCTACCCGGATGCGGACGTCCGGCTGGACTGAAGCCGGACGCACCAACCGACAACTCCGTACGGGTGGGCCCTGTTCGTATAACCGCTCTTAGTGAACAGTACCCCTTGTCGGGCATCTCCTGTACCGAATCATGACAACAAGCTCTAGCCGGCTCAAGAAGTAGTGATGTCATAGGGGCAAACTTGTAACTTCCCTGTAACCCAAAACCCTAGCCCGCTGCCTATATAAAGCGGGCTAGAGCCTCCTGCGCGAGGCATAAGAGACATGCACACGAGCAACCGGAGCACCACGTAGTATCATCTTCAACCTCCAGCGGGCTGCCACCTGAAACAGCTCAAGGAGCACCATTGTAGCCCGATTCTGTGATCAATCAATAAGAACAAGAAGAGCAGGACGAGGGGGTGTTACCTCCTCAAGGAGGGCCCTGAACCTGGGTAACTAGCGTGTGCTTGCGTGCTTGTTGCCCAATCCCGCGCGAGCATCCATCGTCGCCTGCCCCACAATCTTTTCCATCTCTGATGGATATGCCGTGCAACCCACCACGACAATAACCGTGGACACGGCTTTTCGAAAATATTAAACCCTGCAGGGGTGTACTGTTTTTGCCATTGGTACCGTCCGGCTCGCCTGATTAGCTCTCTTCCGGGGAAAGCCAGCGAGTGAGCGCGGTTAAGCCTTTACCTTGCATGAGGCTAACCCAAGGATCATCAGTGTGCGGAAGGACAGGTTCAGTGCCTATTTCAACACCCTGCCCCGCGGCCACATCCTAAACACCACCGTCCTCATCGAGCCTTTTTCCACCATCCCACTCACACGCAAATGGAAAGCTCAAACTAGAGGACCCTTGGCTAGCCCCTCACAAGTTATTTAGTTAGTAAGGAGCCCATACCCCCACCAATGGAAGCACACTCGGTTCTTCGTTCTAGCTAAAAGCACTCTCAGTCTAGGCGACAAGAATGAGGCAAAACACCATCACCCTGATGGCAACTCATCCAAGTCTTTAATCATTTTAATTAAGTACCACAAGTTTCCACCTCGTCCGAGCATTCCATCATTTTCACAATTACGGAAATAATCACCGGATGACTAAGCATTCGAATAAGCAAGGCTAAGCATATCTAAGAATATAAACAGTAGATATGAATTAATTCAGGCCAACACATCAAACCTATGGTTAATAGGAGGGGAAACATGTAATGGTGTAGGGAACATGCAATTCATAGGATACTCTACACATTGACCAAAAGTTGACATTGGAATCGAATGCAATATTATGGTGGAGAAAATACTTGTAAAAAAATAGGATGATATATGCCAAGATGGTTAGGTTATCTCTTGCCTTGCTGACGGGGCTGGTAGCACGGATCGTCGAGATATGGAGGGGGAACATCGACTCCTGAATCTACCGATGCACAAACAATACGAAGAGAACAAAATAAATAACACGAGAAAGGTGCAATGCACAATCATGATGACATGTCAAGTTTATGCACTGATATCATCATTTAATTTAGTTAACAAATTAAATGGAGTGCCAAATAATTGCTGCAATTCTTTGGAAACAACCCCATGTTTAACTTAATGACCATATTGCTTATGAACTATTACAGTACTAAATTGTGGTTTAATTATGCATGAACATGACATGAATAGATAGGTATTGTTCTCCTGAGAATTTTGGTACCTTGTTTGCAATTTTCCGAGTAACGATGAATAAATGGTGAAATAAATGGTTATTCAAATATTATTCTTTTAACCATTTGAAGAATAAACATCAAAGGAAAAGTTGTTGTCATGATGTGAAATTGGCATAACTTGATAGCCTTTGATTTGCTGATCAATTTGGTATATCTTTTGCAAGATTTGAATTAATAGTTATTTAGTTATGATTTTCACAAGTTTTAACTAGTTGAGTCGGTACTTCCGGCTAAATGCCCGGTAGTACCGGTCAGGTCGGTACTTCCAGAACAACTTCCGAGCTACTTCCGGAAATTAACAGAAGTATCCAGTACCGAAACTACTCACGGTCGGTACTCCCGGCTTAATAGCTCGGTAGTACCGGTCATGTCGGTACTTCCGGAACAACTTCCGGGCTACTTTCAGTAATTGACAGAAGTATCCAGTACCGAAACTACTTATGGGCGGTACTACCGGCTAACTACCCAGTAGTACCGGCGAAGCGTTTTGCGCACGATCGGCGCGCGCGCGGTGACCACCGGCTGTAATGGCCGGGGTTTTTCCCCAAATTAGAATTGCCTTTTATTTTATTTTTGCATCATCATGACATCAGCATCATTGCATCGCATATTTTTTGGCAACAAAAATTATTTTTAATAAACCCTATTTTATTTTTCTAAAATTGCCGGAAAAGTTTTACCGAGACAGTCGTCTCCCTTTTCAAAAAATTTTTGTCAAAATAATTTGCAAAAGAAAATTAAAATTTGAGACGCGAGAGAGTAGCCCAAACCCGCCCAAGCCCACCTAACCCGCAAAACCCTAGGCTTCCCCTGGTCTTTTTTTGTTCTACCCCCTGAGTTTTGCAGCCACCCTCCTCTTCTTTTCTGTTTTTGCGAATGGGTCCTTCCACCTCGCAAAATACCCTTTTCCTTTCTTTTCAGCTCCCTCCACCTTATCCCTTATCTTCTCTTCCTTCCCTTTTCCCTTCTTCTTCCCCATCCTCCCGTGCTCGACCTCCACCCCGCACCCGCGCGTGCTCTGCCGCAGCACACCTCCACCACCCAGGCCGGCCGCCCTGGCTCGCCACCGGCCGCACCCTCTCTCCCCGGCGCCACTCTCCCTCTATGTCCCCTCCTTCCTCGGCCGTCGTCCTCTCCCTGCTCCGCCTCTCCCTGCACCGCGCCAGCCATGGCCGCCCTCAACCGTGGTCCTCCTCTCCGCGTTGGCCGGTTCCTCCCCATGCTTGCTCTCCTCTTCCTTACCCCTCCTCCGAGCTTCCCATCGAGCCCCCTCTTCCCCGCCGGTTCTTCTCCCTCTTGGCTCCCCCACGCGCCCAGCTCTGGCCGGCCCGACCCCGACGTCCCCGTACCCATCCATGGCCGCGCCTCCTCTCCTCCTTCCCCTTGCCCGCTGCAGCTCCCGTCCCCGTCGACCATCTCGCCGGCTCCCCTGCATCACCCCCTCCCACCAAGCTCCGCCCGCAACCTCGCCTCCCTCCCGCATGGCTCGTCCGCCGCCGCCCTCGTCCGTAGCCGCGCCGGCTGCCTCCTGCTTGACCTCCACGAGCTCCTCCTCCGGCTCCCCTCCTCCAGCAGCTCCTTCCTCCTCCACCGTGGCCGGCCCGCTGCGCCTCCGACCTCCTTTCCCCGGTGCCCACAACCTGTTCGACGAAAAGCCTGCAAAGAGCCTGCACGTTCTTGTCTTTGTGCTTGTGTCCGCTGCCATCACCGTGACCGTCCCCTACCGTTGCCGTGTTGCTGCTGCAGCCGTGCTCGCGTTCCTGATGTTTCCCGTTCCCGGTGCGGTTCCCCGATGTTTCCCGGTGATTTTCCCGATGTCGTGGAATGTTCCCCGACGCTCCCGTTCTGTCTCCGTTTCGCGTCCCCGATGAGTTCTCCGTTCCCGTTTCCCGTCGTGAAGCCGTTTTCGACGCCAAGATCTTCGTGGACCGACGAGTTCTTCGTGCCGTGCACCGGTACCCGAGTTCTCCGTTTCCACACTCGATGACCGTGATGGCCGATCCCCGATGCTCCGTGAACGACTACCACGACGACACGACTACTTCCACGATGACCATGAAACGTGCAACGCCAAGATCTACCCCGACCGGAACCCGCCAAGATCTCCGACTCCCCGTTGCCATAAACCCCCGTCGACCCCGAAGGCGGAACGCCAAGGTCCGCCACGACTATGACCCGAGTACGACTACCTCCCCGACGTCGACTACTTCGACTACGGACGGAACGACTAGTTCGACTACTTCGACGACTACTTCGACTACTTCCTCTCTGATTCGAAGACGGTTGTCCCGAATCCGAAGTTTCCCCGAATCCAATGTGTGACCCCAACCTTAAACCCTATATACCATATATGCGTATCTTATAAAATCATGCATGCTTAATTAACATCGCACCTTTATCCATTTAGTCGAATTAAATCAAATAAATTATGGGGTTTGTCCGGTGCATTTATATTGTGCACCGATCCCATTTAAAATGATTTGCCATGTGTTAGGGAATAAAATTGAATCACAATTAATTTGTCATGCATCATGTCATCAACATGCCGATTCTTTTGCCGTAGTAGTAAAATGCATCTTTTATGTTTCCAGTGTTTGTTGCTTCTTCGGGAATAGGACGTTGAGTTGATGTGAGCAACGACAGGTTCTGCTACCTCTACCGGATTGCAAGCAAGTGATACTCCCTTGCTATCTTTACTTGTTTTCTGTCTCTCACTCGTCCTATCTTTTGTTCCTTGCTAGCCTTATGTCACGATGCTTGTGTCTCGATACTATATGCATGTTTATCTTGCAGCCATGATATAGCCACACCCCCACATCCTAATACCCTGTTGTTTGTTTACCTTGTTAGCCTTGCGAGTCGTAGTGCTTGCTTAGGTGCTTTGCTTGAGTCTTGTTATCTCTTTATCTAGTCTTGCTTATAACATGATAGCTAGGCTCAGCTAAAATGGTAATCTTTAATTTCTGTTGCGATGGGAATAACTTAATAAAGATAAGGCACCGGCGGAAGGCCAATCGTGGTGATTTGCTCTGCTAGTGTCGCCTAGGACCCGAGTTCTTTTCCGCTGATCCAAGACTGAGCGCACTAACCACATGTGGGAGTTCTATGGGCCTCCCCGCAATCTATTACCGGATCCTCAAACTTGTCCAGGATGCCACAAGTAGTTCGGGTGTTTCAGTAGGTCTTGCAGCACGTGGCGTTTACCGCATGTGGACGGAGGGCAATCGTATGAGTGTTCCTCCCGACACCGTCCTCGCATCGGTTAGTCCCACCTCGAAGCTTCGGCCGGACTCTCAAGGTGGATCAGACCTAGCTAGGTGGCTCCCTAGACTTGTTTGTAGTGAAGGGAAGTATTGCGTCGAAACCTCCACTGGTACACCTCTAAGCGAGAGTTTCGATGCGTGTGGGTTCATTGGTGCATCCCTGCAGGGTGAAATCTTTTCGAAAAGCCGTGTCCGCGGTTATGGACGACTTGGTGAAATGCGCTGGCTAAAAAGATCATAGACAACTTGCACCTAATGATTATAACTTGACTAGTAAGATAGATTACTTGAATAATAATTCCATAAAACTTGTCCACCGTGTGAATTGCCCTGATTGCTTCCTCGTGGGTGGTTGATCGAGGGAGTAATACTTGGACGGGTTTTTGATGTGGTGAGTAGTTTAGTTGGTTTCTTATGCGCTCTCTTATCTTGTCTCTTTAGACGAAAGTTGTATCGTGTCTCTATAAGTTGTTAGTGCTGCTTGCCGCCGCCTCAATCGCTAACCCTCTTTCCCCAGAATTCCAGCTTTGATATCTTGTGAGTAATACTTGCCAGTACTTCTACTAGTACTGACCCGTTCGGGGCTGCTATTCCAATGCAGCCAACATGTTTGAAGTTTGACGACGTTAGCTTGGGAATCCCTCCGGCTTGGCCTGGGCAGGGATATGGTGCCTTGTTTATCTTCAGGACTCTTAGTCCAATTTGTTTCTTGTCCGTAGCCGGACGCTACCCGCTTCCGTTGTTTCTTTGGTTCTTTGTATTGTATCTTTGTTGTTCTTGACTCGGTGGGTCGTTGTTTTATATATGTTCTTTTGTGGGTTCCAACGAGAACTGTTGTAATGTTATCACAATTCCACCCGCATAACGTGTGTGTTGGGACGTGCACGTTATGCCTGGTGGGCATCCTTTGGCATCGTTATTATGCGGATTTTGCTGGAACACTAAAATCTGCATAGTACCGATCTTGGGGCGTTACACCGGTGGCGACGTGCATGGACACGGCGGCGTACGGAGTGCGAGGACAAGTTACCGGGTGCATTCGACGCGCCGCTCTACGGCGTACCAGTGACGTGTGGCGCCGCTACTTCTTGGTCGCCGGAACGACGAGGGCGACAGCGACCGGCGGCGGTTCTAAGGCATGCTACGGCGGCGCGGAGGAACTAGGGGGAGGAGAGGATCGGAGATGTCCCGGAGGACCAGCAGCTCACCAGGAGCACGAATCCGCGGATGGCGAGGCGTGGGGAGGTCGGAGAAGGTGGCGAGCATGCTCGACGTGCGGTGGCCGGAGGCGAAGAAGAAGTGGACGACGGCGGCGAGTCCGGGTAGCCCGCGTTGATTCCTTCCGCGTGGAGGTAGAGGGCGATGAGGCGGAGAGATTCCTGGTCTTTGATCTACTCTGGGAGCTCTCAGTCGATGGCGATTCGACGGTGGGCGCGGCTAGATTCGACCATGGCGGCGCACACCGAGAGAGAGAGAGAGGTAGGGAGAGGGAGCAGGTGAGAGTGAGGGGAGAGAGAAGCTAGGGCAGGGCCTCGGGGTGGTCTTATCCACGGATGGGGGAGCACATCGGCATGGCTCCAGTGCGGGTTCGGCAGCGACGCGCGTGTGCGGCAAGCACGTCACAGTGCCGTTCGGTCGCTACAGGGGAGGAAGAAGGTAAGTTTGCGAAAACCCCCTGGCCTCATTTAAATTATTTACCTTTTGGTCCAGCAGGTTTTTAGGGATTTAATTGAGCCACTTAAACAGTTCTGAAAATTATGAAAATATTCAGGTAAATCTCCACATAATATTTGGAAGCGCCACAAAAATTGGTGCTGCAAAATAAAATGTATTAAACAACATTTGTTCATAGAGTTTGAATATGGCAAATTTCGATAATTTCCAAATGGTCTTTATTTTACTTTAGCTATTTATTTGGGGCACTTAAATAATTCATAAGTTTATGAAAATATTTATGGAGGATCTGTAACATCCCAAATTTATAATAAGAATTAACAAGACCCAAAATTCAGAACCAACAAAAACTTTTTGAAATTGCTTCACTACTGATTGTGTTTTCCTTTATATTGTCCTGTTTGGCCTTGTGTGACTTGATGTTTATGCTTGTTTGACTAGTAAATATTAATCCAAGAACCCAACCCATGTAAAAATATATTAAAACTTGGTGCTCATGTTATGACAAGAGTAGATTCCATATATCTTTTCCAATCTTATTTTGGCAATGTCTATTTCAATGATGTTTGATTTCAGCAACAAATAAAATACCCTTTAGTTGAGAAAGTAAAAGTATTTCCAAAATTATGTGTTCCCAAAAATAAGGAGACCTATATGTTATCTCCTATCTAACTATCAACCTTGATATTTTGCATGTGAATGCAACTCCCATTTCATAAACTCTGATTTCCACTCCATTTGAAAATAACACTAGTGGGAAATATATTACCCCACATATTTCTCTTTATCAAACCTTTTGAAAACTATTAAGTTATGAGTTGAGAGATTCCTTAAACATCATCTTGTCATAATTGAGTGTGATCATTTTTACAAGATAGTATTGTTAATTATGAAAATGGTGGTATGATTAATTCATATGGTTTGATTTGGTGGTCTTGATTTTGATGTTGACATTGTTGTGTTGTTGCTTGTGAGGATAATTCCTCAGTTGTGCTTAATACTTAAATAACATCAACCTGACAACAAATTTGGAGGGTGACTTGAATAAAAACAAACCCTCTAAAATTATTCACACCTAAGTTGAAATCCTAAATTAAGGGAAATGATCTTATTTAAATTCCCTCTCTATCTATTCCTCTATTTTATAAAAAACAATTATCTTTTCCTTATTCTAGGAATGAGATGAAATAATAATCATTTCAACTCCATCTCACTCACTCCTCAAGTAAGCATGCTTTTTGATTTAAAACAAAACCCTCAAATTATTGAACAAAAGGAGATGAGTTAAACGAATGATCTTAATAAATAAATTTCCCTCCCAATTTATTCTACCACTTTCCTCTCTCAAATATTATTTTCAAGAATGCAAATATAAATTTCCATTTCTTTCTTTATTCCACTAAATCATCAAATGTGCTATGTTGCACTTATCAAATAAATATCATCACAACACCACAAATCTCTATTATATAAGAAGCAAATTGTGGAAACAAATTCCAAAATTTCAAATTTAAATTTGGTTGACACATTTCGTCGAACACCTAGGAGGCAGTGCCCATGTTCTTCCCCAAAATCGAGTTGAATTCGATCGAATTCGATCGAATTTCGTCGATTCCCTGCACCCCATTGCTCCTCTCCACTCTCTGATCATCCCTCGAGCACCAGAGCATCAAGGGAGTGACCCAGTGGTCGGTGTGGTACATCGATGCCAGGGAGCAGCCGTGCTGTAGCCACGCCATTGTGCTTGCTCCTGTGGAGGAGACCACGTAGCCGCCCACCTAGCCCATTGCCTCGCCCGACCCTTTCCTCGCGCCCCTCTGCCCCTTCTGGAAGAGACCATACCAGCCCCAAGCTGCCCACGGCGTGCTCTTGCTCGCGCCCGTGCGCACGCCGCCATGGCAGAGCGCCAATGTCGGCCCCGACCATCCACTGCCTCCCCCGCCTACGCAACACCGCCCAGCAGCTCCACGTGCTCCCTGTGACCTCTAGGGCATGGTGGCACCGCCCCTAGAGCCCTCTCCCACTCCCTGTACGTCGACCACCGTGGACCACCGTTGGCCCTATAAAGAGCCCCCGAGCCCCGCGTTTCTCCACAGCTCACCCCACTGCCCTCCCTGCTCTCCACTCTCTCCAGTGCACCGCTAGGAGGGCTTACACGCTGCAACATCCGCTACCAAGGTCGGGAGTGTCCGCTACGACCGACGGAGCCAAGGTCGAGGTCAACCATGGCCGTGCCCTGTCCTGCTCCCTTTTCTCTCCTCTCTGCCCTGCACCCTCTCCACCATAGCCACCGCACTCACCCGCTTCGATTTCCCTCTGTTTGGTGCACAGACACGACGCCAGAAGCTCGCTGGAGTTCCGCCAAAGCCGAGGAAGCAGAGGAGCTCGCCGTGGTCAAGCCGAGCATCCCCGAGCATCGCCGTCCACGCCATCCTCTCTCCCGTGACCTCCGCACCCCCCTCTGTCGTCTATGCCACCTCCAGGAGCCCTAGGTGAGCCGTACTCAGCCCTCCACCGTCGCCGACCACGACAGCGCTGCCGTTCTAAAGGTCGTCTCCGATGGATGAATCGTGGGCCGCTGGATCTTGATCCAACGGCCGCATACCTTTTCGTTGTTTAAATCCAAAACACAAAAACTTCAGTACTGGACCCAATTTGTAAATTGAATATCTCGAGATTTATAAGTCCAAATAAATCAAACTCAAATGTTCTGGAAAGCCTATGAAATTATTTAACTCACCAAAGTGGTTTCATCTCATTTAGATTAGTAAATAAAGAGTAGTATTAAAAATGCCACAAGAGGAATAAAAACTAAACTTGTTTGTTTCTGATGCTCTGTTAACCCAAATAATGTCAAACCAATTTTTTTAGCTTAGTACTTGATCACTTAGCTCCCCTAATTTTTGGTAGATTTAATTGAGCATTACTAATTAATTGGCATCTATTGAAATTCAGAAAGCATTTCTGGACTAAAACATTTATTAATGGTTAATCCAAATGAGTTAGGGCCAATTTTGTTAGATCACATATAATCAGTGTTAGTTACCCCTAAAAGGATTTAATTTTTAGATTAACTTAACTTGAGTTGTAGCAAAAACTTGATTAAATAGTTTCTGTAATAAAACAAAAGTATAGAAAAATTGATAAATCCAAATGAAGCAAATCCAATTGGGTTGCCTTCCACACATCAGTACCTATCTTTAGAAATTTAGTTTGTATTTTTGTGACCAACAGAACCCAAGTTATGCAATTAAACATGCACCACTAGTTTCTGCCATATTTGAGATCTAATTAATTCAATTAAATTGAAATCGAATTATGTTGCCTTGTGGATGCAGTAGCTATGGGTGATGCCTGAGAGATGTTGTGATGCTTGATTGAGTAGTTTAGTAATGGTATGTATTGCTTGTTTATTTTTATGTTAGATTATTTTTGTGTGATTAATATGACTAGTTTGCTTGTTAAACTTGGTGGTCTTTAAGTTGAGTACTAGCTTGAGTATCTAGTAATATCTCTGCCTTACCTTGGTAAGATATTTAGAATTACGGAGAATAATAGGTGGCTTAACTTTTGTCTGAAGTATTTCCTGTTTAAATAAAGATGCTTAATCAAAAATTTAATCATAATTTTTAAACATGAGTAGTGTTTGTGATTGCCAAACTTGTTTGTTAAATAATAATCTTGTCTCATGATTGTTGTTTGTTAGTGTTGCTTGATGTTTGTTGTTGGAGTGTCCTACTGTATGTTGAATTGCGTTCTTTCCTTTTTGCGACGCTAGATATAAACGCTACCGGAGTGATCCTTGGGAACGATTTATTGGAGAAGAATCAGAGTTTATTTCGTTGATCAGTGAGGAGAAGTCTAGGGACATTATGCTGAAAACAGGCAAGCTACTTCTCTGAGCTTGCACCTATATACATCTATTTTGATTCACCTGTTTTACTTATAAAGAGCATAAAGGATTTATGTGGTTTTTGCCACTAAAGCTATGATTTTTTTGAAAACCCTTTTCCAAACCATAAGTATATTATTTTGACACCCTATATGGAGGTATTAGCTGGAAATTATTTTTCAAACTATAGGATGGGAAAAATATTGTTTACTCAAAACTCCTTTGAAAATACTTGTGTGGTTATGGAATGCCACAATGTTGGTGTGGAAATGGAGAAGTGGAGAATGATGATGTTTGTGAAAAATGCACATTGTGTCCTAGTACTATGACGACCAGCCAATAACCTGTGCGACCACATTTACCCACATATGGGAAAGGGCGTAGTCATATAATTTGCTCCTCTAGTATGGGATGCCTCAACAACAAGGATGACCTCGTTCCATGAGGGGATGGTCATGGTGACCTACCCCCTGACCTGGGTCCTAGCAATCTGATGGATGGAGGATTGAAGATCCATATTTGGGTCGCCGGGCAGAACTACGAGTCCTCACACTTAGGTTCCTCGACGGGGGATCCTGTACTAGGTGTCGAGGGAATGGTGAATTCGTAGCGGTAGGGTCCTACACTAGCATGAGCAAAGGACAGGCTATGGTCGGTGGCTCAACTTCGCATACACCTTGTATGGCGAGACGTGGCAAACACGATGAGTTACCGGATGGATGTGGGAAAAGCGTGCTACCTCTGCAGAGGGTAAAACTATTCGAATAGCCGAGTCCTCGGATATGGACAGTTGGGAGGCTGTCCTAGACCATGTGCAAGTTTTGGAAAAGATTTGAGATTTGAAAGAGAAAAATGAAATGGAGGATGTTTTATGCAACTATGCCAATGGGCCGGCATGAGGTTGTTGGGATTGAATGACCATGAAGGGTTATGGTCGAAAAAGGAGGAGTTTTGGAGAAATAAACAAAATGGTGATTTTCCGAGAAAAACGTTTTTAAAAAGGGACTTCTTACCTTTTTCAACAAACATCTATTTTCAGGAAAAACGTTTTAAAAACAAACTCCTTACAAAGACAGTTTTATGGGAAAAAGATCTAAAAGCCTTCTTTTCTTTTTGAACAAAGGCTATGGATGTTTTCGAAAAAAATATACAAGGGTTATGAAAAGTTATAAAATTCTCCTTATTTGTTTTTAACGAAAGTTGTAGAGTTTTCAGACAAAGTTTTATTAAACAAAAGTCTATCCTTCTCTTTTCAATAAGGATAGAGTTTTCAAAGCAAACAAGGTTTTACTCAAACTATAAAAAGTGCAGTGCATGCTCATTCGGGGGTAGTTTGCGAGTACAATCAAATGTACTCAAATTGGTTTCGTCCCTGGCTATTGTCTTAGCCAGATTTTAAAGAAGAGCAGCTTGAAGAAGAGGGCGGAAATGACGTCAATGCGAACTAGGGCGCTTCCCAGTCAGTTGCCTGTAGGGTTAAGGTGAATGCCTTGGGCTCCACGTTGTTTGGTGATTTCTGCTGCAAGTACCTATTGAAGAGTATGACTTCAATCAAGTAAGTAAATTCCTTCGGTATTTATGGATGTTCCTTTATTACCAGTTTGATTGTGCTCAGCGACACACTAATCATGGGATCGCTGATGTAGACACAAGGGTATTTTGGACGGCTAGTCCGGGGTCCCCACAAACTTGGTATCAGAGCAATCCTGACTGTAGGAGACCTTAGTTAGCATGGACATTAGTTAGGAAAGCAAATATTTTTGTTAAAAATATATTACTACCAAAATATATTTTTATCTAGAGAAGTCCGAAAATGGCTTTGCCCTTCTCATCTTCTCAAATATTTAAAAGTCTTACCCCTCTATTTTAAGATTTTCCAAGGAATCTTCTGTTATCTCTTACCTGTTCAAAACCAAGAGTATACTTGACGATGAACCCAAGTGAGACCTAATTAGTTAGCACCCACAAGAAGAAGCTTCTATCACAAATACTCAACATTCAACCTCAGGGTGGTTGATTTGCAAACGCCAAGATCGTCAATGTCAACAAAGCAAGAGACTTCTGAAGACCTCAGCTCAACATCAACAATTCTACTCAAGTTGCAACTTCGATGATCTCAATTTCTCCAGCGGAAGACTAAGGCGATAAAATGAAGACTTCACCAACCATTTTTAACAACGACCCATAGGAAAACTTATGATAGGAACTTTGGTTACCCCGACTACCACGAGTATTAGGCGTCCGTTGGTACTAGACGTACCTTGTGTGCACCTTGCTTGTGTGTACTCTGCTTGTGTGTTGTTTGTGAGATGGTAAAAGGAGTTTTATAAAAAGAATAGTTTAGTTTCCTTTTGCCACCTAAATTAAAAAAAATAAAAAAAACCAATTTTTACCTCTTCACCCTAGTTGCACCTTGTTGCAGATGTAAACCCGCCAAGGAAATTCTTTCTAAAATATTTTCCCTCTCATCTAAACCATCTCCCGTTCAGATCTGATAGTTCCGCAAGATACAAAAGACCCCCGATCCTTAGCCAAATAGCCGGAAATTTTTGTAACCTAGCCGGCAAGTCAGACAATGGACTTCATGCACCATCTGGGGCAATTGCGTCAAGATCTTGAAGGAAACTGCAATTGTACGCCAACCTCATGAAGACACGAGCCCCACCTCACAAAATTAACTTGTGAAATTACAAGAATACCACACTAACTTACCATATCTAACTTAGGTTAACAAATGACTCAAGTCCACGATAGTACCAACTAATCTTCTAGGACCACAAACCTTGACATGAAACGAGGACATAAGGAGACTCATTTAGAATTGGTAACTAGAGGAACTCAAGGAGTGCATAAGAGTTGCTATGAAGATTCGAGCTCAGAGACCGACGGTAATCATGTACCTACCCGCTTGACGAGCAGTTAGTGGCATCTTAATCCCTTGCGCTAACCTTGCTAGGTTTGACCCACCCAAATTTGTCCCGTGAAATAAAACCAAAGAAAAACCTCGACTAACTCCTACCTATCACCGCAAACTTGGGAAAGATGGATGAGAACCCTAGCCTGCCGCTGATTTTCTGAAGATTATATGAAGCCTCAAGCACAAGACTCATCCAAGGGAGATCGCCACCAACCAACCCGAAGGAAACCAACTTTAAAGATCGTCAACATGGAGTTACCCCAGGAAAAAAAAGGACGCCATCGACGTCATCTGCAGAACAACAATACTAGTTCAAACCGGATCAACTAATCAAAACAAGAAAGACAAAGGTGCCTGTTTGGAAAACAACTGGTGTGAAGATTCTTCACTAATTTTTCTAAAGTCCATTAAGCCGTGACTTTTTGAACCAACTTACCAAATTCTAGATTAACATCTGACCCCAGTTTGTGACAGCACTAACTGGCCTTATCTAACAGCAAGTTTGACAAGAAGAGCGGTGATATAGAAAGAATCACCTATGGCTGGTAGTGAAAGGGCTCGCCATCATCAAGGCCGAAGTCGATCAACATCGAAGACCATCTGCGCGAAATTGAACCAGGAAGAAAGCACCATCGACGCTACCTATCGAGCAATCATCCTGTTCAACTGGCCTCGATCAATCACACCGAAGGAGGATTCAAGAAAGCACGAACATCGCTGCTGACATGAAGCTCTTTCTCTAACTTATTAAGGCTAAATGAGAACGCAACCCTTGTACCCTCGTCGAACAACAGACCAAACCTCCTACCTTTAGGGTCCTTGTACTGACTTTTAGATTCCTCTGGAAGCTCGATACCCTCGACTGTACTTCTTCAGATTCTTACCAACGCTTCATGAAGCTCGAGAACCAGGGAAGTCAGCAATGAAGTTCCTCCTTCACTCAGCTGAGGAAGGACAAGCATGAAGACAAATAACCAATGGAATACCCAGAAGAATCAAACGACGTAAGCACCTGCTGTGGACAACATCAATCACCAAGCAAGTTCAGACGCCCTTAGCAATTTTTAACATCCTTCTTCTAACTAGAAACCAGAGAGAGTTGAGTACGTAGACTCGACGCCTCCTGAAAACCATGCGTCCCCATCTGTGACCCTCGTAATGAGAAAATAGTACGAAGTGATATCTGCACCGACCCCAAGCACCAAGGATTGACAACCAAGACGAAGATCGTCAAGCTACTCAAGAAGAACAATGCCTCCAAGTCAACTCCAGCTGCAAACTTCAGCAAGACCGATTAAAAACCCCTTTTTAAGGGGGGAAGACCTGCAATAGGTATATAAGAATGTGGTAATAATTAGTTCCTTGCGCCTTAGCCTTGTAGAAACTGGAAACAGCCAACCAAGACTATCCATCAGCATCGATCGTCAAGTCAACCCTATCATCCAGGATCTGAACCCATCAGAGCAAATTATCGACAAGGAACGACCTCGTAACATCAATTTGTCAAGATCTCACATAGCGACCTCACTGAAGAAGCAACGACCTCGGAAGAATAGCCATCCCAAAACCCGTGCCCTCGTACTCCCTGTACCCCGGGCAAATCTCGAGACGATATTTATTTTAAGGGGGGAAGGATTTGTCACATCCCAAATTTATAATAAGAATTAACAAGACACAAAATTCAGAACCAACAAAAACTTTTTGAAATTACTTCACTACTTATTGTGTTTTCCTTTATATTGTCCTGTTTGGCCTTGTGTGACTTGATGTTTATGCTTGTTTGACTACTAAATATTAATCCAAGAACCCAACCCAAGTAAAAATATATTAAAACTTGGTGCTCATGTTATGACAAGAGTAGATTCCATATATCTTTTCCAATCTTATTTTGGCCAAAGTCTATTTCAATGATGTTTGATTTCAGCAACAAATAAAATACCCTTTAGTTGAGAAAGTAAAAGTATTTCCAAAATTATGTGTTCCCAAAAATATGGAGACCTATATGTTATCTCCTATCTAACTATCAACCTTGATATTTTGCATGTGAATGCAACTCCCATTTCATAAACTCTTATTTCCACTCCATTTGAAAATAACACTAGTGGGAAATATATTACCCCACATATTTCTCTTTATCAAACCTTTTGAAAACTATTAAGTTATGAGTTGAGAGATTCCTTAAACATCATATTGTCATAATTGAGTGTGATCATTTTTACAAGATAGTATTGTTAATTATGGAAATGGTGGTATGATTAATTCGTATGGTTTGATTTGTGTGGTCTTGATTTTGATGTTGACATTGTTGTGTTGTTGCTTCTGAGGATAATTCCTCAGTTGTGCTTAATACTTAAATAACACCCACTTGACAACAAATTTGGAGGGTGACTTGAATAAAAACAAACCATCTAAAATTATTCACACCTAAGTTGAAATCCTAAATTAAGGGAAATGATCTTATTTAAATTCCCTCTCTATCTATTCCTCTATTTTATAAAAAACAATTATATTTTCCTTATTCTAGGAATGAGATGAAATAATAATCATTTCAAGTCCATCTCACTCACTCCTCAAGTAAGCATGCTTTTTGATTTAAAACAAAACCCTCAAATTATTCAACAAAAGGAGATGAGTTAAACGAATGATCTTAATAAATTAATTTCCCTCCCAATTTATTCTACCACTTTGCTCTCTCAAATATTATTTTCAAGAATGCAAATATAAATTTCCATTTCTTTCTTTATTCCTCTAAATCATCAAATGTGCTATGTTGCACTTATCAAATAAATATCATCACAGCACCAAAAATCTCTATTATATAAGAAGCAAATTGTGGAAACAAATTCCAAAATTTCAAATTTAAATTTGGTTGACACATTTCGTCGAACACCTAGGAGGCAGTGCCCATGTTCTTCCCCAAATTCGAGTTGAATTCGATCGAATTTCATCGATTCCCAGCAACCCATTGCTCCTCTCCACTCTCTGATCATCCCTCGAGCACCAGAGCATCAAGGGAGCGACCCAGTGGTCGGCGTGGTACGTTGATGCCAGGGAGTAGCCGTGCTGTAGCCACGCCATCGTGCTTGCTCCCGTGGAGGAGACCACGTAGCCGCCCACCTAGCCCATTGCCTCGCCCGACCCTTTCCTCACGCCCCTCTACCCCTTCTGGAAGGGACCACACCAGCCCCGAGCTGCCCACGGCGTGCTCTTGCTCGCGCCCGTGCGCACGCCGCCATGGCAGAGCGCCAATGTCGGCCTCGACCATCCACTGCCTCCCCCGCCTGCGCAGCACCGCCCAGCAGCTCCCCGTGCTCCCCGCGACCTCTAGGGCATGGTGGCACCGCCCCTAGAGCCCTCTCCCACTCCCTGCACGTCGACCACCGTGGACCGCCGTTGGCCCTATAAAGAGCCCCCGAGCCCCGCGTTTCTCCACACCTCACCCCACTGCCCTCCCTGCTCTCCACTCTCTCCCGTGCACCGCCAGGAGGGCTTACATGCTGCAACATCTGCTACCAAGGTCGGGAGTGTTCGCTACGACCGACGGAGCCAAGGTCGAGGTCAACCATGGTCGTGCCCTACCCTACTCCCTTTTATCTCCTCTCTGCCCTGCACCCTCTCCACCATAGCCACCGCACTCACCCGCTTCTATTCCCCTCTGTTTGGTGCACAGACGCGACGCCAGAAGATCGTCGGAGTTCCGCGAAAGCCGAGGAAGCAGAGGAGCTCGCCGTTGTCAAGCCAAGCATCCTCGAGCATCGCCGTCCACGCCATCCTCTCTCCCGTGACCTCCGCACCCCCCTCTGTCGTCTACGCCACCTCCAGGAGCCCTAGGTGAGCCCTACTCCGCCCTCCACCATCGCCGGCCACGACGGCGCTGCCGTTCTAAAGGTCGTCGCTGATGGATGAATCGTGGGCCGCTGGATCTTGATCCAACGGCCGCATACCTTTTCGTTGTTTAAATCCAAAACACAGAAACTTCAGTACTGGACCCAATTTGTAAATTGAATATCTCGAGATTTATAAGTCCAAATAAATCAAACTCAAATGTTCTAGAAATCCTATGAAATTCGTTAACACACCAAAGTGGTTTTATCTCATTTAGATTAGTAAATAAAGAGTAGTATTAAAAAGGCCACAGGTGGTATAAAAACTAAACTTGTTTGTTTCTGATGCTCTGTTAACCCAAATAATGTCAAACCAATTTTTTTAGCTTCGTACTGTGATCACTTAGCTCCCCTAATTTTTGGTAGATTTAATTGAGCATTACTAATTAATTGGCATCTATTGAAAGTCAGAAAGCATTTCTGGACTAAAACATTTATATAACAATAATGGTTAATCCAAATGAGTTAGGGCAAATTTTGTTAGATCACATATAATCAGTGTTAGTTACCCCTAAAAGGATTTAATTTTTAGAGTAACTTAACTTGAGTTGTAGCAAAAACTTGATTAAATAGTTTCTGTAATAAAACAAAAGTATAGGAAAATTGATAAATCCAAATGAAGCAAATCCAATTGGGTTGCCTTCCACACATCAGTACCTATCTTTAGAAATTTAGTTTGTATTTTTGTGACCAACAGAACCCAAGTTATGCAATTAAACATGCACCACTAGTTTCTGCCATATTTAAGATCTAATTAATTAATAGTTAATTCAACTAAATTGAAATCAAATTATGTTGCCTTGTGGATGCAGTAGCTATGGGTGATGCCTGAGAGATGTTGTGATGCTTGATTGAGTAGTTTAGTAATGGTATGTATTGCTTGTTTATTTTTATGTTAGATTATTTTTGTGTGATTAATATGACTACTTTGCTTGTTAAACTTGGTGGTCTTTAAGTTGAGTACTAGCTTGAGTATTTAGTAATATCTCTGCCTTAGCTTGGTAAGATATTTAGAATTACGGAGAATAATAGGTGGCTTAACTTTTGTCTAAAGTATTTCCTGTTTAAATAAAGATGCTTAATCACAAATTTAATCATAATTTTTAAACATGAGTAGTGTTGGTGATTGCCAAACTTGTTTGTTAAATAATAATCTTGTCTCATGATTGTTGTTTGTTAGTGTTGCTTGATGTTTGTTGTTGGAGTGTCCTACTGTATGTTGAATTTCCTTCTTTCCTTTTTGCGACGCTAGATATAAACGCTACCGGAGTGATCCTTGGGAATGATTTATTGGAGAAGAATCAGAGTTTATTTCGTTGATCAGTGAGGAGAAGTCCAGGGACATTATTCTGAAAACAGGCAAGCTACTTCTCTGAGCTTGCACCTATATACATCTATTTTGATTCACCTGTTTTACTTATAAAGAGCATAATGGATTTATGTGGTTTTTGCCACTAAAGCTATGATTTTTTTTTGAAAACCCTTTTCCAAAACATAAGTATATTATTTTGACACCCTATATGGAGGTATTAGATGGAAATTATTTTTCAAACTATGGGATCGGAAAAATATTGTTTACTCAAAACTCCTATGAAAATACTTGTGTGGTTGTGGAATGCCACAATGTTGGTGTGGAAATGGAGAAGTGGAGAATGATGATGTTTGTGAAAAATGCACATTGTGTCCTAGTACTATGACGACCAGCCAATAACCTGTGCGACCACATTTACCCACATATGGGAAAGGGCGTAGTGATATAATTTGCTCCTGCTAGTATGGGATGCCTCAATAACGAGGATGACCTCGTTCCATGAGGGGATGGTCATGGCGACCTACCCCCTGACCTGGGTCCTAGCAATCTGATGGATGGAGGATTGAAGATCCATATTTGGGTCGCTGGGCAGAACTACGAGTCCTCAAACTTAGGTTCCTCGACGGGGGATCCTGTACTAGGTGTTGAGGGAATGGTGAATTCGTAGCGGTAGGGTCCTATACTAGCATGAGAAAAGGACAGGCTATGGTCGGTGGCTCAACTTCGCATACACCTTGTATGGCGAGACGTGGCAGACACGATGAGTTACCGGATGGATGTGGGAAAAGCGTGCTACCTCTGCAGAGGGTAAAACTATTCGAATAGCCGAGTCCTCGGATATGGACAGTTGGGAGGCTGTCCTAGACCATGTGCAAGTTTTGGAAAAGATTTGAGATTTGAAAGAGAAAAATGAAGTGGAGGATGTTTTATGCAACTATGCCAATGGGCCGGCATGAGGTTTTTGGGATTGAATGACCATGAAGGGTTATGGTCGAAAAAGGAGGTGTTTTGGAGAAATAAACAAAATGGTGATTTTCCGGGAAAAATGTTTTTAAAAACGGACTTCTTACCTTTTTCAACAAACATCTATTTTCGGGAACAGCGTTTTAAAAAGAAACTCCTTACAAAGACAGTTTTATGGGAAAAAGATCTAAAAGCCTTCTTTTCTTTTTCAACAAAGGCTATGGATGTTTTCGAAAAAAAAATATACAAGGGTTATGAAAAGTTATAAAATTCTCCTTATTTGTTTTTAACGATAGTTGTAGAGTTTTCAGACAAAGTTTTATTAAACAAAAGTCTATCCTTCTCTTTTCAATAAGGATAGAGTTTTCAAAGAAAACAAGGTTTTACTCAAACTATAAAAAGTGTAGGGCATGCTCATTCGAGGGTAGTTTGCGAGTACAATCAAATGTACCCATATTGGTTTCGTCCCTAGCTATTGTCTTAGCCAGATTTTAAAGAAGAGCAGCTTGAAGAAGAGGACGGAAATGACGTCAATGCGAACTAGGGCACTTCCCAGTCAGTTGCCTGTAGGGTTAAGGTGAATGCCTTGGGCTCCACGTTGTTTGGTGATTTCTGCTGCAAGTACCTATTGAAGGGTATGACTTCAATCAAGTAAGTAAATTCCTTCGGTATTTATGGATGTTCCTTGATTACCAGTTTGATTGTGCTCAGCGACACACTGATCATGGGATCGCTGATGTAGGCACAAGGGTATTTCGGACGGCTAGTCCGGGGTCCCCACAGGATCCCAATAAAAATAATGAAGCTCCCCACCATTTTCTTTTGAATTTTTGAAAAGTCGAACTTGGATTCAAATTAGAAAATGATTTGAACCAATTTTGAATTCTCAATTTTTATTTCTTTTCTTAGCAAGAATTTTCCTTTGACAAATATTTATAAAATGTATTCTTGGAACTTCCTGGACATATTGGAAACTCGAGAATAATTTGTTTTGCCAATTTGAGCAATGTATTTGGTTTGGGGATTTGGGAAGGGTTTTGCTTCCTTTTTAGTAATTTCCAAGTGTTGCTTTATTTAACTTTAGCAATTTAAACAGGTATGCCATGATGCAATGAAATGCAAAAGTGAAAATTTGGCTCATATTTTAAGGTACCAAACTGGGGCTGTTACCCACAAGACCCTCTATAACATTAAAATCTTCCAAAGCGTTAATCCCTAGGAAGTTTCCACCTTTGATAGTGTCTAGGACATACCTATACCAACTTGTAATGCCAACATAAAAATTTCTAAGGAGAACAGTGGCCAAAGGCTTTTTGATGGACCTATGACGAGCATTATTAATCCTATACCAAGCATCTTTCAAACTCTCCCCACCTCTTTGTTTGAAGGTGAGTGTCGGCACAGTGGAAACCAGGGTACCACGGGCCGGCCTGCCAGGGCCCACTGGATTCTTTAGGCATTTTCGCTAAGGGCCAGGCTCTCCAAGCCTGGCGAGCCTCGCGAGGGTTTTTCCCTCGCGAGGGATCTTTTCTCCTCGTTGAGGGTTCTCTTGTTTGGAGAGGGACCGCTCCTTGACAAGGCGTCTCCGACGCCACCCGCGATTCTGCTAAGGACCAAGCCGAAGGGCTCGGCGAGGCTTTTAGCCTCGCGAGGCTCCTTCCTCGCGAAGCCTTCTCTGCCTCCGCGGCAGGGCGCACATGGGCTCTGCCCCCATCTGCAGGATGACGCGCGTGCCTACGCGCGATGACGACGACGCCGTAGTTGCCACTTCCATGTATAAAGCAGTCAACAAAGCGGCTTCAAGCAAAGCGGACAACGAGTATTGCCTCTTTGGCGATAAAGTGACCGTCTGCAGCTACGCTCCAAGGACGACGTCACCGTGGGTCACATCCCACCTCATCAAGCGCCAGCCCACCGTCCAGTTGGCCGGTGGCTTTTCCAGCTTTGGTTGCGCCGTCCATGCCATGGACCGCGTCCATGGACTCCACCTTTATCGTGCACCCTGCTCCTTCCCTCGTCGCCATGTGGTAACCCTTCCCGCCCAAATGTTTGGGCAGAAGAGGTCCAAGACGCCTATAAAAGGAGGGGGAGCACGCCCAAGCAAGGGGTTCGATCTTCGGTTGGTGCAGCTCTAGTAGATCCTAACCCTAGATCTGAAGACTAGCAAGTAGCCATTGTTAGCCACCTGGAGCTCTTCAAGCTCTCCTTGTACTGTGAACCTCTCCAAGCAGTGCAATACACCATAGCAGGACGTAGGGGTTTTACCTCCCAAAGAGGGCCCTGAACCTGGGTAAGATCTTGTGTCCATCTCTGCAGTGTCGTCCGCAGCGAGTCCGACGAGCACCGTCGCCGGAGCACGTTGAGGATTGCTTGACTCCGTGTTCAGCCCCTTACACGATACCTTGGAGACACCCCCAGTTCCTGGGAACATTCTCCGACATTTGGTGCGCCAGGTAGGGGGCTGAGGCGCGTCTTCATCCTCGACACAGCTATGGCCGGCTCTCGTGCCGAACGTCTAGTTCGCCGGACGGCTAGCACCGCCACCGCTCCTGCGGGCCGCCCGCGCGGCCGATCGCGTGGGAACTCTGCTCCGGATCGCCACGTCGACCCCGAGCCCCGCGTCGAGCACCCGGAGGACGATGACCACCACGACCACGCTGAGGATGACCTCGGCGAAGAGGACGCTTCCTCTCTGCACCCGTCGCAGGACCGTGCTGCCCCCTCGCTGGGCCGCCCTGCGCCCAGCCCGGCAACTGCGCTTCTCATGGCGCAGGAGCTGCTGCAGTACCGTCCTACGCCGAAGGCCCAGGAGGCCTGGCTCAACCGCCTCTCGGAGCTCGTCGGCGCCGCTCGAGTCGCCGCTCCTGCCCCGTCCCGTTCGCTGGTTACTTCGGGCCGCATGGGGGACGTGGCGCCAGGCGCCTCTCCCGCGCCTCCTCTCCATCCTGCACCTGCTCCAGCTCCACCGGTTGCACCGCAGCCTGCTCCAGCGGGGGCTCCTCCTCGCGACAACCGCGCTGCCTCGCACGCGTCGTCGCCGCACGACTGCCAAATTGTGCAGCGAGCCCCTGAGGACGCACGTGTGAGCATCAAGCACCAGCAGGACCGCCACAACCGCGCCGTCCAGGACGTCGCCACCGCCGGGCGCCATCTCCGCGCCACCCACGCCAGCGGTCCGGTCACCTACGGCACGACGGTTGCGTTCACTCGCACCCTCCGTCGCGTCGTCTGGCCCGTCAAGTTCAGGCCGGACCTGCCCCCGCGCTACGACGGCAAGAACAACCCTTTGGAGTTCCTGCAGCTCTACACTCTGGCCATCCAGGCCGCCGGGGGTGACGACAAGGTCATGGTGAACTGGTTCCCCATGGCCCTCAAGGACTCTGCGTCCTTATGGCTCACCAACCTCCCCGCCGAGTCCATCAACACTTGGGAGGAGCTCTGCCGGTGCTTCGTCGCCAACTTCAAGGGCACGTACGAGCGTGGCCTCACGTACAACGACCTCCGCGCCGTGCGTCAGAAGCCTGGCGGACCCTCCGCAAGTACATCCAGCGCTTCAGCCAGGTGCGCAACAAGATCCCCAACGCCACCGACGCGCAGGTCATTTCGGCCTTCCAGGCTGGAGTGACAGACGTGCGGATGCTCGAGAAGCTCGGCATCCACGATAACATCACCACCGTCGTCAAGCTCTTCGATGTGGCGGACAAGTGCGCCAAGGCTGAACAGGGCCGCGGCTGAGCCCGACGCCAAGCAGCCGCGTGCTGCCGCTCCAGCCGCGGGGTCCGAGAAGAAAGACGACCGCCCTTTCTGCGTCTACCACAACAGGCATTCTCATGCCACCAAGGACTGCTACGACCTCAAGAGGCTCATCGAGGCTCGCGAGGCTCGCGAGGCCCGCGAGCGGGAGCAAGGCCGTGGTGGCCGCGGCGGCGGCCGCAGCGGCCGCGGGGGGCGACGCTGGAATAACAACTACAACAACAACTACCAGCAGAACCCCCAGGCCAACGCTGCCGAGCCCGCGAACGACAACCTGCCTGCCGAGGCTGATGAGGGCTACCAAGTGCCTCGCGGCGTCGCCTGCATCCTCGGCGGGGCTCAGGCCCCTCGCTCCAACCGCCACTTCAAGCAATTCGCTCGCGAGCTCGCAGCAGCCCTTCCCGGGGTCGAGGCCTCTAGGCCCCTCAAGTGGTCTGAGCACCCCATCACCTTTGACTCCACCGACCACCCCAAGTCCACCTCAACCGTTGGCACCATCCCGTTGGTCTGCACTCCCACCATCAACAACATCGCCGTCTCTAAGATACTCATTGATGGGGGCGTAGGCCTCAACGTCATCTCCGTCGAGACGTTCGAGAAGCTGCAGGTGCCCTACGAGCGGCTCATGCCCACCAGGCCCTTCTCGGGGGTGACCGAGGGTCTCACCACCCCTTTGGGGCAGGTGAGGCTCGCCGTCACCTTCGGCACCCAGGCCAACTACCGCACCGAGCTGATCGATTTCGACGTCGCGCACATCGGCCTGCCCTACAATGCCATCCTCGGCTACCCCGCCCTCGCCAAGTTCATGGCGGTGACCCACCATGCCTACAAGCTCGTCAAGCTCCCTGGCTCGGGTGGCACCATCGTCATCCGCGGCGTGGTCTCGGACGCTTTGTACGCTACGCAAGCGGCCTACAAGGCTGCCGCGGTGGCGTCACCTGCTCATCAATGACATCCATAGCGGAGAGTGCGGCCACCATTCGTCCTCGCGCACCCTTACAGGCAAGGTCTTCTGAAGTGGTTTCTACTGGCCCTCGGTGCTTCAAGATGCAGCCGCAATCGTCCAATCCTGCGACGCCTGCCAATTCCACGCCAAGCAGATCCACCAGCCCGCGCAAGGACTCCAGAGGTGCCCGCTCCGTCCACGGCAGCCTCCGCCTCCAGGGCACCTTCCTCGCCGTCGCCTTCGTCTTCATCGACCAAGACTTGGTCGTATTTCCTGGCGAGCACCTCAGCGGCTTCCCCCGCCTTGCTGCGGATATCGACCGGCGCCATCACGGCCTCGAGGTCGAACGAGGGCCAGAGCCTCAGGAGGTTGCTGAAGACGCGGCTGGTGGTGATGACGAGGAGCTCGCGGCTCTCCGCCATGACGCGCTCGTCGAAGCGCTTCGCGACCTCTTCAAGCTTCCCAAGGAATTGCCCGAAGAAGTGCGTATATGTGGCCTCGTCGTCGATCCCTCCGGCGGGAAAATGGGGGACCTCAATCCTCATGTCGTCCCCGACGGCGTTCGCGCAGCGAACCAGATCGTGAAGCATGAGCTGGCGTTGGCGCGTCATGGCTCGGCCGTGCTGCGCGGTGTCTCGTGCCTGCTCCGCGAGGTCCACGGCCAGCCCCACCTGCTGCTGGAGGTCGTGCAGGTCCGCCTTCAGGGCGGCAATCTCCCTCTCCGCGCGAGTCTGCGCCTCCTTGGCGCGCTGGAGGCGGGAGGTCATCTCCTTCTCCTGCTTCTGGAGCACTTCGACCTGGTGCAGGAGCTCGTTGCGTTTTATCGTGAAACGCTCCTCCTGCATCGTGGCCTTGGCGTCATAATCGTCGGCGAGGCTTTGGCGGATGCGCTCGACCCTGGCGTTGGCCTCCTCCTGGACCCTTTTCTACTTTAGCGCGAAGTCAGCGTTGGCCTTGTCGTGACGCTCCTTGTGGGTGGACTCGCTCCTAGCCACCGAGTTCTCCCGCTCCTGCAGCTGCCCCTCGCGGGTGGCCTGGGCTCCCTCCAGCAGGTGGACCTGCTCCTCGCGCTGGTTCAGCTCCTTCTCCCGGAAGGAGAGCTCTTCCTCGCGCCGCTTCAGCTCGGCCTCGCGAGGCGCCAGCTGCCCCTCGCGGGCGTCTAGCAGCTCGCGGAGCTCCTTCAGGCTGGCCCTTGCGGCCTCAGACTCGGCGGCGAATTTTTGCTCGGCGGCTGCTAGCTCCTGATGCTTGGCGGTGGTCTCCACCTCAAGCGCCTCCCGCGCGGCGTCGAGCTGGTCCATGGTCTCCTCCACCTCCCGCTTGACGCTATCGCTGGTCTCCTTGGCGAAGCGGATCGCCTCCTCGCGCGCCGCCTGGGCCGACGCGTCCTGTCGCCGGCACATCTCGACCCTCTCATGGAGGAGGGCCCAGGTGTCAGCCAGCCTTGCTCGCTCCTCCTCCCGGGCGTTTTCTTCCTCTGCGTACTGCGCCTCCAGCTCGTCAAGCACCTGCCGCGCTTGGCCGAAGACAACCCTGCGGCGGGCCGCGCGAGGGCGCGGCTCCTGCAGCGCCAAGGTCCCCGTGTCGTTGCGGGACGCAGAGGCCTTGACGACCATCGAGGCGCCCGGGGCATCTTGCCTCGGGCTCATGGCCGCTTCCGGTGTGGCCTGGGGGCTGGTGCGGGCGCCTTCCCCGCTGACCATGTCGAGAACCCTCTGGGGGCTGGGCATCCTCTCGCCCCCGGTCCCGGCGTCCGTGGGCTCCAGGGGCAGCTCCACCTCCTGCTCTTCAGGGGTGCTCCCCGCCCCCTCCATGGTGGCCGCGTCCTCTGCAGCCTCGGGCGCGTCCACCCTCCTTGTGGGAGCCTCCTCCGCCTCTGGAGGCGGCTCCATGACAATCTCTTCATCCACCGCTTCCTCTTCCTCGCGGTGCTCGCCGCAGGAGGAGTAGCAGCCCGAGTTGGCGACGGCGCCGCCACTTCGACCACCTCCTCCGCGCGGTGCTCAACCGCTGGGGGAGAAGCAGCCCTAGCTGGAGGCGACATCGCCTCTTCGACCACCACCACCTCCGCGCGGTGCTCACCCGCGGGAGGAACGGCCTCTAGCTGCGGCTCGTCAGCCGCCTGCTGCGGCTCGTCGGCCGTTTGCTGCGGCTCATCGGCCACAGGCGTCTCCTCGGCGGTGCTGGCGGTCTCCCCAAGCTTGCGGAGACGCCGCCTCTTCGGCGCCGCGGGTACGCTGAAGAAACACAAACAAGCAAAGACCCTTCAGGAGGGGATTCTCAGAAGCAAAATGCTGAAAGAAAAGGCAAGGACCAAGACTTACTCGTCGGCCGCTCTCCACACCCTCTTCTTCCTCTTGGGTGGCTGGAGGGTGCTCGCTCCGGCCTCTTCGAGAGGCGCTGCTGCCTCCTCGTGAGGAGCCTCCCTCGTGGCGGTCCCGGCGTCCCTGTCATGGAGGAGCTTGGAGTGGGGCTCGCAGCGTCCTCCCGTGCCGCCTCTCCTCTCCTCCGCGGTGCGCCGAACCATGCGGAAGGCGTCCTCGTCGCTGCCGGAGGAGATCACTTCGACGTCTTCACCAGCCGGTGCGCTCCTTGAGGAGCCCGCGTCACCTCCTGAGGGATTGGCCCATTTCGAGGCCCCTTCCTCGCCGGAGGGGTTAACGTTTCTCGAGGCCCCATCCTCGCTGGAGGGGTCAGCACCCCTCGGGGCCGTGTCCTCGCCAGAGTCTTCTCCTTCATCCGGCTCCGGCGACTCGTCCATGTACTCTGGCTCTGCCGCCCACGGGTTGGTGCGGGGTCCGCGGTGCCCCGCGGGCACGATGCCCCACTCGTCGAACACCGGCAGGCGCCTGCGGTGTTCTTCCACACTCTCCACAACGAAGTTGAAGAGCGTCTTGGCCTCCTCGGTAGAGGAGGACGGGATGTCCTTCGTGGCGAAGAGGATCCCCATGATCGGGTACAGCACCTCCCGCGCGAGGTTGTCCACGCACAGGCGCATCCTGTCCTCCTTGCCGGTGTACCGCCACACCGGCTCCGAATGCTGCTGGAGAGGAGCAATGCGGCGCCTCGTGAAGTCCTTGGCCACCATCTGGCCGGTGAGCCCGCCAACGCAAAGCCTCCATATGCACTCGTACACCGCCTCAAGCTTGGGGCCCTCGAAGTCTGCGCTCGCCCAGCGCGCCCACTTCCTCGGCGGCGCCTCAGGCACCTCCAGGAGAGGGTTGGTCCCCTTGGTGTCGACAAAGAGCCACCTCTCGCGGAACTTCTCCACCTTCTTCGTCACCTTGGTGATGGCGTTCTCGCCACTCCAGGCGATGGGAATGTAGACCTCGCTCCTGGCGTCGGCGATGCGGAATGACACGCATCCGAGCCGCTCATCCTGCGCGGTGCTCCGGAGGGAGTAGAAGCTGCGAAAAAGCGCTACCGAGGGGCGAATGCTGACGTAGGACTCGCAGAGGTAGGCGAAGATGGCGAGAATAAGGATGGAGTTCGGGTGGAGATGGAGAAGCTGGATCTGGTACGTCTCCAGGATCGCGAAGAGGAAGTCGGAGAAGGGAGGAACAAGGCCGGCGTAGAGATTATGGAGGAAAATGGGGTAGTACCCCTCGGGAAGCCTGCTGCCGGTCGGCCTCATCTCGGTGACGCCATGCTCATTGGTGTTCGAGGCCGCCAGGTAGCGCACCTTCGCAATCGCCGCCGCGTTGACGCGTGACGGCGGCAGCGCCGCCGCCGCAGACGTGCCAGTCTGCATCGCGGCCTTGCCCTTCTGGCCGTCGGTTGCCCTCTTGCGAGCCATGGCCGCTGGAAGGAAGCTTGAGGACTGTCGGGGGACAACC